>JAOSBK010000003.1:30764967-30785831 GCA_027568895.1 Erythroxylum shatona
AACGAGATGATTCTTGATTTGGATTAAACTAGAAACATATGGCTACATTTCTTATGAAGACATCAAATTTCAATTCTATCTTAAAGAGTCTCAAAATTTGTCATCAAGTGAGAACTGAGTGTAGCACATTGGTGGATGAATGTAAAAATTCATCTTCAGACTTTAAGGGAAAATTAGGATTGATCTAGATAGATTTTGGCAAAGTTTCCTTCTTGAGAGTTGTAGATCTTTTCTTTTAACTTTCCAATGCTATCTAGTATAGAATTTTTGGACTTCTAGGCTGAAAGTCATAGTCCTTATAAGGGAAGATGTGTAAGAGAGGAGTAGTTTCTTCTGCCTTTTGCTTCTTCTGTGATGACGGCATCTCCTTATGGGTTTTCTTTATGATGAAATCATCTTGTTATGTGTTTTGTATCGTCTGTGTTTTGCTATCGTCTGTATTTTACTATCTTCTGTGTTTTGCTGATGCATATTTTTCTGTGTTTTGCTGACGTGTCTTGTTCTGGGTTTTGTTTCTTCTGGGTTTTACTTCTTTTGTGTTTTGCTGACGCGTCTTCTTTTGGGTTTTGCTGACGCGACTTCTTCTGTGTTTTGCTGACGTGTCTTCTTCTGTGTTTTTTTGCTTCTTCTAGGTGACTGTTTATGAACTTTTTCTGTCTTTTGCTATCTTCTATTTTTCCGCATGGCCTACCTTCTATTCCTTTTTTCGATCCTTCAAATGATAGAATCTGTCTTCAAGATCTTCATGAAATTTTTAGATCTTGGAGTTCTCTTTCGAACCATATAAAAAAAACCTAACTTCGATATCTTTAGGGAAAGTTATAGTAATTTTTCCACTTCTTTTGTCTTTTTCTGTTCTTTTGCTTTTTCAGTTGATTTCGTCTAATCCTATTATCTTGTCCATTTTGACCCTTCCGATGATAAAATCTAACCTCAGGGTCTTCTTCAAAGATGTAGATCTCAAAATTTCTCTTTGAAATCATCCTAATATAACATCTCTAGTGAACGTTTTGCCCTTGTCCCGAGACAAGTTCAATATGATTGAGGACCAAAAATCTTTTTTGATTCTTCCAGCCATAATTTTGTTATCTGACCTCCAAATGAAGTGATTCTTGAATTGCTAGTTTTCTTAACCCATTTCTCTATCGCTCCATAGATTTTGAGAGCTTTTGGTATTGATGTTAAAAAGATGGATTGAATCAAGAAAGGTTATAGTTTGAAAAGAGAAGGAATTAGATATTTTACTGAACATACTTCAATATTTTAAGTATATCTAGACCTGTAGGATTCCAAATGAGACGATTGTTTCTTTGGAGAAAGCTAGAGATATAGGCCTACAAATTGTCTCAAGAAGTATAATAATATTGTGAGTCAGTCTATAAGATATTTAAGTTCTAAACGGAAGTTGTGCATAGTACGCTGTTTTGCAATATGACAACCCAAAAATGTTTTAAGCACATTTTCCGAAGTACTGAACCAAATTGAGTGATTTTGGTGTCAATAGAAAAGTCTAGAAGTGGTTAAGTGGCTAAGAATTGGACATGTGTCCTAGTTTTAAAATTGAGTTTTAATAACCTCAAAAGAAGAATTGTTATCTTGCTTATAAATGAAGAAGGAAAACGTGAAGGGAGGGATAAGTAGAAGAGAATAAAGAAAATAAGGGAATGAGAGAAAGAAGAGAAAACAAGCTACGGTTTCAAATTTCTTAGCCTATAAGAGAGATTTTGAGGTTGTTCAAGAAGAGAAAAAGGTAGAGGAAGAGAAGTTCTTTCATTTGAACCAAGGATCTCTTCATTTCGTGAAGAACCAAGGAGATCAAAGAGACCAAGTTAGATCAACTCACGGAGTACACTTTAAAGATACAATAGGAAAGAGCTTTAGATACCTCAGGTTGTTTGCAAAGAGAAGAGACATTCTAAGCAAGTCTATAAGCAAGAAAATGAGGTGGGTAATGTTTTTACAGTTATTGTGTGATTAGGCAAATTCTTGTCTATGTGTGAATATGTGTTAAATTGTTTGAATTTGACTTGTTGAAAAATATATGTTGATTTGATTTTGTTATATCGTGAAAAAAGCATGATATGTTAAATTGTGATTTTGATCAATGTTATGCCTTGAAATTAGTCATGACATTTTGTACAAATAGAAAGAAAAGGTTTGAAAGCATAAAAACAATTTGGTAAAATGATTCTGAGCATGATTATGTGCTTATGTTTGGGCAAGAGTGAAACCATTCTGTTCTTCACGTGCACGTTGATAAGAGCCTTCTATCAGCTGCTCGCTTGTGGCATATGAGCTCCGAAAAATGGACTCATTCTGTTCATGGGATAAACTTCGATTTTCTCATTTTGTTTCATGAAACTCTCGAGCCATATGTTGTGCATTGCATCTTTACATGATCAAGAATGGTGCAAAATTGAGTCTCATGTTTAATGGTTGACGTTTATGCTGTGTGTTATAAGTTTGAGTTAAACTGATGAATGTTTAAATTTCTTGAATAAAGTATGAATGCTAGATACATATATATATACATACATATGCTTGACTTTGGTCAATTGCTAATGGCTATAAATATATTAACCACTGAGCTACGTAGCTCACCCCACGCTTCCCTCCTTAGGTGCAGAAAGAAAAGATTAGCAATCCTTGCAAGGAATTGGAACTCCAAGATAGTTAAAGACTTTTGTAACTAAGTTAGTTCAGAAACTTTTTGTATTTTTGGAAATCATTTTAAGCATAAGCATTCAATTGTATCATGTGTATTTTTGTACTTTGTATTTTGTATTTGCATTAAAGCAAAGGGATAGTTGTGAAATGTAAAGATGTTTTGAAAACAAGCTTTGTGTTTTGTGATGGACCCAAGTGATTACCGAAACTCTGATATGTGCAATAAGGTTTGCATCTTTGTGACTGAAATGGTTTTAAATAAATCGGGCTGATTTGATTATCGATTTTTCCATGTATGCGTTAATTATAAAAAAATTTGCAGTGTGATTTGACTGTTATTTGTCTCTGAATGCTGGGCTCTGAAAGCGGGGTCCAGCATATGTAGATGATCTCATTATCACTGGAGATGTAAAAAGAAATTTTTTAAAATAAAAGAGAACTTCTTAATCCGCTTCCAGGTGAATGAGTTAGGAAAGCTCAAACACTTTCTTGGGCTAGAAGTTGATCATATAAAAGAAGGCCTATTTTTGAGTCAACAGACGTACACAAAAGACCTACTGCAGAAATTTGGGATGCTCAACTGCAAACATGTATCGACACAAATGGAGATTAATGCCAAATTCTGCTCAATAAAAGGCAAAGATTTGGAAAATCCAATAATGTATTGATAGTAGGTAGGTAGTTTAATCTATCTAACTTTGTCCTGACCTGGTATTTCCTATACTGTTGGAATGGTTACTAGATCCATGCAAAATACAAAGAAGACGCATTTGGAAGCAGTTCGCATAATCTTAATATACTTCTTCAAAGGCACAATTGATATATAATACTATATGAAAGAGACAATGAATATAGAGTTTTTAGCTATTGTGATGTTGATTATGTAGGAGACCATGACAATTGTCGTTCAACTTCAGGTTGTGTTCAACCTTGGTTTAGGAGCAATCTCTTAGTGTAGCAAGAGACAATCGACTGGCTTATTGTCTCCCACTGAAATAGAATACAAAGCAGCAACAATGACAACTCAAGAAAGTAGATGGTTGATGCAACTCATAGAAGATCTCCATTAAGTTGTAAACTATGTAGTACCACTGTATTGTGAGAACCTATCAACTATACTTGTACACCCAGTGTTTCATGCAAGAAAAACACATGTGAAAATACATTATCATTATGTACAAGAAAAAGTCTTACAAGAAGAAATTGAGATGGAGAAAATCAATACAAAAGATCATGTGGCAAACATTTTTACTAAAAGTCTCAATAGCGCAAAATTTGAAAAGTTTTGAAGTTAGCTTGGCATGATATCTTAGAAGGAAATAAAAAAGGGATATCAATGTTGAGGGGGAGTGTTAAAAATCAATAATTAGTTATCTTAAGTTTTTTACTTTGTGTGATGGAAAAAGTTAGACACGTAGCATAAAGATAACAAAATTAAGGTATGATTGAAATTGTTTGTAAGCTAGTATAAATAAATATATTAGGTCTTGGTGCAAATGATGCAAAAATTGTGAGTGTGAGTGTAAGTGAGAGTTAGAAGTGTTCTAGCAAAATAATGTGAGAGCAGTAGCGTGTCGTAAAATAGTAGTTTTAAAGTATCCTCTGTACTTTCCATTTTAATGAATCTAGTACGGGCTAAGAACTTGACTCGTTAACAAAACTGCGTATTTGATAGTATTTTCTCTTATCGTAATTTTGCCCAAATAGCCAACGACATCCGATAACTATAATACCATACCTCAAAACATATGCCAATGGTCCTTATTATGAAATAAATTGCATATATTATTAATCCATTACCTATATGTACCTTTCACTTGCGTGGACCACATTCCCCGGGAAGATATTATCGACTTATATTGTCCATTTTATGAGTGGACTAACCTCTTCCTCTCGTGCTTCGCCAAGAAGCCAAGCCGCTTGGATGAGTCACGGACACGTAGAAGCTAAGCTCTTAGTTGATAGATAGATAATACGCTGACTCCGGTTTCCACCACAGACTTTTCCTCATATTAGTATTAGTTTATATTTATAAATTAGTTTCATAATACTGGACAAGACCCCTCCTTCTGTTTCTCTATTCTCCACGTGCCAACGTCCCATCCATGAGATTAGATTCCCACTGGCATTGCTACAAAATATCTTTGAAACCCACTCCCCAGCATGGCCATGGAAAGATATCTTCTCAGGTGGGACCCAACACCAAATATCAAATTGGAGGGAACAGAGAGAGCCTTTGAACGTGCACCACCCATTCCGGACTCCCAACTCTCAAGTGTTGACCTTCCTCTATTTATAGCATTTGTTTATGGAGCTGACGTGGACGAAGTTCAGATATTTTCATCCATGTGGGCATGGGACCCAGTTGACTTACAGCCCTAGATCAAGACGTGGTTATCTGTGGACGCTGTATCACCGCCATTCAATCTCAGTTTTAAATATGTGTGAGGTTTGGACTTTGGATATTTTGCTTCTTGGCTTTCTTTCTGCTTTTACTACTACATATGGCCCATTGATTTTGCAGGGGGATTTAGAGAGTTCAATCCTGGAAGGATATTATGGGAGAGGCTGTGTTGGATGCGGTCAGAAGAAGTAAGAATGAGATGAGTGAAGAAAGAGAAAAAGAAGAAGAAGAAGCAGAATACACTGAGACTGAAACCGCGGAATCGAATATGAACACTAAGAAAAAGAAGGAAGGTGATGGTTCGAATGATTGTGAATTGACCCGGTGGGAGAATTTGTTTCCGAAGATGGTTTTAAGGGTATTGCTTGTTGAAGCTGATGACTCAACTCGGCAGATTATCGCTGCTCTTCTCAGGAAATGCAGTTACACAGGTTTGTTTTTTGTTATCCGGATTCTCTTCTGACGATGACTTTTCCAAATTTAACTTCTTCTTTCTGGCGATGATATTCCTAATTAATTAATGAAGATAAAAATCTTTAATTCAGTGTTCAGGGGAATTTTGGATCAAGGTATTTAAGTTCAATAATTATATTAGGGTTGTATTAATCTACATATTAAATCCTTTTCAGAAATCGACTCTGATTACTCTTGTTTTGTTGGTGTTTTCTACTCAACTTTTTTTCTTAGGAGTTGGTTCAATGTTTCGGATTTATGTGTTAACGCTGTTCTTTGTTTTTTTCTTGCTTTTCGTTTGGAATCCCTGTACTTTCAACATTGGCTGAGAGATGGTACCAAAAAAAAAAGGAATATATTTCAAGGACGTGCTTGATATCGAGGAGTAAGAAGTTACCAGTGAACTATAAAATCTAAAGAAAACATACCAAATTGGAATATGGAGGTTTTTGGAGCAAAAAAAAGGCTGAACAATTAACAACAATACAAATGTTTAACGTCCAAGCTTCATAACATAATTATCCAATAAACCACGAAGCTACATAAAAACCAGAAATTGCATAGAATCAGATATCAGTTCTTTAGTAATCCGTTGCCCTTCACCCTTCGTCCAGACTGTCGTGTTGTGATGAATGTATGTCAATAAGTTGATGGCGTACTCATTCTATGACTTGCTGGTTGACTTACAGTGAGCCAATTACCTTTCAGAATATCTGACCACTGATTTCTGCATGGAACATACTAATTCTCCTTAACCTGTAATATCCTGATATTGAAGGCAAATTAGTTTCCAATTCGTCCATGTCTTTTTTAGATTTTGGTTTTCTATTTATCTAACTAACAGAATCCACGGAGTGCAGTAAATTTCATTTCTTAAAGCTGTACTTTGAGCTGACTACTGGTACAGAAAACGCTAGACATTTGAACTAAACAATCATCAACTTACTTCTAGGGATCATTCTAGAAAGAGCCTCTCGTTTATTATCAGAGGTTTGTCCTTGTCACTGAGATCTTCCCTTCAAACTGTTCCTCAAGCTCTCCTGGGTTCTGAATTACTGTTTTTTAGATGTTTTAGTTAGATTTTTGGCATTAATTCACATCTAGAAACTACTTTTTGCTTAATGTCTGCTGTTTTTGCAGAGCAGTTACTGCTGTTCCTGATGGCTTGAAGGCATGGGAGATACTTAGAGGAAGACCGCATAATATAGACATCATTTTGTCAGAAATTGATTTGCCTTTAATATCTGGATATGCTCTCCTTACTCTAATCATGGAGCATGAGATTTGCAAAAATGTACCAGTTATAAGTATGGAATGCAGACTGAGTACTTCTAAATGTAGGATTAAATTTTGGGTTTTCATGTGTTGAGAAATTTATCCATATTTCTGATGGTTTTGCAGTGATGTCCTCCCAAGATTCAATTAGCACAGTTTACAAATGCATGTTGAGAGGTGCTGCTGACTATCTTGTAAAGCCTATAAGGAGAAATGAACTTAGAAACTTATGGCAACATTTATGGAGAAGACAAAATGTATGCAAAATTTAACATTTAATCATTTTGCATTTAAGCTTTAATTGTAACCTTCGGTTTTGATCTAGAACTAATTTGTTCTTACCACTCTGTCAGTGTCTTGCAGCAGGAAGCTGTCCCCAAGATGAAAGTGTTGGACAGGGGAAGCTTGAAGACTCTTCTGAAAACAATGCATCGACCAATAATTCAATTGGGGATATGGCATGCATAAAGACAAGTCGTGGATGTATCGAGAAAGGAAGTGATGCTCAGGTCAGTGCTACATTTTGAATATCTACACAAATGAGCACAGTTAATGGGTTATCTGGTTGATGCTTACATATTGCTAAATTGGTTGTTTAAGTGATCAGGTTAATGTGTGCATAGCATAGTGAATTCAACTGTGTTTGTGCAACTTCAACACTTCAATCAATTTTAGACCTGGTATAAACTAGTTTGGCATCTTTAGTTTTGGAGTCAAAAGTCCATTCCTTAGAATACTTATTTCCAGATGGTACATCCATGAGGAAATTCATACATTAATATGAACTTAATTCTTCCTATTAGCTTGTAATATAGTCTGATTTCATTGTCAATATGGTTTCCCAAAATTCTGTGCTTCGAACCAAGAGTATTTACAGACCTGAGTTGAATATTGCTCATGGAATAAATTACTTTATTTGCTCACTTAAAACGAATTCCCTCTCAGTCTAGGTTTACTACATGAGGTTTATATAAAGCTTGCTTTTTATGGCTCTTGCAGAGCTCTTGTACAAAGCCAGACTTGGAAGCTGAGAATGCACATACGAAATATGTGCAGGACAATATGCAGCCTCTGTGGGTCAAATTCTTGTTGAATGACACCAAAATGCAGAAACACAAAGTTAAGATAAATTTTGGCAAACAATTGCTGATGCACGAGAGTGAAGCTGGTGGTAAGGCACTTGCCTATCTAAAATTAATTTGACTGCTATATTTTTGGGGAAGAACTGAAATTTTGTACATATATTTTCTACATTAGGTTCATCTGACGCTGCCCGTACCAAGTTTAACAAAATGAATGTGGACGGCAACATTGGATCAGAAAGTCAGGCTATGAATGCTAATATTGCTTGTGAGGCTTGTGGTGATAATGATGTCCTTATTAACCATTCTAGAAAAGCCATCGACTTTATGGGAGCATCTGGAAATCAAATTTATAGTTCAAATAATGCAGAAGATAACTTTGATTCTTCTCCATATTTGGATCTTTCGCTGAAGACATCTCAACCTAATGGGTTTGGCATTCAAGTTGCTGAAGAAAGACGTAGTCTCAGACATTCGATTGCCTCAGCTTTTATGCCGTTAGTTCTGTTTCCATTAACTAATTTACTTTTCATTTGGATTTGGGATAACTACTTGTGAGTTGTGACTGCGAGCAGAGAAAGAATTTATTTATCGATAAGTGAATTAATGTTGGGACTTCTGTTATCAGCTCAAGCATTTTCAAGGCGATGATTTGGATTCCAAAATTATCCAAAAGACTACTAAAATGACATTTTATTTTTTTCTTCTATTTTTGTGGGTTCCTTAGGATATCGTCACGGAACTTCTGTAGTTCCAATTTACTACTACCTTTAATTATGTTTTTTTTTTCAGGTATACTAACAAGGCATTGCAGCCCCTACATTCACCATTGTCAATCTTGTACAATCAAAGAGAACTTGGAGCTCATTCAGAGAGAAGATTGTCCAATACTAGTGACGGTGATTCAGATGCTCCCTGTCCAACATCAATTACTCAAAGAAATTTTGTCTCTTTAGCTACTGGTCAGACCAAAGAAACTGATATTGCAACTTCATGCCCTCAACAAGTAATGCATTCAATCAAACTTCCTAATCATGGTCTGGGATTTAATAATCAATCCACAGACCACTGTTCTCCATTTCCTCCAACATTTTGTAAGCAATCAAGTTCATCACCAATGCCAAATCCAAGTTCAGCCAGCCATCTGGATCCCAACTTTAAAGTGAGTCGATTCCATCAGTCCAAGTTTGGAAGTAATGTTGAGAAGCTTTATGAGCAACTTGGTCAAAATAGAAATGATCCCACCAGTCGAAATCTAGTAAAGGACCAAAAATTGGATTCTTTTAAGGATCATGGGCATACTTCTACAACTGATTCTGTTAGTCGTCTTAACAGCATTGGATATGAAAGTGTTTGTGGTATCAACACAGGGGATCCAGCTAGTCTTGCTAGAACCGCCACAGAGAGCAAAAATGAAATTGATGCATTCACTCACAATGGATCCTTTCTACGATCTGTCCAAAGAGAAGCAGCATTGACTAAATTCCGCTTGAAGCGAAAAGAAAGATGCTATGAGAAGAAGGTAATCACTCCTTTCATGATTTTTGATTTTTAGCACGTTGAATCAAACTGATGTTTGTTCAGTTTCTAAAGCTAGATCTAACTTCCATGCGTGTAGACAGGGAGATAATATTAGCACTTAGGCATCACTTGCAATAGCTAATATACGTTTTGTTGCATTGTTTGACAACAGCGAAGTACAACGGCTATTGTATTCATTCTTGCTAATGAAATTATGTTTTTCAGGTTCGGTATGAGACTAGAAAAAAACTTGCTGAGCAACGTCCCAGAGTGAAGGGACAATTTGTGCGCCAAGCGCAGAATAGCCCCCCAGCTATTGAAATTGGATAGCTGTTGGTCAATTGTCTTGGTGGTTAGAGTTGATCCATTAATATCAAAGATCTTAGACCATTAGCACTCATTTTCGTTCGCTTTCCGTTTCCGAGATGCTTCTGATGTACATATTTAGTCATCTTATATATTGTAATTTGCAGAAGGTACAACATATGTATGTTTTAAATAGTAGCTTTGAATTTGTATTGTACATCACGTAGAGGTCATTTATAGCCATTTGCTTTTAATTTGTAATGTGTAGGTTAGACCATCCAAAATCCTGTACACAAGTCTATTATGTAAAGCGTGTTAAGAGTAAATGCACCCTCTTCTTGTCACCAGTGATGTCACGGATGTATCAGCAGGGTGTCCAAGACTTACTGGGTTGTATTTTGCAACTTGCAAAAAGGGGTCTCCTGGATGAACTTCATACTCTACTCTCTGCCCACCGTTTTTTTCTTAGCTATTTTCTTCCACACTGTTGTATGTATTAGATTTAGAATGTGAGAATGGAATTGGATGGCCTACATCTGAAGTGGGTTTATCATAGCTCGTACGTAGAAAAGAGTTGTATTAAATCAATTTTGTAAAAGATTATAATATCTGGTGGCCAAGGGGATGCAGCTAATTTACTTGAAAAAAAACAGATTCTACATAAAAACAAACGAAAAGAAAAGAACATTTTCTACGACTTTTCTGTCCCACTTTGTCAAAAGAGTGCTTTAGCGGTGTAATCAAAGGATAGTGACTGATAAGACACGCATGCACCTGAATTGATACGAAAATTCCAGGCGACCCCATTCATCCAAAGTCATGGATCCATGTGATGATACTAAAATTTGATAAATTGTTTCCACATGCTATTCTCTAATCTTGATGCATTCATGCTTGGTACTTGTAAGTATATAATCATTTGTTCCGCATAAATCATAAACACACACACATACTTATCTACATGTATATGTTTGTAATTGAGCTTGTGTTAGGTCCCCATAAGGGAAGAAAGAAAAAGTTGATAAGCAAATAAAGGTCGAGCAGACGAGAAGTCACTAAGGTACGACCTGGCCCGGGGATCAATAGCTGCAGATTAAGTCTCATGACATCTCAATCTGTAATTTCTCTCCCTCCTCCATGCATGGACCCAAACACAATCATTGCTCTACGTGGCAAACATCCAATGGAGAAGTTTCTTTTTTAACTTTTATTTCATATCTCCCGTCAAACATCAATAAATCTCCCGTGTTTTCTTTTTCTTAACCTAAAAGTAATGGCTACAAAGGACCCAAACAACTAGTCAAAAGATTAGTCATCAACACTCTCAGCTTGTGTTGAATAAGTAATTAAACGCAATTTCCAGTTGAACACTTTATCACAGTATGCCATTGTGAACACACCAAAATGTGTGTTTCCACTTGAGAAGAAAGGTTAGATTCTTCTTTTTAATCAATCAAAAAACCATCTCACTCACAAGAAATGAGAAGTGAAGCAGGTTGATCTCAGAATGTATCCTATTCTCCTATACAAGGATTTCACTATATATCTTTATCTTACCCATAATATGTTATCGACTGGTGTAGTGATGGAAATTCAATCGCATTGAGTGGATTTAAGTTAGCAGATCAACTTGTGACTTTTGTTAACACTAAAAGGAATAGGATGATGTGGCTATATACATATGTTTCTTTCTTCAAAATGGAGCTTCAAGAACTTGTTTCTCCGCAAACTGAAAACGCCCAAAAATTTAACTTTGTCAGGCATCTAATAAGGCAGCAGTTGTTTGTTGGGACAAAACAATGGAATGAATTCTGTTAATATGGTTATGTTATACGTGTCATTCCCTGTGTAGTATATATACCAAATACAAAAAATGGAATCAAATATGTTAATTTGGATAGTAACATATTCAATCTTAATCAAACATCAAGAAAATGTACTAGGTGACATGTATTAGGCTAATAATCCAAAAAAAAGAGATTAAAGAAACTACCGTAAAAAGGACAAGACATCAAGGGTGAAATACAATTTATCTTAAATAATTTGTTGTGATATAAAATCTAAATCGTGTGAATATATTTTTACAATTACAGTGTGACGTTAGTATCTCTGATAATGTTACTAATGTGACTTGTTACATAAGACAGATATCCTTAATATTTATATATGTCAAATTTAATTAAACTAACTAATTAAGTATTATTAAGTTGTTTAACTAAACTACATCATTTTGAAATTGAAAATTTTTAATAAACCATAGGTGGCGAGTTTCATTTTTCAATTCTATGATGACATAGTTTACTAAAACAGTTTAATAAAACTTAATTAGTTAGTTTAATTAATTAATTATATATAAAGTGTTAAAGGTATCTGTTTTATTTAGCAAACAATGTCAGCAATATATATATATACACAAAGTGTTAAAGGTATCTTTTTTATGTAGCAAACCATGTCAGCAATATTAATAAAAATACTAAAGTTGAGTTAGAATTAAAAATTAAAAAATTTGAACATTTAATTATTATTTTGAAAAATTAAGTCAAGTTTGATATTTTTGTAAAAAAATAAAAACGAGAGGAAAATTTCAACGATTCAACGGTCGAGATCTAGTTTCAATGAAATGCGTAAATATAGAACCACCGATCTAAAAAGTTAAGTTCACATGCAAAGCAAGTAAAAATCTCACAGCTACCCAACAATACCAATACCATCATGAGAAAAGCCAAGCCAAAAGTAAGCCACAGACTTCCCTTGCTGCTTTCTGTTTCTGTATTAACCCCACCGTTTCCTCTCAGTCCTTAGCCTTGTACGCAAAAACTCTTTCTCTTCTCTTCTCGTTCCTTGGCCTTGTACACTGCAAATGTCTCGAGTCTCCACACAATCTCCAAAACACTGTGCCAATAAAGGATTAAACTTCAAGAAGCTCTACAAGAGGCTATTTTTTGCATCCTCCGCACTTTTCACCTCTGTTCTGTCACTTGTTTTACTCATCTGGCTCATCCTACGCCCCACCAGGCCCGAGTTTTCCATCAAACAGTTTGATATATACCAACTCAATCTCTCAGCTCCTAATCTCCTCAACTCCTCTATCCAAGTCAGTTTGCAATCCAGGAACGCGAACCAGAAAGTTGGTGTCTACTACGATGACTTTCAAGTTTATGCCGTGTATAAAAGTCAGCAGATAACTACATATACCTCTCTTCCTCCATTCTACCAAGGACATGAAGATACTAACATATTAACAGCATCTTTGATTGGAACCGGATTACCAGTGGCTCCATCGTTTGGTTACGAAGTGGGACGTGACCAGGCGGCCGGAAGGTTAGTCATCAATTTGAAAGCTAATGGACGGCTCAGGTGGAAAGTCGGAACCTGGGTTTCAGGGCGCTACAGGTTTGTTGTTAGTTGTGCCGCCGTTCTACCTTTTGGACCAAATATTCCCGCCGCTCCTCTGAGTTCGAAGCAAGGAACTGAGTGTTCAACAACTGTGTAAGCCATTAAGATATGGGGAGAAGTAATAGTATGGAGCTAATTACATTTTCCATTGTATTTGCCAATTACCAACTTTATGTCTTACATATTTTTGCTGCTCTAAGTGGTGTAGTCGAGTGTGTATAGTACATGATAAAGATGAATGTTCCACATGTGGTGTTTTCAAGTGAGCAAGTTTATTTGGATTCTGTATCTATAATTTTCATCCTGTAGTTCTACTTTTAGTTTTTGATATTTGAAGGGAGAAAAAAAAAAGTAGAAATTCGTAACTTTCTTCGTGGTGGAGCTTTTCTCAGATCAGAGAAAAAATAGAGATGAGATTCCGAGGAGAAAGGCAAAATAAAGGTGGAAACAAGTTGGTTGATTTGCTAAGGATGGTATTTCCATATCAAGCTTGCTCTCAGCTTTTTAGGCGATTAGAGACATCTCAACTTTTGGGTCCCGATGTCCAGTAGATTTCTGGAATCTGCTCCTGACAAAATCCTTCTCCGATTTTCACTTTCTTCTCAGCACTGTAGGTGTTGAATTGGATCAGAATATGCATGCAAATTCTTGGATCAGAATATGAATGCAAATTCTTGGATCAGAATATGCATGCAAATTCTCGTCTCTAAAAGCGCAAGTCCAAATATGTTACTTTCATTTCCATCTTATTACTAGTGTGTGTTGCATGCAAATTCTAGTCTCCAAAAGCTCAAGTCCAAATATGTTACTTTCATTTCCATCTTATTATTAGTGTGTGTTCTTTTTTCATTTCAACAGATGGAACCTGAACCTGATTCCATAAAGCGTTTTAGTTTCTTGCTTATAGCAAAGGACTCAGGAGGACCAAATTAGGAAGCGAGAAGGCAAAAGTAATAGAGTTTTGTGGACCATCTTTTGCAAAAAAATAGATTCACAACAAAGATTACATCTGAACTCAATGAATTTAGTCATCTTAATTTACTTCATTATTGAGTCCATTTAGATGTTATTGTGGATCAAATTCTTTTTCTTAATTTAGTTAATGAACTGTTAATGTTATTGACGCTCAACATAACTATACCGAAATCGGCGACTGTTCCATTTGGACTCACAAGTCTCAAGTCATGAGATTGTAAAACTACGTATAATAATGGATTCGATTCAATAAAATCGGCACGGAAAATGGAAATGGAGAGAAAAAGGAAGATGTTAGGTGGCGCATATTTATAAACTAGCTAGGCTTTTCTTCAGGTATCTGAAAAGCAAGCTATAGTTCAGACTGTTCTGTATTACTTGTTTTGTCTTAATCAAAGGCCTCTATAACTTTTCGTAGAAAGACTCCTTTTTGCAACTGTTCTCTAAGTTAAATGCTCCACTACAATGTCTTTTCAGGAGGGACTATAAGCAAGAAAATAGAGGCCAGACAGACGTGAATGGACATTGGATTGGAAGGGCCTTCCACACTCTCGTCTTCAGTCAACACTCCAGTTTTGATACGAATTGCCACTATGTCAACAATTCTTCAGATCAATTGTGGAGCAATATTTATAATAGTACTTTTAATAGAAAAGCTCATAAGGCAATAATAATATGTAGAAAAAGTTCCTTAAATTTAATATTTGATGATTATATTAAGTCAATAATTACTTAAACCATATTTGACAATTAACTATTAGTTGATTCTATCAACGGTTATCTTACAGCCGGTTAATATGTCTGATTTGACTGGCAAAAAATATTAACTATTTATTTAAAGATGTTTGGTAAAATTAATTATTTATATATAAAATGAGTTTACGAGAGATGTGAGGCATCTCCGAACATCTTATGCCTAGCCTGATTATGTATAAAATAACTTATGAGAGATGTGAGGGATCTCCGAACACCTTATACCTAGCTCGAGTAAAGTTACAAACATAACATGGAGTATTCACCAGAAAAATGGGCTACACTTACTTGATTTAGTGCAATTTAAATTTGTGTCTCACAATCAAAAGAATGAAATTCAAGTCTAACTTTAGCCAATGCCCTATTATCAGAGACAAGGTTAAGATGGTAGGAAAAAAAACAAAACGGAGAAAATAAACATACTATCTCTATCTTTATTTTTATTTCTATCTCTCTTTCTCTAGTAATCATAATGATAGTTTGAGTAACTTATAATAACTCTTAGACACAATTATCTTTTCGTCCCTTAATTTTTTAACCGTTGGAGCAAAACGTTCATTATATGAGAGTTTTCAAAAACAACAGATTTTGTTCAATCTACTAACCTAATCAACTAATTAACAAACATGATTATCAATAGTTTGATATGGTCAATCAATCAAATACCTCTCAATTCGCCCAAAAATAGCTGATAAGTCATTTACTAAACAAGACCTTATTATACTGTTGGATATTAGGTTATTTACCCTCCAATATTTCATAAAAAATTTAAATTCATTCTTATCTTATTTGTGGTATTAATTAATAAATTTATGTGTATACTCTTTTTTATTTAATAGATGAAGCAAGTTCTAACTCATGATTTTAATGATAAATTTTCTAATGATATTAATTAATTAGTTTATTAAATATTCAAAAAACAAAAAATGAAGGATCAAGTTTAATGAAAAATGGAAGCAATCAAAAGGATAAAAAATGAGTAAAAAAGAGAACCACATACAAATTGAGAGACTTTCAAGGCAATCCAAGTCAAGTAGACTAAGAACAAAAAAAAAACATTCCATATATTTCAAATCATGAGTTATAAATTAAATTATATGTGATGGATCAAGTGAAATTCTAATTCATGATTTTATTAATAACAAAATGTTTTATTTTTAGTGATATTAATAAATTAATTTATTAAATGCTCAAGAAAAAAATAAAAGATCAAGTTCAATAAAAAAATCGGAGTGATCAAAGGATCAAAAGAAGTAGAAAAGAGAACAAAATACAATTTGAGAGAGTTTTGAGGCAATCCAAGTCTAGTAGACTAAGAACAAAAAGGAATAAAACCATTTCATGTATAACAAATCATTGTAATCTTCCTTTTACTCTTATCTTGCTCATCTTACTCTTTTAAGGGAGATAACATTGCATAAATATTACATATTAGATGCTTATAAATCTTTCATTTTCAAGAGAAATTTTATTTTTTAACTTAAAAAAGAAAAACTCTTGATCCTTATAACAATAATAATAATAATAAAGTGTACATATCGTTTTTATTGGACAAATCAAACCAATATATATGAAAATTAAGAAATTAAAGAATACAAGAAGTTATGTAATTCGACCAAGTGATATGATTTACATCTACGAGCAAGGGAATAACTTATGTTATTATTCTGAAAAAGATGATACAAGGAGAAGTACAACCCTTTAACCAACCCCTAACAAGGTGTTTATGGAGTTAAATATAAGAAGTCTAATCCATTGAAACTTTTTAATTAAAAAATCTTATGGTTACTGACGTCCTATTTCTATAGAAGCTTAAGGTCACTGAAACTCTATTTCTATATATGCCTAGTGACACTAAAATTCTATTTCATTGTAAGCCTAAGGTCATTGAAATTATATTTCATTAGAATTCAAAGCACATCGTATAATTCTTCACCTTGGCTTGAATTCTCCAACATATAATTAAAAAATTATCACTACCTTTCAAGACCCCACAAGTTTCAAGTTATGTAAATATTCACTAAGTTCAAGCTCTACTTGAACTTCTCTGCAGGTAATGACTTCATTAATATATTTATTGATTCTTAACAATGACTATCTTTTGCACGGAAAAATACCTTACCCTTAGTAACATCTCGAATAAAGTTCAACTTGATATCAATATGCTTTGAACTCATATAATAGGCAGGTTTTTAGCTAGGCACAACGTACTTTGACTATCATAATAAATAATAGGGTTTTGCATTTTCATATCCAAAATATCATTACAAACACACAATTATATATCTTCTTTTACCCCTTCCCTCAATGGCATGTACTCTAATTTTATTGTAGACAATCAACTATCAAACTAAAGTGTTGCTTTCCAATTAACCATATGTCCAAATAAGATAAAGAGATAATATGGAAACGGTCAATCTCCATTATAATCAGAACCTATATAACTAATAACACCACTAGTTAAACCATTAAAACAATAAAACCAAGCACATTTCACTTATACTTCTCAAGTATCGCGTAATCTTTGTACAACTCCCTTCCATAATCCACTATGATTCTCCTCTTTCTCTCTAGAGATGTATGCTTCCATCGTGCCTTTTTCCTTACTGTTTCCAATATGTTTACTCCCTTTTTCCCCTAAATTGTTTTATTTATCTCCTACCTTCTCCTGTCTAAAGCTTTCTAATGTTCTTCTCTCATCTTCCACTTCAGTGCTTCTCTCAAATTTTTCCTTTTCCTGGTTTATTTGGCTCTGATTTCCTCTAAAGGGCATTCTAATTTTTTTAAAATTCTCTCATTTCCTTTATACCTAGCATCCTTTGTCATTTCTGATAATGGTAACCTGTATTATTTCCTACCAAAAGTTGCATTTTCCTTTCCAAGCATAATTTTTTTCTATGTAGACTACATTAGAGGAAGCTTTACCCTCTTTGCCCTCCCAATTTAGTTCTCATTTGCCTCAACCTTCCCCTCCGCCTACCTTGCTTAATCCTTTTAGTTCTTCAGGAAACATGATGCCCATAACTAATGTAAAAGTTAGAAACAAGTGGTGGGAAACCAATATGATCTTACTCTTCATTATCACCCTCTAATAAAGGAAGAGGGGAGATCTATAGTTGCTCCATAAATTAAGGTTCTTAAAGCTAGAGCATGTAGTTAGGAAGCCAACCTTGTTAGATTTTTTATAGAGCAAAGAAGCCTTTTCTATTATACATAAGTGGGAAATGAGTCAGTGGAAAAAGAAAGGTTTATATAAGGCGCTTCTCTCTAAGGATAACCACATATTGTTCACCTTTTTCTCGTGTAAGGCCCCAAATTATACCCTAGTTGAAATGTTACATGTTCATGAAGGTATATATGATAGGTGTTAAAATTGTGACATGATTGTAAATTGTATATGTTTTGAATTTTGGTTTGATCTTGAATTTTGGTTTAATGGATCATACTTATTGATTTGGAATTAATTGGTATCATTAGGAAATTGAGGTATTAAAATATACATTTGGACTAGGAAAATGTCAAGTATCAAGACAAGTTGGTGTATGAAAAATTGGATGACTAAGCCTATGAGTTAGTGACATTTGACATAGCTAATGCATTGACATTTGGTAGATTGGTTAAGTGACAAGTGACCTAATTGAGCTATGGCATTTGGCAGCATGATAAGAAGACAAGTGGCTTACTCATATGTTTGCCATATAGGTCACCCTATGGAAGGACATGTGTCCCTTCAAAGTTAGGACGCCTTATATAGCAAGAGCCGAATCACTCCATCTCATTTGGTATTTCTGTTGCCTTCTCACTACTCTTACCACTGAAACCTCTCACTCCTTCTCAACTTCTAGAATTTTTGCTTGATTTTGGATCATCATTACTTGGAATCTTTGCAAGATGCTACATCAAGGAAGTTAGATCTTGTTATTTTCTATGTTGTCTTTTTGGTGCTAAGATTTGTACCTTGATCTTAGATGTGGGTAGATTACATGGAAGGGCTAGATTAGCTGGTTCTTTGGAGTTGGAATTTGAAGTTAAATAGGTAAGGGAATTTTAAACTTGATAGCATGCATTAATAAAAGTTTTATGACAATTGAATTGGCATGGAATGTTTGTTATGATGATGATAAATGAGTGCTGGAAAATTGATCCTTGTATGACAAATTCAGTTTTGGTTTTAATGTATGAAAGATAGTGATTTGTGAGTTGCCTAATGAATGATTTTTGAATTAGATTTGGACATGAATTTGATAAGGGATTGAAGCATGAATAAAGTAGAATTGAAGTGAAATTGATGGACTTTGGTGAAGGTGTATTGGATTGAGTATAAAGGAGTTAAATTTAGAAACAAAATGAAGGTCTTGGGCGAGTAAACCTTTGGTTCACTCATCCCATGATAATGGGATTTATATGAAACCTTCTCACGATTGTAGGAAATGTTTTGGAAGGGAAAAAAGGTTGGTTTTGTACATTTGTTGAATTATATAAGGTTAAGGCACTTTTTAATGGTGTAATTGGACTTGACTAAGGTGTAAAATGAACCTAGATTGATGTGAGATTAGTTGGTTAAAGGTTGAATAAGGTTTGGATTATTAATTGGGGTCTTAACTTAAGGAAGGTGTTATTTGATAACAAAGTGTCTAATTTTGGAACTTATAAGTTGTTAGCAATGAAGTTTACTTATGAATGCTAATATGATCTTAAGAACAAAAGTAATATGTTAGTTATGAATGTTTGTGAGTTGGGAACTTATATAAGCACATGTAATGTGCAATTACTTAATATATACATTGGTGCAAATGCTTATGTTTATAAAGCATGTTGAGTTTGATCAAATGTGAATGCATATGTTCAAATTGAGCAAAATAGAATAAAGTCATATGTTTTACAATATAACTTTTACATGAGGATTCTGAAATGTAAATGTTTTGTTTTAAAACTGCCAAGTCCTAGTTGTGATAAATAGGCAAGTCTAGAAGGGTCTGCAACTGCTCCTGTGACACTACTTTGACACTTCGATGTCTTCTGTACTTTGACAATTGGATGTCTCCTGATATTAGACACTTCAGTGTCTTTTGTTACTGAGACATAAGTTTCTTTTGTTATGTGATACCAATCATAGGTATCTTATGTTCTGGTCCCGTTACCCACTTCTATAAAAAGGACTAGCAGGCTAATCTATTTGTGTTTTGATATATGATCTGTTTTGATGCAAACTAAATTCTGTTATGATACAATTAAATTATGTTTTGAGATAAATAAGTCTAATTTGATAGAAGTTATGTTCTATTCTGACAATGATATCATGTTTTAAGATTTTGAGTTCTATTTTGAAGTAATGATATTCTGTTCTGATACTTACATGTTTTGTTCTGACACAAGAATATCCTATTATGATGTTTTTGGATCACCTATGGCCCTAGTATTTACAATACGCAGCGGAATGGACTATACTACACAACAAGAAGTATAATTGAAAATTATAACATGTACGAAATTACCCCTTGACGCGGATTGGTATTTGTTTCTTTTTCAGATTTGTAGACGTTGTAGTACGCGAACGTCCTCTACCAGTATCCACATGAGGATGAACGATCCGGGCAGCGGCTAATGAGTGCTAGCACGTTTTAAAATCCTTTTTGAACGTCACACAAATTATCTCTCGGAAGAAGAACGAAGGTGGCTAGGGTTTTTGTCTCACCCCTAATGAGATATAAGTTTCTCAATTTATAGAGAAACCCTAATTCCTATTCCTATTAGGAATAATGACATCATAATCCTAAACTCATTAGAATTATTGAAGCCTAATAAGTTTCAGCCCATATTATCTCATACAATAAAAGCCCCACAACTTATTTCAATCTAGCCCAATAAATATATCCACATAAAGTTTTTCAATGCCTAATAAATTAGGCCCAAGAGAATAAGCTCAGATCACATCACTCTTTGTTTACGACCCTATAGGCTCATTTGATGTTGGCAATGGGCTTGATCACACTTCAAGGCCCATAAGTCATAAGTGGCCTCTAGCAAGACAT
>JAOSBK010000003.1:30807212-30817323 GCA_027568895.1 Erythroxylum shatona
GTATGTATGTATCATAAATATGTCATTCTTATTCCTATTATTTAAAGAAGATCTTTTGAGTGACCTTTTGTGACCATAAAGTTATATGTTTAAATAACAAAATAGCCTTTTGTAAAAATTACAAAGAAAATGTTGCACTGACATTCTTCTAACTTTTACAAAGTAGCACAAAATAAGTTAAATTTGACTTTTCTAATGTTTCTGTCAAATTTTGATTGGAGTTTTTAAATTATTAATGATACATCTAAAAGGGTTGGTGACTCCATCAAATCACCAGACAACAAAAAGAAGGTAGAGAGATCCAAGTTACCATGGTTATAAGAGTATGATTCCTTCTTGGATTGGAATGATTCTTTCTTAATATCCAATCCATGCGTATATGCAAAACATAAAATGGAAGATATATATATAGTATATAATAATTTGCAGCTTACAAAATTTTGTTGACCTGAATTTGGTGTTTATGTAGTATAATTACAAACACTGTTTAATAGAACAACGGGCAACAACCTTGAAGAATGTAGTCAAGATATGGATTTGGAAAATCTACGTTGAATGAACCCAAAGAGTGCTCCTTAGGAAAGAGATACAGAATTTCTGTAACCATAGCCGTTGAGTCATTGATATATGCAACTTTCATTCTTATATTTTGACAAAAAAATTATTTTCGTAGTTTGAATTTATAATTTTCTAATTACACAGGATCAATTTTTACGAGTTCCAGTGTCTCACTCATGCTAAGGCTAATTTGTAATGAGCTCCACCATCGTACTAAGGTTAACATACAGGGTTTTAACTTGATTTGGAGAAATGTTGGAGGAAATTTGAATGAGTTCATAAATAATGAAAAGGATCTTTTTGATATAGAACAATTATGTTTGTAAATTATCACCTCCATCTCAAAAATGAGTCCAACTACATTAAATTAGTTTTCTCAACTTATAATTAATGAGAAGTTATTTAACTTATGTCATCGATCACCATTCCTTCAACTTGAATCAATCAAACATTATATCCCAATTAAAGGCTCTAATATGATAAATTATAATTTATATCTTCATATATAATTCACTGTATTTTTATGTTCCTTTTTAATATAGAACAAAATTTATAGTATAACTAAGATGGCAACTAGTCCCGACCCACCCGATCACAATTAAAAGTCAACAAATTAGACCCTAGTGATCAAAATTCGGGTAGAGCTCGAAGTGCCCAGGCCTGAGGTTCGATCTTTATATATATAACAACGCTATTTTGGCATTTTAAATTAAAAAATAGAACGAGTCGAATCAGGCTCGAGCTTGAGCCTACTACTTCCAACCTAGCCCAACTTATTGTCATCCCTAATTATGTCATCCTTAATTATAACAATGTGGATCGAATTTTATTATATCACATTCAACTTATTGTCCTCAGCTTATTTGGGCTAAGTTCTCCGGTTAATTTTTAAAAAAATAAATAACCTATCAAAATCATAAAGTCCAATAAAGTAACTTCTAAGGGTATATCTTAGAAATCATCCATTGAACGAACTGGCATCCGCTTTAACCTAAAATTGATTGATATGCCTTAGCCAAAGGATTGGTGCTTGCCCCAATCAAGTACCAATTGATACGCCTCGATTAACGGATTCGTATCTACACCAATGTAGTGTTGATTAATAGATCTCAATCAACCATCACCCACGTATAATCACACAACCATAATACCCCGTCTCAACTCTCGAGGATCTCAGTTACATCTTAGAATGAAAAAAAAATGTCACATTACAAATTATATACACACAGAGCAATGAATCCATGATATCAATCCACATACAAATTCATATACGTTCAAGTCGTCTTCATGACATCCATATCACACTCCACAAATAACTATGACAATATGTTAGCTATCTCAAAAAACCCCACTCAACATGCTTAGGGATGACAGAGAGTTTTCAACCCGATTAATATCTGCACCACTCGACCTGAAAAATAGACATGGACGCTAAAAAAATAAATTTTATGCGGATATTAAAAAATGAATATGGATATGGATTTAGATATAGGTCTAGTGATAACCTGAATCGATAGATACCTATACCCGATCTATTTTTTTATAAATTTTTTTTTTTAATATTTATGGTTAAATATTATAAAATATTAATATTTTTAGAAAAAACAGCTTTAAAATCCATACCTTACTCCTCAATCCTCACCTTTTTCTAAGTAAAAAGAGTCCCTTTGTTTTAGTAATTTCATCAGTGACCTTTGAATTCTTAAAGCAGATTATCTTAATTGATTCCTTCAAATGGTGACGTTTTCCCTTACATCTTCAATCTTTTCTATACCTAATCTTATGTCAATTTTTTTACCAATAGATGAACTCATCAATGATCAAAACAAAATTAGATAATAATCCTCTTAGTGACTCCTTAAGGAGATACTATGAATCACGATCCTTCAATTCACTTTTCACTAGCAACCACCAACCTCTCACTTAGTGCGGTGATTTTTCGATCACTGGCACCAACCATATCTCAAACTTCTCTAATGTTTACTGGTCACTTTGTAAAGCCTAGATCTACAGACCCTTAGTACCTGGTATGAATTTTTTTTTCAAAATATCATTTACATTTTCTCAAAAATCTCATTCTCTTAACAAATTAATTTTAAAGTCATGCTGTAGTGCATAGGGCTAATTGCTAATTTATTAAATTTGGTGGATGAAATTGTAAAAAAAAGTGTCCACTTTTGTTTTCTCTTTTTTTGTTTTTTTTTCCTTTTTCACAGATGGAACAATAAATCAGAGAACTTGTTCTTCAATAAATATGTTCTAGTTATATAAATATGAAATTTGTTTATATTTGATTGATTATCTAATTAGAGTTGTCTTTTTTCTTCAATAGTACATATAAGAACAACTAGTCAAGGGATTTAATATTGAATCATATGTTTTAGTCGTACAATAAAGAGACATTTTTGGATTTTGGATTTTCATATTTAATTTTAAACATTCAGCTAGAGTTGGTTGATCATTTTAATAATTTTAAGAAGATATCAAAGTTAATAATAATAAAACCTTGAATAGAATAATAATTTAATTCATTTATTCAAGTTGATAACCTAGGATCTCGTTGTTAATTTCCCGCTCTAACCTACTTATCTCATTATTACGAAGATAGTTCTAAAATGTCCACTTACCATAGCATGATGATCTTTAGTGACTTTGAATTTATAACGTAGTCATATAAATAAATATCAATGTTCTGCATGCTTGTCACTGGAATTGTCGTTGTACACATTTTGTGGTATTAGGAACATCACGTAATGTGATAGATTTTCAATGCTAGTTTACTAGCATATTCCTAATTGAAAAATTAAAATTGTTTATTAGAGAATAATACCAATCAGTCAAAAATATATTAATTTTATAAATTTAAGGGATGAGGTGAAAATTGAAATGAAGGCTTTATTTTATTTGACTTTTATTTGTCAAAGTTGGCCTTAGATAACTAATCATTTAAAAAGTTAATTTTTTAAGGTTGTTTTTTCTGCGACTTATAAGTTAAAAGAGATAATTTCTGAGAATTATCAAGAGATCATTAATAAAGGAGTTGAAAATCATACAATAAAGAAATTCTCTAGTCCACCTCATGACGAAGAAGAGCCTGCAGCTATGGACTCTAGTGATCGTGGTGCAACTAAAAGCAAGAAGCGTACTTCTCTTGTATGACTAGAGTTTACTTTGGTAATTGAAAAAGGTTTTTATAAGGCTGAGTGTAAGCATTGTAAAAGAAAGGTTTCTGCTAAAGGTACAAATAGGACTTCGCATCTATGTGAGCATTTGATTAAGTATCGTCTAAAGAAACATTTAAGGCTTGTTGGAGGCCAGAAAACATTATTAATTGGGAGTGGTATGAAGTTTGATGAGAAAAAAACATTGTAAAGTTACAAATTTAGCTAGGAATTCTCAGGATAGAGTTAGTTAATATAATTGTAATGCATGAGTATCCTTTGTTTTTTTAGAAGGTTTGTAGTGAGTTTAAACAATGAATTTAGGAAATGATATCCTAAAAATGTTTCTAAGTGAAAATTCAAACTTGAAAAAAATGTTGGAGGATCATGGGTCTAAGATTGCTATCATTATAAACATGTGGACAGCTTCCAACCAAAAGAAAGGATACATGGTTGTGACCGGATACTTCATTGATAGAGATTGGGTTCTAAGTAATTAATTTTCTTAGATTTAACATATTTCCTTCCTTATTGACAATATCAAGTATTCTTAACATGTTAATTACATATACTTTGCTTAATCTTTATCTTGGTTACCATGTATAGATATAGTAATTTGCATGTTTAGTAATTAGTTCCTTTATACATGCTAAATGTTAATTACTTAGAGAACCATTTTGTGTTCTAAGTTGTAATAAACCTTTTATCATTGTATTTTATAAGTTTATATTTGTGCCATGCACACATACAATGGAGACTCTATTGAAATTTTCAGATGAGTGTTTGTATGAGTTTAGCCTAGAAACCAAGATTTCTTTTATAGTTGTGGATAATAGTAAAACAAATGATGCAATGATGAACCTTCTACATGAGAAACTTGATGCCAATTCTCTTATATTAAATGGACAATTTTTGCATATGTGATGTAGTGCTCATATATTAAACTTGATTGTCAAGGATGGTTTGGAGTTCATGGGTAAAGGGTTAGAAATAATTCGTGATTGTATTTTGTTTTGGACATCAACTCCTAAAAGGATACAGAAGTTTGAGGATGCAGCCAAGTTTTTGAAAGTTTCATCTTCTAAAAAGTTAATTCTTGATTGGAAGACAAGGTGAAATACTATTCATTTGATGCTTGATATAGCTTTTCCATACAAAGGTGTTTTCAAGAGGTTGGAACGTTTGAATAATCAACTTAAGTTTACTTTGCCTAGTGATGAAGATTGAAAGTTGGTAAACATTATTTATGACAAATTGAGAGTATTTTATAAGGTAACAAAGCCTTTTTCTAGTAGAAAATACCCTACTGTAAACTTGTTCTTTCGACATGTTTGTGAAATAAAGATGAAGCTATTTAAGTGGATGTCATCCCATTATGATATTGTTAGAATTATGGAACTAAATATGGTTGAAAAGTAAGATGAATATTAATTTCATGTGAATGAAATACTAGCCATTGCTTTTGTTTTGGACCCAAGAAATAAGTAGATTGTGTTGAGTTCTATTTTAGTGACATTTATAGAAGTAAAGCTAATATTGAGATTGAGAGGGTGAAGAGCTTTCTTTATGAACTATTGTTAGAATATCAAGACAAACATGCTATGCTACAACATATACTAATTCAGTTGTTTCATCGTCTTCATTTGAGGTTACTCATCTTGGAAAACATCAAGTAGATTGTGGAGATAACAATAATTTTTCCATGTATAATAAATAAAAGAAAAGAAGGGTAAACTTAAGATCTGAATTGGGCCATTATTTAGAGGAAGATACAATACATGAACATAACTATGTTGACATTTTAGCTTACTGGAAGCAAGAATTCAAGTATCTAACACTGAGGATGATTGCCTGAGATATTTTATCAATACCTGTTTCTATAGTTATTTTAGAAAGTGCATTTAGCATGGGTGGTAGGATTCTTAGTCCACATCACTCAAGACTTCATGCTAGTATTGTTGAAGCATTAATGTGCTTGCAAAATTGGATGCTTGGAGATTATTCAAGTAATATATATTTCCTTATTAATATTTGCAACATTTGTATTTAAAACTTTTTACCTGTATAATTTTCCACTTTATAAAGTTCATATACGATTGCTTCGATCTTTGATGATGTTGATGCAAGCGAAGAGGATCCGAGTGAAGTGATTGGTTTGGTAATTCATTTTATTTTATTTTATCATTTATTCATTTTTATTTAAAATATTAAATTAATTTATAATTTGACTCTATTTGTTAACATATTTTATTTTTTTATACGATGATAATAATGCAAATGATATGGAGATGGAGATTTGAATGTTGTGGAGTTCACGCAAAGACAATTTAAAGCTTTGGATATTTCTGTTTTTGTTCCAATTCTTGATTGTGAAAATATATATTGTCTTTACACTAGACATTATAATTTTTATTATTCCAATTTTATGATTTTTTAAGATATACAAATCAAAATCTTGACTTATTATTATTAAAGTAATTTCGATTTGGAGCGTTCTGAAAATTTTGCTCTTTATATTTTCTATTTAAAAGGTATATTTTTATGTGCTATACAATTCAATAGATATCCAAAAACTCAAACAATCCAATAGATTTAGATATGGGTAATAAATCGTAAAAACTGATGGATTTTAAATGAATAATGGATTGAGTCATAAAAAATGAATATGAATATGGGCAGAGTAATACCCGAATCAAACCCTATCTATTGTCATCCCTAAACATGATTAAAGCTCTAAAACCATAAATTTGATAAAATCTTAAATCCACCATAACCTTTTACATGGGGTTCTATAATTCAAATCCAATTTTAGTAAGTTAAAGCATGCATATAGTTATTAATCGCATAAGTCCTCATAATTCCACCTAATCAGTAAAAACATATACTAGAAATCTTAATACATATGGACCACTTATTAATCGTAGAAAACGTACCTTAATTCCCTCTTCATATAGATTCTAGCGGTTTCTCACAAAAAATGGCACATCTAGAGTTCAATCATCCTAACTCATTACTCGGTCAATTGAAGGTTTTTAAGTTACGAAATATTATGATCATTCAATCAAAATTAAGGCACATTCTATTGATTAATAGACATGTTTGATTGATCGATAAAGTAGGTTCGGTTCCATCATCTGGTAGTTTCAAGTTTTTAAAGCAATACCACAATTTACTTACCAATAAAGGGTTTGGTCAATCATTGTCCCCACTAGACAAACTTGATGCAAAAATACATGTTTGTTCACCAATTCCCTTAAACATCACAAAAATAATCCATAACGTCAAGAAATTCCTAACTCTCACATTATACTAAAGTCCAAGCATTTAGAACAAGTCAATACACAATCTTGTATTATGAGAACATACAAGTGACAAAATTCATTGTCTCACGTTTTTATAAAGCTATAATGCATGGAATTTGCTTAATAAAAATAAATCAAGTGATAAACATTAATAGAAAATTTACCATAATTCAAGTTCAAAAAATATTTATCCTCAAATAGCTATGTAAAAGATGTACCTCAAACAGCTAAGTAAAAGATGTATTTACATAATTATAATCTTAAGGAAGATATAAAAATTATAGTTTTAAAAAGTAACCAAGTGCCTTAAGTTTTCTATGTTAACTTTCTTTTGAACCACTAAAATTAAGCAATTCGAAGAAACCAACGCAAAACACACCCTTACCTGTTGTGCAATAAGTTTTTTTTTTTTAATTCATCAAAGTATGTATAAAATGTTAATTCAATACTAATTATATTTAGTGATTAACAATTTCCAATCTTCCAAGATCCGAGCCAGTCCTTTTCCAAATTTGACCCTTTCCAAATTTGACCCATTCAATGTAACAAGAAGCTGAGATTTTTCTTTTCTTTTTAATCAATGGGAAATTATACATGTATTTTATAATTCACCGAAAAACAAAAAAAGAAGAAATAGTCATCCAATTGATTATTTAAAAAGAAAAGAGGATTGGTAATGCTTTTTTGTTGTTGGAGTCGATCATATTTGTGTTAAGAAATCAAACGAGTTGGTGGGTGGACCCAACTGAGTATCATATATAATTAACTTGCATCATAGTTCCTGATGTGTCAGTTGAATTTCTTGAAATCCACATTTGATGATTTTAAACAGGAGCAGTCAACTAGCACCCTACACATTTCATTAGACATTTTGTGGCGAGGAACCTTAACAATTTGTGGTAGGTAGATGAACGTTACGTGGCTATTGCCCTCCAGTTTGATTAGCTTCCCTTGGACCAAAAGGTGGATTATCCGCCCCAAGTGTCCCTACACCCCGGCTCAATAAAGTAATAACGGGGTAAATTATAGTCTGATCTTAGCTAACTTTTCAGTAAGACGGCCCTTCACTCGTTGCCGGAAATCGAACCTAAGACCTTGGACCAATTAATTGATATCCTTAATAATTAGTTTCTTCCATCTTAACTTTGATTTAGATGGTGTGGAGAAATTGATCAGTGTCCCATGAACTCCCTTCCCTTTATGTTTACGTTATATACCCTCGTTGGTTTAACTTTATAACCACGTTTAAAAATATACGTGTAATATATATACATATATACACTTTGAAAACGATCATATTATAGAGATGAGTAACTGGGCGGTGTTATAACGTTGACTAATCAGGGAGTGACAGCGTTTTCGTTACCTACCACTGAGAGAAAATAGACAGATATATAAAGATAAAGAGGGTTGGAATGCAGCCATCAGAGACTTTGTGTTCACAGCACGACACTTTGATTTGATCCATACCAAAAACCAAACCCTCTCTCTGGGAGCAAACGTATGAAGATTTGAGGTTTAACACACACACACTTACACATACAGAAAAGAGCTTCTTCACCTACCCCTCTACCAACCCCGTAAATTTATTTCGTATCTCTTTGACTCTCTCCTGCATGCTATTTGGTCTTCCTTCCTACTATACAAATTAAATGTTTATAAGGTACACTTTATTAGTTTGTCAGTCACTTTTGTCTTGCATTTTATCCTTAGAATGTTCGTACGTATGTGTCATTTGGCCAGTTTTAGTCAGGCAGCAGAGATTTTAAAATTCTTCTCTCTGAAAAACAAGTATGTATATAAATAAACAAGAAGAAGAAACCTTATCCACGCGTGTTAAATTATTACAAGTTGGTTGCTTTATCATTTTGTCAACCTCCAGACGCTTTTGCCATGCCAATTTTTGTGCTTTGAAAAATCAATGTGTATATACAATCTTCTTGAATAATGCATTTTTTAATTAATTAATTAATAGAAAAAGGTTATGAAGTCGTTATTTTAATTATTTTCGTGAGTATCTTAATTAACATTGATTATATTTGCAAATCATAAATCGTTTGTTGTGTTGTAAAATTAATTTGGATAATATTGGTTATAATAGTTATAGAAATCATTAAAATGATGATCACGATAATTTAGATTCATAATTAATTAACATATGCATCTGATCATTCTTTTCTATACAATTAGGCGCATTCGGCAAATGCATCGTGCCCTAGGGAAAGGCTCTCATTGCATATGGATGCTTCTACGTTCACCTGTTGGGTGTCGTAATTACGGACCTACAAGAAGACGTCAAAGTTGTCACCTTCTAAAAGTTCTTTTTTTTTTTTTGGTAGACAAGGAAAATAAGGCTGTCTATGGGCGCAACCGTGTGCCAGGACCCGCATCAAACAACAAAAGAGATTGGAGCATTGAATCCGGCATCTCCCACAACTTCCAGCGCTGGAGATGGGAGGAGTCATGTTTCGCTAAGTAATCTGTGCAAATGTTGCCTTCTCGCAAGATGCTGGAGATGGGAGGAGTCATGTTTCGCTAAGTAATCGGCGCAAGTGTTGCCTTCTCGCAAGGTGTGTTAAACTATAATTATTCAAATAATTCTCAAAATACATCATTAAATATTAAATTTTTCATTATTTTCAATAAAAATAATTATTTGACAAATACAAAAATATTCTTTACAATATAACTACACAAATTGTCTCATTCAAAAATATATGCAATCAAATAATTATAAGTATTTAATCTGCTGCCCCACCTAAAACTTCACTATGTGAGTCGTGTACATTAAAATTATCGACAATCACTCGATCTCTTCAAAAAATAACAAATGGTGAGTTGCGTATTTCATAAAGGATAACAGATTGTACCCTTAAAACTAAACAACTCAATAAATAATTATAAAACTTAGTCAAGACATTAAAATATATATGTAATACGAATATATACAATATTACTCAGTCTAATCCAAACAATTAACAAACAACTCAAAATTTTACTAAAAAATGATTAAAATGTTAATCGTAAAGTTCAAGGTTATCCTTACCTCGTTTTCGGACTTAACTAATTTATAGTCTAATTTATTCCTTA
>JAOSBK010000003.1:30824185-30840599 GCA_027568895.1 Erythroxylum shatona
TGCAGTTTTTCAATCTATTTATTGAGTTCCGCTTGGGAATTATTATTTGTTGGCATGTTTGCGGTTTATTGCCTTTCAATTTTGCATTATGTATTTGCTTCCCTCTAAATTTTCTGTTGGTTGGTTGAACTTTTTTGTTTCATACCCTTGGTGGCTGTAACTTGAACGTCATTTTTCCATCCACGTGCTTCCTATTGCAGAACAACCAGGTGTACTTCAAGTTGTACCCATTGGAAACTCGAAAGTCCAAGGCTCATTGAAAATGGGGAGCAAAATCAAGAGGAAGCGCAGAGATGACACACCCTCGTCATCGTCCACCTCTGGCAATGATTCTGATACGTCATCCGAGAGCAGAAGATGTCACCACCATAAGAAAGACCGACGAAGCTATGACAGGAGTTCAAGGAGAGAGAAGAAGCGGAAGAGGAGAGAGAGAAGAGAGAGAAGGAAAAGAGAAAAGGAAAGGAAATCGAGTAAGGGTAAGAAGAAGATGGATTATGATTTTGGGTCTGGGTCTGGGTCTGGGTCTAGGTCCGGGTCCGAGTTGGAGGGTGAGGAGAGATTGAGAAATGATCCAGAAGCTGTGGTGACAGAGATGTTGAGGGAATTTCCTAATGTTAGCGATGACTTGAAACAGGTGATTGCGATTCCTTTCTCAGTTTTGGAAATGACGTCTGCGTAGAGACCTGCCGGGGATTATTCTCTGCTAGGATTGTTTATGGTGATTTTGTTAATAATTGAGAAAAGAAAAGAAATCTTTTTCCAAGAACAATCGTGAGATGAGCCCAGATGGGGGTGTGCTCTTAATTTCTCTTAGAAATTAGACATTTCTCATAGACTTAATATTCATAGGAAACTACTCTTGACTGGAAAAGCTTAGTGGGTGCTTGTAATTCCAACTATATGGTTGGCATGGTCATAGTGATTTTTTTTGACCAACATCAAAATTTCTTATTTTTTATAATGTTGTAACTTGTTTTCTAATTCAGATGTCCATTAGTTCATAGTTTACTTAACTTGACTCTTTTTCTTGTCTGGTGGCATGCATTTTTGTTGATTCTCGCTAAATCATTTTTTTGTTAACATAGCTTCTGCAAATGATTGATGATGGACAAGCTGTTGACATAAAGGGCATATCTGAAAAGTCTCTGATCAAGCATCTAAAGAAGCTTTTTGTTTCCTTAAATCTCAATGAAAGTGGGGACAAAGTATTTTTGCTTCCTCCAAGATTTCGTCCTACGTTGGAGGTCGTTGAACCTTTGATTCAGGCACATGTAGAGTCAAAAGAGCAACTGCCTGATCATTTGATTGCATCTCAAAGAGATGATATGTCTGCTTCTAGGCGAAGGTGATGGAATTTCCTTCTATCATAAATTTGCATGTTTTTTGAAGCAATGGTGTCAATGTTTATTTGCTATGTAATGAGGTTGACATCTGTTAAGTAATCATGCAGGTTAAGGATGAGATATTTGTATTTTATTTATTAACATGTTCTTTGGGAGAAGACATAACTATTTCTACTTCTAGACCTCCATTTTGCAACTTTCTAGTTGTTTCTACATTTTCCAAAATAAGTTCTTGATAAAATTGTCGGTATGGAATCTCTACTTTCCTTTTATATTTAAGATGCTTCTAAATACCTAGCTTGTATTTTGAAATCTAAATTTGTTGTCATTTTTGCAAGTATAGTGGGAATTCAAGCAGGGTAATGATATTTTTAGGAAAACCTTAAAATTGGATGTTTGCTTGCCAATGTAGCCATTTATGTTTCTCTTTTTTTTTTAATTTCCTTCTTTGGGGTCCTAGGGGTTGTGCACAATCGGGTAGCTTGGATGGACTTGGGAAAGAAATGGTGTTGCTTTGTTTGAACTCTTGTTTTCATTTGTGTGGCTGTGGCATTCAAAACTTTTATGGGTAGCTAATTCACACACTTGGTATCATGTCTTATAGAATGCTCTGGTGATTAATCTTAGTTTCTTCAAGAAGCTCGTGTCTTTAAAGTTTCTGCTGGTGTAATAAATTTGAATACATGGCATATCTTCCTCTAATGTGGCCTAGAATTTGTTCTATCCTGTTATGCATAATAGGAGCATATTCCACTTTTATTTTATAATGTTAGGACTGATATGGGTGAGGATAATTTAGGAAAGGGGAAGTTATTATCAGCAAAAAGAGGATTTTTCTTTCTGAGGAGCATTCAATTTTGGGGTTGTTTCTTAGAATCACCACTATAATAGCAATATAGTACTCTTTCATTCAATAATATAGACTTACTCTAGTGCTAAAAAGCTAGAGTTCGATCATTGGTCCGACCTGCCGGATACCAGGGAGGGAGGATCTGTTCTACATTCATGCCACCAAAGATGTCTGATATAGTAGACTTGTTGGAATCTCGTATGTCTAGTTTGGAGGCTGGGGTTGAAGATATTCAATCATCCATGATAATGGCCATGGGGGAAATGCAGCGAGCATTGCTGCTAGAAATGAGTAAGATGATGGGTAAGAAACCAGAGGAAGGACAGGGGAGTGATAACTCGGGGAAGGGGTAAACTATGACTGGTGAAAGGATTAATCAACATCCTCAACAGCCCATGCAGCCAGAGGAGTCCTCTGCCGATATGGAGGAATATAGAATGTTTGTACGTAAGGTTGAACTACCCATGTTTGATGGGTCTGATCCTGTGGGGTGGATCATTAGAGCAGAAGTATACTTCGAGGTTCATAATACCTCAGAGGAGGTAAAAATCAAACTGGCTCTCTTAAGTATGGAGGGATCAACCATTCATTGGTTTAACCTTCTGAGAGAGACGGAGGTAGAACTGAATTGGGAGAAGTTTAAGAAATCTTTAATAGACCGATATGGAGGGAGGAGGTTTGAGAATCCATTCGAAGAACTTTCTGATCTGTGACAAACTAATACAATTGAAGAGTACATCGAGGCTTTTGAATTCATATCGTCCCAGGTGGGTCGTCTATTGGAGGAAAAATTTATAGGATATTTCATGAGTGGGTTGAGCTCGGATATGAGAAGAAGGGTGCGCATGTTTAGTCCGGTGAGTAGGTATCAATTGATGAAAATAGCAAAGGCTGTGGAAGAAGAGGTGTGGTGAGCAAGGAGGTAGCGAGAGCTGGGTCTCTCGACATCACACCTGGAGTTAGCGCCGAGATGGCCATTTTAGGAGCCATTATCGGGTTAACCTGAACCCTAAGGAGTCGGGACATACAGGCCCCACAGGTCGAGCGAATTTTCCTAGGGAATATAGAGCGGGTAGAACCTGAGAGCCACCTGGGTACTGACTCAATGCTCCGGCGCAGAATCGAGCTTTTGCGCCCTCCATGACGGCACCAATAAGGCGATCAAAGGGAGAAAGGAGGGTGTTGACAGAGAGAAGTAAGGGGTTGCGTCACATCTCATAACAAGAACTCATGGATAGAAAGGCTAAGGGACTTTGATTTCGATGTGGGGAGAGATTTCGCCCATTACACCAGTGTTCGGAGAGACAACTAAGGTTACTGGTTTTGGATGACAATGAAACATTAAACGAAGAGGGAGAAATAATAGCCATTGAAGAGGAAGGAGAGGTAGCGTTAGAATGCAGAACCATGGGGGTGTTCGGGGTGAATAAAGCACTGGTATCTAAAACTAAAACCATGAGGTTGGAAGGGAAAATACACGGGGTTCCTATTGTGGTATTGGTGGATAGTGGAGCAAGCCACAATTTTATTTCCCCTGAATTAGCTACTGGTCTTGGGTTAACTATAGAGCTGACAAAGACTTTGGGAATCAGATTGGGCGATGGCCATAAATTAACGACTAAGGGAAGATGTATAGGGGTTCCTATTCGGCTGGGGGAGCTGGACTTGAAGATAGATGCTTACATACTGGATTTGGGAGGAATGGATGTCATTTTGGGGGTTGCTTGGTTGCAGACCTCGGAGAAGGTCATCGTGGATTGGAAGGAGATGACCATGCAATTCCAATATGCTGGTCAAGCTGTGGAGTTGTGTGGCAAGGCAGAAACAAGGGCAATACAAAGAAGGGGAAGCTTGTATTACGAGGGTCCAGTACCTTTGCATAGCCTACTAGCAAGTTTACAGGGTGCTTTTTGATTAGTTGAAGTAGTTGCAAAAAAAGGGGAGCATCAAACACAACTTGGTGGTAAAGAATAGCAGGAGTTGAACCTAGTGCTAAACAAATTCTCAGAGGTATTCCAAGAGATTCAAGGATTACCCCCCAAAGGAATCATTCTCATTCTATTTTTTTACAACAAGGACAAGGTCCAATTAGTGTGAGACCCTATAGATACCCACACCATCATAAAGATGAGATCAAGAAATAGGTTCAGCAAATGTTACAATTAGGCATCATACGACCTAGTTCAAGTGCTTATTCCAGTCCCGTAATTTTGGTCAAGAAGAAAGATGCTTCATGGCAAATGTGTGTGGATTATAGAGCCTTAAATAAGGCCACAATACTAGACAAATATCCTATTCCGGTGGTGGATGAACTTTTAGATTAGTTGCACCAGGGACGGATCCAGAAATTTTTTTAAGTGGGGGCAAAATATTTAATGGGGCAAAATATTTGAGTGGGGGCAAAATTTTAATTTTTTTTATGAGATCAAAACTTAAAATAAAAATATTTTTATATAAAATTTTTTGGAGCATCCATCCCTGAGTTGCACAGGGCTTATTTCTTCTCTAAGTTAGATCTCAAATATGGGTATCACCAAATTAGGGTCAAGAATGAAGACGTCCACAAAACAGCTTTCCAAACACATGATGGCCACTATGAGTTTTTAGTAATGCCGTTTTGATTCACTAGTGCACCAGCTACCTTCCAATCTACAATGAACGACATTTTCAGGCCTTTTCTTAGAAGGTTTGTTCTGGTTTTTTTTGTGGCATTCTGGTATATAGTGTTGATTGGAATACTCATCTTTTGTATCTATCAAGTGTATTGGAGGTTTTAAAAAAGAATTAGTTTGTGGTAAACAGAGAGAAGTGTAGTTTTAGGAGACAGTCGGTGGACTATTTAGGTCATGTTATTTCCGATGAGGGGGTAGCGGTTGATCCCGCAATGATTAAAAGTGTTTTAACTTTGCCTATTCCTTGAAATGTTAAGGGGGTGAGGGGATTCCTAGGGTTGACGGGGTATTACTGTAAGTTCATCATGAACTATGGCAAAATAGTTAAGCCACTTACGGATCTAACAAAGAAAGAGGGGTTTAGAGTCCTTTGAGGCCCTAAAAAAGGGGTTGACTACATCTCCGGTATTAGCTCTTCCAAAATTTTCCCAACCTTTTGAGATTGAATGTGATGCTTCAGGAAAGGGAGTGGGTGCAGTGTTGATGCAGAACAGGAGGCTGATAGCCTACTATAGTAAGGCATTTTCAGAGGGGAATCTGTCTAAATCGGCGTATGAGAAGGAGTTAATGGCTTTGGTATTGGCAGTGCATCATTGGCGTCATTATTTGCTTGGTAGATCATTTGTGGTATATTCAGACCAGAAAAGTCTTCGACAGTTGTTGCAACAGCGGGTGACGACTACAAATCAGCAATGCTGGATGGCTAAGCTTTTGGGCTATCATTTTGAGGTCATTTATAAATCAGGATTAGAAAATAAGGCGGTTGATGTGTTGTCACGAGTGTATGATGAAGGGGGCTGAAAACCATCATCTCTTATCTACAGTGGGCAGATGGCCGAACCCTCCATCAGCAGGTGCAGCAAGATCCAACATTGTGTGGAATTATAAGAGATCTGTAGCAAGATCCACACTCTAGACCTTGGTTTTTATGGCATCAATTGTACGAAGGGCGAGTGGTGATTTCAGCCACATCCATGTCTATTCCACTCCTCTTAAAGGAATTTCATTCTTCCCCTATTGGAGGGCATTCAGGTTATCTACGAACCTACAGGAGAATCGCGAGCAATCTGTATTGGATCAGAATAAAGAAATGCATTTAGGATTTCGTCAAGTCTTGTAATACTTGTCAACTACAGAAATATGTTGCCACATCTCCTAGGGGTCTGCCACAACCCTTGCCTATTCCAAAACAGATTTGGGAAGACATTTCTATGGATTTTATTACCGGACTTCCTAAATCTAAGGGGTATGAAGCAGTGCTGGTTGTGGTGGATTGTTTATCTAAATATGGCCGTTTTATCCTACTAAAGCACCCTTATACTGTAAAAATTGTGGCTGAGGTGTTCGTTAAAGAAGTACACCTACATTGAGTGCCACAATTCATCATCGGTGATCGTGACCCTTGGTTTATTAGTCTTTTCTAGAGGGAGTTGTTTCATATGCAGGGTACTATGCTTAAAATGAGCTCCTCTTATCATCCTGAAACTGATAGACAAACGGAAGTTCTCAATAGGTGTTTGGAAACTTACTTGAGGTGCTTCGCTTCCAAACAACCTAGGAATTGGTCTTATTGGATTTCGTGGGCAGAACTGTAGTACAATACCATCTTCCATATGTCCACGGGTTTAACTCCATTTGAGGTTGTTTATGGGAGGAGACACCACCACTGGTACGGTACTTACAAGGAGAGACTACAGTGGAGACTGTGGCTAGAGAATTATTGGATGGAGACGAAGCATTGAATCAACTTAAATATAATTTGAATAGGGTGCAGGAACAAATTAAATATGCAGATAGAAAAGTAACTCCACATTCTTTTCAGGTGGAATAGTGGGTTTTTCTTAAGCTTTACCCCATAAACAATTGTCGGTGGCCAGACGTATAATCAAAAGTTAGCAGCCAGATACTTTGGGCCTTTTCAGATTATGGAAAAATATGGTGCAGTCACCTATAAGCTCCAACTACCCCTAAACTCTAGGGTCCATTTGGTGTTTCATGTATCTCAACTCAAGAAGGCTGTGGGGAACTATTCGGTGGAGATAGCTTTGCCTAAAGGTTTGGAAGTGGAATTGGAGGATGTTGTAGAACCAGAAAGTGTGATAGCTAGCAGGGTAATCACTAAGACAGGGGATTCAACCCGCCAATAGTTGATTAAATGGAAAGGCAAGCCTATGGAGAATGCTACTTAGGAGGATGAATTTGTTATTTGTAGCCAATTCCCTCAATACAACCTTGAGGACAAGGTTGCTCTTACAGAGGGGAGCAATGTTAGGATTGATATGGGTGAGGATAATTTAGGAAAGGGGGAGAATAACAAAAAAGGGAATAAGCTTAGGAGATGGAGAGTATACTCGAGGAGAAAGAAAGAAGGTGTAGAGGGGAATTAGTTAGTTAGTGGCTGAGTTGGCAAAACAGAATGTTTCGGACTAGGTGGTTTTGAGGCTGAGAGGTTGGTGAGGTGGAGGGGGGAGAAAGTTATTGTAGGCAGAAAGAGGATTGTTCTTTCTGAGGAGCATTCAGCTTTGGGGGTGTTTCTTAGAATCACCACTGTAATAGCAATACAGTACTCTTTCATTCAATAATACAGACTTACTCTAGTGCTAAAAAACTAGAGTTCTATCATATACTTTCTTATTTAATTATTCTTCTTAAGTTTTTCCTATTTAGGTTAGATTTCCCTTTTAATAAAGTATTACTTGATGTTACTATTCTTAGGAGTTCTTCTAGGGTTTGTTTCATCCTATTTTGGGTAGGGTTTCTAGTAAGCCTACCATAACTAGGGGTTTTGCTGGAGAAACACATATTGAAATTTCTAGAAAAGGAGGTTATTTATAGCCCTTATTTTTCCATGCACAATCTACCCTATTTGTTGAAAACTAGCTGCACACCCTTATCCCTGCATCATGTGCAACCCAGTTGTTGACTATTAAGTGCAAATTTATATGTGCAGTTAGCTGAAACACTAGTCGAGTGATTATTATATGGAAATTCTTATTTTTTAAATTGATGATCTTATAGCTAGAGGACAAAATCATAATTATGATGTTCTGGTTACACGTGTTGCAGGATGATTGGCCCTGAAATGCCATCAGCTGAGCTGCTCGCTGCAGCAGCGAAATTAACTGAAGCACAAGTTGAACTCCGGTAATTTTGAAGTATATATATGACATTAAGTCACACATAATATTAGAATAGCAACTATTCAAAAGACTGATTCTATTTAAATACTTATTCTGTAAATGTGGAGCACATTCACATCCTTCCTATTTGATTTTTCTGACATAAAATTCCAGAGACGCTGAGGTGGAAGAAGACTCTGAACTATTTATAGGGCCTGCCCCACCTGCTTTGATTGCTGAAGCAGAACTTGCCAATGAAGCTGAGCGTTTTGAAGAGGTGTCTGGTTTTCTCCTGATAATTTTTTTTGGCCATATTTTAGCTGCTTATTCTATCTTCTATATTTTCATGTTCATTCTGGTGTTAGACAGCTTGCTTATTCTATATTGTCTTGTTCATCCAAACTTCCCTAGTAATTAATCATTGAAAACCTTTCCTCTTTTTAGGGTTGGATTGGGAAGGAGTGAGAGTTTAATGACAGTACAACAAACGTGTTTTGGCATATGGCTAGTATTATGATAATCTTTCCTATAGGCATTAACCCAAATTAATGCTAGCTGCGAAACCTATTTACATCTTTTTGTTTTCCTTTCATATTTTTCCTATGTTAATATGTTTGATTGATGGGTTGAAGACTGCACTGCATCCATAGATTCAGATTGAAAAAACTTTTGAATGTCAAAGGATTAATGTATCTTCCTCTTTTCCATCATGTTCGTACATTCCTAACTTTGTCACTTACCTTTCCACTTGGCGTTATTACTCCCTAAAGTTGTTCATTTGACTTCTAGTACTGTTTTTTATTGTTTACCATTATTCCAGACCACAGCATTGTAGGTTAGAAATGCTTTATATACGCTTTCTTTTCTGGATAACATTTTTTGGTGTTTTATTATTGAAAAAAAATGCTAATATGGCCAGTAGCTTCATTTAAAACATAATCTTATTTCCAACAATTTTATTTCCCCCCATCACAATGTTGCTACTAAATCAATTAATCTGACAAACTCACGAATATTTTCTTTCTTGGTTGTTTTATGTTATCTCAATTTTGGTGAACATTTAATAAGGTTTCTTTTCCTTGAATACTAGAGTAATTTTTTAAATTCATTAAGTTGGTTTCAAAATCTTTTTAAATAGTGGAAATTCTATGGTAAAATGTAAGAGCTATTTGGTGGGCCCCCCTCATGATTAAAGGAACTTATGGTGAAATTTGATTTTGTTATCTCTCTCTCTCATTAAGAAAACTGGTAAAAATGATAATTTGATATCCTATAAGCCTTTAATTACATGTCCAATTTGTTGTGCCAACTTGGACTTTTTTTTTTTTTTGTATTAACCATTGATTTCCATTCTCACTTATTGAGTTTATGCACATGTTTGTGGCATTTTTTTGCTGTCTAGGACAAGGCATGTCGCTTTGGTACATGTAGTAGTTATCTCCTTCCCCATGAATTCTTTTCTTTTTTTTTTAATAGATGTTGGTTGTTGCTAAGGGAATCTCATGACTGACAAACATTTTACATTTACTCATGACTGACAAACATTTTACATTTACTTGATAAGGTGACAAGGATAATGGGTGTTGAGAAAGACTCCCCATACGATGTTATTGGAGTTAATCAAAAAATGTCTGCTGGAAATATAAAGAAAAGGTAAGGTTGTCAACAATTTTTCTAAGAAAACATGTAATCAATTATAACTTAGTTGGTGGATCAACTCAGACAAACTTGCAATGTGAGATTTACTATTAGTAGATTGGCATAGATTAAGTTATCAAACCTAGCTAATCACTTTGATAATCTTCTTTCTTTTGCCATTTTGATCGATATTGAAGGAATATTACATGGTTTTAACTTAAAAGTCATTAGGTTTATTAAAGAGAAAAGAAAAATTAAAATTCACTGGTTATTGATTCTCTTAATTGTACAAGGTTTAACTTCATTTACATGATTCTTGATGTTGTTTGGCGATGTACTAACCTGTTTTTGTTTGGTTATATCTACACAGGTACTGGAAAATTTCTCTTTTAGTGCATCCAGACAAGTGCTCTCATCCTCAAGCCCATCAAGCATTTATCAAATTGAATAAAGCCTTTAAAGAGTTACAAGATCCTGAGAAGGTGAGTGTTAACATTTTGAGAAATTCTTACCTGCTTGTTAACATTTTTGGTAACGTCTTCTATATTGTCATTATTATTTTTAATAAAAGGCAAACATAGGGCTTGCCCAAATTGACCAAAATCCCTCTTTGGTTGAGTAATGAGCCCAATCACTAGCCTGTGTTAAAAGGTCAAAAAATAATTGTCATAAGTCATTTCTTTGTTCATATCTTGTAAGGTATTCCACTGCTCAAATTGACCGAAATTCCTCTTTGCTTAAGTAATGAGCCCAGTTACCAGCCTGTGTTAAAAGTTCGAAAATAATTGTTCATAAGTTATTTCTTTGTTCATATCTTGTAAAGTATTTCACTACTTATGTTATATGGCTAGAAGTATGCATTTTCTTTTGCTGAATTCCTCTAGTTTAGTAACTAAAATATATTGATGTAGTATTTCCTATCTAAAATTTCTGAATAATGATCATAACTGGAGATTTTAGATGCTTTTTATAGATTTTGATGGAGTTGAATAGATTTCAATCCTTGATTTGTGTGTGTAAGGAAAACATAAGTATTCATTTGAAAGTAGAGATTTCATTTGGTGTTGGAATTTCAGGTTCGGGATTTCAACTAGGTTGTTTTAGGGTTTTGGTTGCAGGAAATTCAGACTAGAAGAGCTTGAATTTTAGTGAGATAAACAAGTAATGGAGGGTAGAGAACTAGGAACCATTCTTAGAATCTAAGAATCATTCTTATAGAAAGCGTCACTCGTTAATTAAAAACTCAAGTTTATAGACATATATATGGAAAGTTGTTGGAATCCTTATTCTAGTATTAAAGGGATTCCCAACTAAACTTAAATCCCACTCTAATAGGAATTCTATATTCTAAAATAAGCTTAAGTTCTAAACAGCTAGGATATATATCTAACTTATTGCTTCTTATCTAATAAGGAACTAACAAACTTCAGTCTTGTTGACCTTGTTGTCACTTCAATTCTGACTCTTCACTCTACCAAATTAAAGGTTGTAAATGAGTGATTTGACCTCTTTTATTTCTTTTATAAACTCTAAGCTTTTTTGCATCAATTCTCTTGGCTTGTCTGAAGTCATATTGGACATAGAATGTGGTAAATATTAATCATGCAAGTTTGGCTTCAACTTTTGAATTTTGTATTCTAAATTTAAAGTGCCATCACAAATTGATCCTCCTTTTCCACTTGATAAGAAACTATCAATATCTACTTGCCCTTATGGTCACAACTTATTCATCAACAACATCTTCTATCTTCTCTTTAATATGTTGAATGGATGAAATTATCACAATTATAATCAAATGTGCACCATCTTGTCCATGATAAATAGTTAACTTTGCAACATTAAAGATAAGACTAATTCCCATATCACTTAGTAATTATAAAACATAAGCTATTGCACTTATCTTCTTGAAGATAAGGTCCAACACTCATTTTCCCTTTAGGGAATGTTTTTGGATGAATCCTTACCACTGTATCCTTTCTATTGAATTATACCAATTGACAATACCGGTTAATATATTCTTTATATGTCAAGTTTTTGATTGTTATCCTTTGTAGAACCTTATAAAAAAATATCTCTGATGTGTTACGCAAAACCTTCAACTGCAACACTAACTCTTGCTATTTGTGGCAAAGAAACCAAATCAATAGGCTTCCTTGGTTGAACTCTAAAAGGACTTTTAAGTAGTTGACAAATTTATAAACTCTTTATGCAAATTCTCTCATAGGAAGAGTTAAGTCCCAATTGTTCACATTATTCCCCACCAAGCATATTAGCAAGTCTCCTAAACTTTTATTTACCACCTTGGTTTGTCCATTGGTTTGGATATGGGAAGGATTTCCTTTTTTTTTTTTAATCAGAAGACTGTTCCAATTCCATTTCGAATAAAAAAAAGTTGGAATAAACTTGAAAATTGAAGCTTAATGTTAAATGTTTTCACATTGCGATCTTATACGATGGTTAAAGATGAGTTTAGCAATGTGCTTGGAACATGGAATGAAATGACTCATTTTTGAAACCTTATCAAAAATAGAATCATAACTTGTTATTGATTTGGGCACCCCCAAGGCAAATCTATACTTATGTCCTATCATGGTTAATGAGGCACAAGCAATAGTATTTATAATGTAGAATTTTGTTTGTTTCCTTTAGCTAATTGATATGTTTGACATTGTCGTATGGTCTTACATATGTCCTGCTTTGAAGAGGTCTAATAAAAACGATTTTTAACCATTGTTATTGTTTTATCTCTTCCAAAGTGGCATGTTACCCTTCACATACACCTTTATAAAAGTATTGGGTAGGCAAAGTTGAGTGCTTCTAAAGAGGTTGTTATCGTGGATTACGAAAGGGAAGTGGCTATTCTTTTGTCTAGTTGTAATTTTTGAAAACGTATACTCTTTTTAGTTTTTAATACCCACAACTTTTGTTACGTAAAAACGTAAAATACGAAAGAAAATTAAGCAAAACAAAATAAAAGCAAACTTGTTAACAGTTATCGTATCAGCCACTTTTCTTGCATCTCGAGTAAACTTTTCCTTCAAAGGCATCTTTTACACATTCTTAAGCCCAACAGTACCATTAGAAAATTTTCATCTGTTTGCTTTCCAGCATTGCTTTAGAAGTTGATTTCAACGTCTATTAGTTGCGCCTCTAATGCTGAATTCCATATTAAGAATGCTATTAAATTCTTATGTAGCTTGAAAATGATATTGTCTAACAATTGCTTTACATTTGCTTTCTAATTTAATTTTTCTTTATCATCTTCTCTTCAGCTTATGTTGAGTCATATTCTTTATAAATCTGTTGTATATAAATTGTATTCAACTAATAAGATCAATTTCCTTTGTGTAGCGCAAAGTGTTGGATGATAAAATTAAACTCCAAGAAGAACATGAACAATTCAAGGTTTGTGTATTTACCTTAATTACCAGCATATAATTGTAATATTTTTCTGATACCCAACCAGAGATGTAATTTGTTCTATAGGTTGAGTTGCAAGCTATGCGTGAAGCTGCAGGATGGCGAAGAAAACAAGGTGCTTTTTGAATGGCTTGTTATTTTTATTAAATACACCCCTCTTGTAGGTGGAGAATCAGAGTAGATTGATTTATTTTCTTAGCTGAGTTTGATCCACATTTCTCTTATTAATTATACAAGATTTCCTAATTGACTCTTAGGACGTCGAGGAAATACTATCATAATGGTTGAATTGATCTTTTTCTTTAATAAACTAAACTAATCAATTGGTTATGCTAAAATCCATGGACACCATAAAATTTGGTTATTGAGGGTTACTAGAAAGGCCTCTGCCAAAGAGTGGAAAGCTAAAAGTTGACCACATATATGTTTAATAATTTGTGTTGCATTTCATAAGCATCGAGGTTCACAGGCTCTGAGAAATGTGAAAAAATAAATAAATGAAGACTACATTTGTCACAATCTAGATATTCATGACATTCAATGCACAATTAATGATCAGTCAAGTAGGGGTGGCAATTTGGCCTAGACTCAAGTGTTTTTAATGGGGCCTGGGCTCGAGACCCTCTAGACTTAGGCAGCTCAGGTCCAGACCCAATTAAAAAAAGATGTTTTGACAAGATAGGGCATCATACGAGACAAACCTCTCAATCGGGTGCATAGTACATTATCTAGATTTCTTCTGTAAGGCAATTGGCAGTTCTAAATCTGTCATTTTTGGAGATTCTTCAGCACTTCCAATAGTGTCCCTAATGAAATATTCAGTTTACCACCTTGTTGTTTCTATCTTCAGATTTTTCTGTTCCTCCTTCATTGGATACTTGATAGCCTCAGTTTTTCCTTTTTTTGGTTTCCAGTCTAGAGGCTTTCCATGGATGTCCCAGCATGTGTCTTTGGTGTGACCACTTTGTTTACAATGCTCACACTTCTTATGACTTTTCTTACTGGGTTAACCACGTGACATCGGTGCAGATGCTTTATTAGTAGGTACTGGAGATACATTTTGTTCTTCTTTTGGTTCCTCTTTTAACATGATTTTCCTCCTTGCTGCTTCCCTCCTAACTTCAGAAAACACTTATTTAGTTGTAGGCAGAGGCACTCTACTTAGGATTCTTCCACGGATATCATCCAACTTTTTGTTGAGGCCGGCCAAAAATTCAAAGACTTTCTTTTTCAATTTTCAGATGTACATCACAGCATCTTCCTTGCACCTCCACTCTTCATCCAACAGAGGTCAATTTCCTGCCACAATGCTATCATTTCGACCCAATATTCAGTAACTTATCTATCACCTTGCTTCATTAGCCGCAGCTTTGTTTTTATCTCGTAGATCCGTGATGCATCCTCTCCATCAGAGTATGATTGTTGCACTCCTTCCTAGATTTCTCGAGCTGTTGGCAGAAACATAAAGGTGCGTTTGATCGGTGGTATCATGGCGTTGATAAGCCATGACGAGACCATGGACTTATCTATCTCTCACTGTCGTGCAGCTTGCAGGTTTGTTGCGTCTGGGACATTCCCATCTTCGATGATAAAGCTCAGCTTCCCACTCCCGATAGTTTGCTCCATTCAGTTTGTCAGAGACAATGATGACTAAAACTCCTTCAAGACCAGAGGTCGTTGATGACTGACCTCTAGTCTGGTTTGGGTTTGGGTTTAGGTTTGCCGTGGAGGATCCCTCAAGATTGAAAGTCATTTCTTGACTTGTCGGGGTTGTCTCCTCGGTTTCAATCTCTCTTTCACGTGGCTATGATGCCATGTGAATCAGACCTAATTTGCTCTATATTTCTTTCTTAGAGACTGCAGTACATATATAAACGAATAGGATTACAGAATAGGCTAGATAATCTATACAGATACAGAATAAAATCCTAGGATAATGTCTATCTCTAAAATACTGCTATCTAATCTAAAAGATCCGATTATGATCAGATCATAATATTATGAGATAATACATATCTTGACCACAAACATCTATGCCACCAAAGATGTCTGATAGAGTAGATTTGCTGGAATCCTGTATGGCTAATTTGGAGACTGGGGTCGAGGATATTCAATAGTCTATGAGGATGGCAATGGGGGAAATGTAGCAAGCTTTGCTGCTGGAAATGAGCAAGATGATGGGTAAGAGACCAGATGAAGGACAAGGGAGTGATACCTCAGGAAGGGGGCAAACTATGGCTAGTGAAAGGAATAATTAGCATCCTCAACAACCCACTCTGATGGAGCATTCCTCTGATAATATGGAGGAACAGAGGATGTCGGTACGTAAGGTTGAACTGCCCATGTTTGATAGGCCTAACCCTATGGGGTGGATTACTAGAGCGAAAGTATATTTTGAGGTTCATAATACCTCAGCAGAGGTGAAAATCAAACTGGCTCTCCTAAGTATGGAAGGATCAACCATTCATTGGTTTAACCTTCTAAGAGAGATGGAGGTAGAATTGAATTGGGAAAATTTTAAGAGAGCTTTAATAGATAGATATGGAGGGAGGCGGTTTGATAATCCATTCGAAGAACTTTTGGATTTGCGGCAAACTGATACAGTTGAAGGATACATCCAGGCCTTCAAATTCATATCATCACAAGTGGGTTGTTTACCGAAAGAACAACTTATGGGATATTTCATGAGTGGATTGTGATCGGATATTCGGAGGAGGGTGCGTAATCGGTCCAGTGAAAAGGTACCAAATGATGAACATCGCAAAGGTGGTGGAAGAAGAGGTGGGCAGAGAGCAAGGAGGTATCGAGAACTTGGGTTCTCGACATCGTGCACGAACTCAAAACCGAAAGTAATTTTAGGGGCAACTTTAGGGTCAACCCGAACCCTAAGGAGTCAGATTGCAAAAGCCAATGGATCGAGTGAGATTTTCTAGTGGATTTGGGGTAGGTAGAACTCGGGAAACGTCCGGGTGCCAACCCGACTCCCATGCGCAGAGCAGAGTGGCTGCACCTTCCATGGCAACACCGATAAGGAGGCCTGAGGGAGAAAGGAGGGTGTCGACAGAGAGAAACAGGGGATTGCGTCACATTTCCTACCAAGAACTCCTAGTAATACAGTTTGGATTGACCAACGCACTAGCTACGTTTCAGTCCGCAATGAATGACATTTTCAGACCCTCCCTTAGAAGGTTTGTTCTGATTTTTTTAAATGACATTCTGGTATATAGTGTTGATTGGAATACTCATCTTTTGCACTTAGCAAGTGTCTTGGTGGTCTTAAAAAAGAATCAATTTGTGGTTAACAAATAGAAGTGCAGTTTTGGAAGGCAAACAGTGGAATATTTGGGTCATGTTATTTCCGGAAAAGGG
>JAOSBK010000003.1:30842148-30853150 GCA_027568895.1 Erythroxylum shatona
ATTTCATGTGCACAATTGCTACTGTGTAGCAATCCTATTATGCATAAGCAGTCCCATGCAATCCCAATCTATCCCATTTTATGCCAATTTTACCATTTTACCCTTCCAGTAGGGGGGTGGGATGTTACAATTCCCCCTACAATTTCAGCTCTGGAAGGGGTGTCCTGTGGAATCACCCTTGTAATAACATTAGAGTCCCTTTGATCTATTCAATAATATACACTTTCTCTAGTTTATAAAGCTAGAGTTCTATCATACATTTCTTATAATTGCATGGAGATGGACAGGAAAAGATTGCTTCATTAAATTATAAATTGATGATAAAATTGGAGATTAGTGTTGATTTTGGGTTGAATTTGTACCTTCTCTTTTGAACCTATGTTAGAGAGTAAATGGCAAAAATGGTTTTATTAGATATAGAAGCAAGGATTACAGGACAAAGGACTGCAAGTACTTAAGTATCTTGCCCAGCTATTCAAGCTTTTACAAAATAATTCTCAAGGCATCCCCTGTAATAGTGCCTAGTTCTTTTTATATATTATTCACCATCATTATTACATTGTATCCAGATCTCGAAGTTAAGCGATTGAGTTCCCCTTATTCCTCCTTGAATACATAAGAAGTGGTCTGTCCAGTGAACCAGAATTGTTGACTGATTTTGTTTCCTTATCTGTAGTTTTTGTAACATTGCCGCCCTTCGGAAGAACGACCTTGTCCCCAGGGTGGAAGTGGGGAAACTTATCTCGTACATTTGCAGTATCAAGCCAAATAGCTTCGTCGGACGGTTTGCCTACCCATTGCACAAGCACTTAGAGATACTGGAGTGTCGTTGCGAAGAATCTCTCTGTGAGACAACACCAGCTCTGGTTCAAAAGGAGAGGCTTTTGATATCTCAAAACCCTCCGGTAGATCAGTCATGACAGGATGATTGCCAATCACACGCTTGAGTTGCGAGACATGGAAAACTGGGTGAATCTTGCTGGATGGAGGTAATTCCAACTTATAAGCAAGTACTCCAATGCGCTGGATAATACGAAACAACCCAAAATACTTGGGAGAAAGTTTCGAATGAACTCTTGTGGCCACAGAATTTTGACGATGAGGACGTAGTTTAAGGAACACAGCATCATCACCCACATTAAATTGAATATCGCGCTGTTTGTTGTTTGCAAATTTGATCATTCACTGTTTAGCTCGTTGGAGATTAAAACGCAATTGGTGAAGGATTTCATCACGATCTAGGAGGTTTTCTTCTACAGCCGCTACATGGGTCTCACCTGGCAAAAACCGGTGTAGTGTTGGCGGTGCTCGTGAATAAATTGCTTGAAATGGTGTAGTGTTTGTAGATTCTTGGTACGAAGTGTTGTACCAATATTCTGCCCAAGCTAACCAACGAGACCAGCTACGAGGTTGTTCAGAAGCAAAACAACGTAAGTAGGATTGAGGGTACGATTTAATACCTCAGTTTGACCATCTATCTTTGGATGATAGGTTTAACTCATTTGCAATTTTGTGCCTTGAGAATGAAAAATTTCCTGCCAGAAGTTGCTCATAAACACCGGATCTTGATCGCAGTATGCCATGGAGACGAGCAATATCTTGCACAAATGACTCAGCCACTGAGCGAGTTGTATAAGGATGTTTTAGCGCCACAAAATGCCCATATTTAGAGTCCATCGACCACCACAAAAATACAGTCAAAGCCACGAGACTTCAGCAGACTAGTGATGAAATCCATTGATATGTCTTCCCAAATTTGGGATGAAATAGGCAAGGGACTGAGTAAACCTGTTGGTTTTTGTGCTTCATATTTCACTGTTTGACAGACCTTGCAAGCAGCAACAAATTATTTCACTGACTTCATCATACCTTTCTAGTATAGATTTGCAGCAAGTCGCTGGTATGTTCGATAAACACTAGAATGTCCAGCAGTGGGAGTGGAATGAAATTCAGCGAGCAACCTAGGAATCCAGGAGGGCATTGAAGAGACCACCAATCTGCCCTTAAAAAAAAAGGTCCTGCACGAGTGAAAAATTGGGATGAGACACAGCATCGTGTTGTAATTCGGTTACAATTTTGCTGAGGTGAGGGTATGCGCTATTTTCAGTATCAACCGCCGACCAATCAAGCCAAAAGGGACTAGTTAAGGCATGGAACTCTGCTTCCTCAAATTGACGCAAAAGGGCATCGATTGCTTTGTTCGATCTTCCTGGTTTGTAGCAAATTTCAAAATCATAACCCAAAAGTTTAACTACCCAATTCTGTTGGGATGAAGTGACTATTTTCTAATGGAGGATATGTTTAAGGCTGTGATGATCTGTGCGGATCAAAAACTTATTTCCAATCAGGTATGGTCGCCAATGTTGCACAGCTAGCACGAGAGCCATCAATTCTTTTTCGTAAGCAAATTTTGACAGTGTCCAAGGAGACAGAGCTTTGTTGAAATAAGCAATAGGCCAATTCTCTTGCATTAGAACTGCACCAAGTCCATTATCTAAAGCATCACACTCAATTAAAAATGGTTTAGTAAAATCAAGTAATTTTAACACAGATGCTTTAGTTAAGGCAGATTTGAGAGTTTCAAAGGTTGTATTAGCATCTGTGGTCCAAGTGAATTGCTCTGGAACCTCTTTCTTAAATAATGCTCTCAAGGGTTGAGTGATCTTCCCATAATCGCGAACGAATCTACGATAGTAGCCAGTGAGGCCCAAGAAACTTCTAACAGCTCGAAGAGAAGAAGGGGCAAATGAAGGACTGCTGAAATTTTTTCAGGATCCATATACACTCCTTGAGATGAAATGACGTGACCCAAATACTCAATTGAGCTGCACCCACAATTGCTTGTTTTTTGGTTGGCTTAAAATTGATGAGCCTCCAACACCTGTAAAACTATTAATAAATGTTGCAAATGTTCCTCCCATAAAGAGCTATACACCTAGATGTCATCGAAAAAAACAATGACAAACTTTCGAAGATATGGTCGAAATATGTCATTCATTGTTACTTGGAAGGTGGCGGGGGCATTGGTGAGCCCAAACAGCATGACAAGAAATTCGTAGTGACTAGTGTGAATACGAAAAACAGTTTTAAGAACATCTGCGTCTGCGACTCTAATCTGATGGTACCCGGAATGTAAATCAATCTTTAAGAAGTACCGAGCTCCTGTTAGTTCGTCTAACATTTTGTGAATTACAGGAATTGGATATTTATCTAGGACGGTTGATCTGTTCAATTCTCTATAATCAACACAGAATCGCCAACTACTGTCTTTCTTACGAACAAGTAAATCAAGACTGGAGAAGGGACTAGAACTATGTTGAATTATTCCTACAACAAGCATATTAGCCACTAGTTTTTCCATCTCATTCTTTTGAAGATGACCATACTTGTAAGGACGAATGGAAATAAGTTTTGCCTCTGGTAGCAGATTAATGTTGTGATCTGATGTCCTACAAGGAGGTAGCCCTTTTGGTTCAGCAAATAGATCCTCAAATCGGGACAACAATTCTTCCATGGAAGTTTGATCATGACCAAGCAGAAGGGGGTCTTGTGATTTTAAGTCTGGTGTTGCATTTATTGACCAAAGGAGGGCACAAAATTCAACAACTGAAGTCTTGAAAATGGAACTCAGGCTGACAGCTTGGCGGTGCGACAAAGGGTCACCCTATAATTGTATTCTCGATCCTTGGTATTGAAAACGCATAGTAAGCTTGATCCAGTTGTGCGTAACGTCGCCAAGTGATGCTAACCAAGGAAGACCCAAAATTATGTCAACACCTGCGAGGTCAAACAAGAACATATCCGCAACAAAAGGAACAAACTCTATAAAAAAAAATTAACCCACTGCAAGAACCAGAGGACACAATCCTAGTACCATTGCCCAATGACACACCAAAGTGCGGAAGCATCTAATGATGTAACTCAAAGCTGTGTATTAATTTAGGGGACACAAAATTGTGGCTGGCTCTGCAATCCACCAAAATTAAAACATCTGTTCCATTGATTCTCCCTCGTAGCTTCATAGTGCGAGGACCCGAAAAGCCTGTGGCCGAGTATAAAGACAGGTCCAAGGTTTGAAGATGTGTCTCGACCGTTGGGTTCTCGAATTCCAATTCCTCCATTCTGGTTTCAAGATCTTCAAATTCCACCTCGTCACTGATTAACATGGCTTTTAGAATTTTCATGGGACACTCGTGTAATGGATGGAATGGCTCCTTGCAACGAAAACATAAGCCTTGTCGTCGCAATTTCGTGTACTCTTGAGGAGAAAGACGTTGAGTAATTTTCTGGGAACCATTTTGTGTTTTGGCATAATTTGCTTTGGGTACTGTGGGAATGGTTGGCTGGGGTGTATTAGATTTTGGATGAGGGTTGTTTTCAAGTAACCCTTTGAGCCCAACATTGACAAAAGGAGATTTGTAGGGTGTGTGAGAGAAGGGCTTGGGCCCATAATGGGCTTTCAGGGGTAAATCTATATGAATAGTGACCTTAGTAAGGAACTCAGCTTCAATATATTTTGCAACTTCCATGGCGTCAACCAGAGAAGTCGGGCGAAGGGTGCTAACGCGGCACTTGATTTCCGGTTTAAGACCATTCATAAAATATCCCAAGTAGTGTGCATCACTTAGATTGTCTACCTGAGTGGCCATTTGTATGAACAAGTCAATGTAATCTTCGATTGAAGAGTTTTGCCGAACCGAAGCGAGTCTCTCAAACTCATTGCTAGCATGACGGCCACATACCGACAGATTAACACTTCAGTGAGTCACTTCCACGTCAAATTTGGTATTCTCTTCTCAAGCCAACAAAACCAATGTAAGGAAGATCCCTCCATAGAAATCATGGCCATATGGACCCACAAATGTGATGGCATTGAGTTGATTTTGAAAGACTATTCGGCGTGAGCAATCCAGCCTATTGGATCTGACCCATCGAACAAGGGAAGTTTCAGTTGTTTTGGGCCTATGGTCTGACGATTATATTGAAAATCGGATGTATTTTGGTGTGGCTTTATGGTAGTAGTGGAATGTGGAAGTGGTGTTTCTGGTTGGCTCAAGGATGTTGCAGGGGTTTTGTTGTTTTGGACTAGGGAATAAAGCACATCAAAAATCGAGTCAAGTTGCTCTTGCATTTGATCAACTGTTTTGAATTTCTCTTCAATTGTGGATGAGACTATTGAATTTTGCTTCAATCGTGGATGACAATTCTGTGTGTGATTCAGAGAGGTCAGCCACCATTCTCTGTAAGGTCTCCACACGAGTCTCCATTTTAGTAACCATGAAAACCGGCAGGTTGTACCAATGTTAGAGAGTAAATGGCAAAAATGGTTTTATTAAAAATAGAAGCAAGGATTACAGGACAAAGGACTACAAGTACTCAAAGTATCCTGCCCAACTATTCAAGCTTTTACAAAATAATTCTCAGTACATCCCCTGTACTAGTGCCTAGTTCTTTTTATTTATTATTCGCCATCATTATTACATTGTATCTAGATCCCAAAGTTATGCAATTGACTTCCCCTTATACCTTGAATATGTAAGAAGTGGTCTGTCCAATGAACCAGAATTGTTAACTGATTTTGTTTCCTTATCTGTAGTTTCCGTAACAATCTAGTATTAAATTTCTTTGAGAGTTATCCTTGGCACCTTTTGTTTTCTTAGAATGCATTTGTTATTGATTCTGATTTTATGATCTGTTGGAGTTGTTTTAAATCTAAATTCAGGAAAGCTATTCTTCTGGCAGGCATTGCAATGGAGGGTGATGATGAAATCCTTGCACAGATGGAAGTTAACGTACCCCCTAAAAGAGATGAATGGATGACAACACTACCTCCTGAAAGGAAGGTAAGGTCATATAATGTCTTAACTGTCTTACACTCTTTCAAAATTTTTGCCTCTTTTCAGAATCTTGCCAGTAATTTTTGTCTTGGAAAGCAGTTATTATGTTGTATACGATTGTGATTGTGTTTCTACAGTCATAAATGAATTTCAGGTTCTATGTTAATACATTTTGATGGTTATTATTTTACCCTTGTATGTTCTTATGTCAGTCTATAATTTATCTTCTGTTCACCAGTTACTTAAGACTTTACAACACAGTTATAGGTTCTATAGTTCTGTTAGGATCATGACATGACTAATACCTGAATTTGAGGAAGGACATATTTTACATGGAATGCGCAGGAAAGCTGAATAGCCATTGTCAATTGTTTAATAGACACTTTGGAGATTTAATATTCGTATAATTTTACAGCAAGGGGTCATGTACGGTATATGCATAGAATATGCTCATGATATTGCGCTGATTATTCCTTTAGCTCATTTGGTTTAGAGTGTATATTGCATCATTGAAGAGAGGGGATCATCCTAATCCCCTGTATAGTTTTGGTCCCTTGTAAAGTTAATGGAATGGAATTTCAGTTATATTTCTTGATGGATTTGATTTCCAGACCAGGAGCTTAATTAAAATCTACCTCTTTTACCATGCTTTTATCAGCCTGGCATGGCTATGCATTCAACAAAATTCCGCAAGAGCTCCAAAGAAGGACGTGGTGACACCAGTGCTTGGACAGATACCCCTTCAGATAGAGCACAAAAAGCTAAAATGAAGTATGATTTCTCTTGTGATGTGTTGGAACGCTTTGTGCCTCAAAAAATTTTGTTTATATTGCATTATTAGTTGCTCTGCTCCAAAAAGAGTGCTAATATATTTCTCAACATTTCAGTTACTTGGAAGCATATAATGAGGCTACAGCACTTGCTTCAAATGAAGAGGGAAAAAAACGATCAAATGCAGATGCTGAGTTGGTAGATAAATACAACAAAGCAAAACGGTCAAAATCTTTGGTGCAAAAGCACCAGGAAGAGGTCAGTAGTCGCTCAAAGAAGAAAAAATCGAAGCAGGAGCCTGTTAAAGAAGAGTGGTCGGGAAAGCACCCGTGGAAGCCTTGGGATCGTGAAAAGGACTTGGTAGCTGGAAGGCAAAGCATAAAGTTCGATGCAGATAATATGGCTCAGGGTTTAAGTTCCAGGTTTTCAGCCGGATCGTTTCAGAGAAACTTCCTCTAAGGCAAGGCAGTCCTGCAACACTTTCACTTGCATACATATGTAACTTCTTCAGAAATCACAGATAAAACACATCCATTTTGTTTGATTCCAAAGTGCTCGCCGCGTAAGCTACAGTCAGAATGTGCTTTCCCATGTCCCTATTATCTCGACCCTTTCACCGTTTGCATTTGTTTACAGAACCTTACATAATCATATACAGAATTTCAGCATTTGGACATTAAAGGATCAGATGTACATATTTCCTTGCCAGAAACACTTCCCTCCACCACTGTAATTGTTGTTAGGTCGCATCATGACGATTTTAACACTTATTATGTTAAATAAATGATAACGCTAGTACAACTTGATATAACCATATGATTCGGATCGGGCAACGGAATTCTCCAAAGATCTAATTACAGACATGACTTTGTCAGTGTTGTGGGATTTGTATTTAATTTGAGAAAATATTATAAATTACACAGTTGGCAGATCTGTGCTTATCTTATGTCATTTGCTCTGAACTCCATTACACTTTTTGGGTTGTACTTGTTGCTATACCCATAAGCGTAACCAAATCAGTAAAGATGATGTGTAGCAGGTTTTTCTGGAATGAAAATGAAGAAAGTGTCAAGAGAGCTTGGATGCAATGGAAAGAGGTATTCTTACCCAAGGACAAAGGTGGTTTGAGAATAATTTCTCTCGAAATGAACAATGCTATGATGTCCAAGAGGTTATGGAGGTTATTAATTGACAAGCACTCATAGAGTAAATGGATTCAACCTTGGAAGCTATTTTAAAGACTAGGAAATTGTTGAGGAATGAGTTTACTTATCTCATTGATGATGGTAAGCAAACCAATTTTTAGTTTGACATCTGGACATCACTTGATCCTCTTATTTAGTTGCAAGCTATGGAATGTTTCAAACTTGTCATTGGTAAAAAAGCAACAGTAATTGATGCACTGATTGACAAATAAATTTTTATACAAAGCCCTATCTTTAGACCCATTTTTGAAGAAATTGTCCACACTAGGTTGAGTGAAGGGGAAGATTATATTATCTGGAAGAATTTGAGAAATGGCAGGTTTAGCAACGAATTTTCTTGGAAGTTTATAGAAACACTATAATAGGATTCCCTAGCACAAAGTTGTTTGACACGAGCAATTTCATCTAAGGGCATCAATCTGTTTATAACTAGCTATGAGAGGTAAGTTACCAACTATGGATAAGATGTAGAGATTCCTAAATATCCCTAATTGGTGTATTCTTTGTTAGAAAGGTCAAGAAAGTACTGAACACTTGTTTTTTCAATGTGCTTCTGTCAATAGTACATGGAAGTATGTATTACACCAATGCTTCATTCATGATGCACCTGGGAAATGGGATTGTACAAGGAGATGGTGTAGTGAAATCAAGCATCCTGACTCTACATTCAAGTGTTCATTTAGCCTAGCTATAGCATATTAAAGGATACATGAGCTTACACAAGTCCAGACTCCTTAACCAAAACTGTATAAGTCTATTAACTTTTGTAGTATTTTGTCTTCAGCCTTATAAGCTTCTAATGCTTGGTTTTCGATATGTATAGCTCTTTGTAGCTACTTTTAACCTTTGCATGTCATTCATAACCTAATTCATTATTATTATTTCCTAAAAAAAGATAATAAATATTACAATCCTTATAGTGGTATATGAGCTGGTTTGGTTTAGCTTTTAGAGAGTGAATAAGCACTTTTTTTCACCGCAAAAGTTATTTTAAGAAAATTGAGTGTTTGACTGTAAAATTCAAAAGCATTTTTGTCATAGAAATGGCATTTTTGGAAGCTGAAATACAGCTTTTTAAGAAGTTCAAATTTGGAGCTTTTCAAAAAAGTAAATTTTTAGGTAGATTTTTCAGATCAATTAGTGAACTTATTTTTAGTTCCTTTTATCTTTATGTTTTACACATAATTTCCACAATATCCACAAACACATCTTCATGTTTATTTTGAGATTTATATAATATTATTTGACTTTTTATATATTTTAATATTAGTTTTACTTATATTATAATCCATATAAAAGATTTTATTAGATATATTTTTATTTATATTTCATACGGTATAAAATTATATAATAATTAATATATTATACTTTGCATATCGTTTAATATACTTTAAATAATATTTATATGCATAAATAATTTTTATTACAAAATAAAATATGGTAAAAATTAAAAGTATTTTTTATTTTTATGTTGTCAAGCAGTCTATTGTATGAAACTCTTTCAAAAAAAAATCTTTTTTAAATAACAGCTAAACAGTCAACTGACTTCTTAAAAAAGTTCTTTTTAGAAAAGCTCTACTAACAAAAACTCTACTGCTAAAAGCTCTACTGATATAAACTCATCCAAAGAAGCACTAATTGAGATTTTCTCTAGTATTTTGAAGGTCAAACTAGCTGATATATTAAAATATAAATTAGACGCCATATGATTATCTCTATGTTGCTTATTGTGTGTCCAAGTACGAACGGTCACATATTAGTTTAAAAACTAAAAGCTAAAAGACTGTAAACCTGAAATTGAATTCCTATTATATAATGATATGCATTTTCTTGATAATGAAAACATATATCTCTCATACTTAAAATACGAAATAGCTTAATAATTTTCTCCTGATAAAATTTTTCTATTTTTCAAATTTATTATTTTTCTTATTTTCCAAAAGATGTACTCATTTAATAAATTCAAAACACTTCTTCTAAACTTCAAAATTTCTATTAAGGATTGAAAAAAAAAAGATGAACGACAATAGGAAGAGGAAAGAAGAGAAAAAGGATTTAAAAAAAGAAAAAACTCAGGAGGATTTTTTATTGCAATTTTAAATATATTTTTATTTTTAATCTTATAACACATTTAACGTATTTATTTTGAATGAGTTTGGATATTTTTGATACTAATAAACTTTTGGTTCTAAAAACAACTAAACAAAGATTAGATGTGTCTTATTGTTTTAAAATTAGAAAATAAGTTCTTGAAAGTACTAAATCATGCATGGAAATAAGATGTGTGATTTCAATAAGTACATAATAAACATTTATTCCAATTTAAGATATAATATTATGAAATATGGGTTTGTAATATTTTAAATTGAAATAAATAATCAAGTGATATATTTAAAATATCATACACATCTACTGGATGAAACATATTCAGTGCCAGATTTCTTAAAAATCTTTTTGAAAGATTTGTGATAATAAACACCAACATTCGTCTTACCTTTTAAAGTATATTATGTACATGTATTTTTAAGGAACAATTTTCTTTTATGCTTTCCACTTAAAAAGATAAACCTATAAATAGATTTGAAAAAGAAATTTAGATATCGTTTTCTATATTTTCTACATATTTTAAGTTATAAACATATGATATCAAAAGAAATTTTAAACTTAATTTTAATATATTGAAAATTTTATTATTCATATAAACATTATTAGTTCAATTTTTAAGTCAATTTTGATAACTTAAATTTCAAAATTTTCACATAATAAAGAAAATGTTCTACTAAAGTTTTCTTTGTAAAATGCTTATTTTTATAATTTATAGGTAAACTTCCCTTTATTATTTAACTTCAAAGTAGTCTTCTATTCTAGTTTTTCAAAAATTATGTAAGTTTTATGGAAATTTGCTTTTAAATATTACACATTAATAATCTAAATTCTATTGAAACATTAAATTAATTATCTTCTTAAACAATGGTTTCAATATATTATTAATTTTATTTTAATTTTAAATATCTTTATACCTTTTTTATGTTTTGAAACACCTATATAAATTAATGTTATAAAACCAAAACTAAAACTTAAGAATATTTGGGAGAGGAGAATTCTTCTTATAAAATTGGTATCACTTACATCAAGTTAACCCTTCTATTTATAGTACAAAATTTCTAATAAAATACTATTATGATAATA
>JAOSBK010000003.1:30865650-30876673 GCA_027568895.1 Erythroxylum shatona
ATTATTATTATTATTATTATTATTATTATTATTCGATCTTAATTTGAAATTGTTATTATTATTATTTGTTAATTTTTAACTAAAACAAATCATTCGTAATAAACTTATCAATTAATAACACATTTTTAATCATCTTAAGGACCAGGGGTATTTTCGTCATTGACACATTTTTTCGTTCTGTCCACTGCAACTAAACACATTCTGACGGAGACAGTTTTTCCTATTTCGTTCACCATAACCAAAGAGCTCACTGTCTCCAGTTTTTGTTCTGTTCTATCTCTAAATTTTTGTTCCGTTCCGTCTCCAGAAATCAAAGACAGCAACCATACGGATATAGTAAATACTGTTAGAAGTTAGATATGTATGTAGCTGCAGTGGTTGAAATAAATCAATTTTATAAACGGTTCAAGAGAAATGTTAAGAAAAAGATCAATTTTTATAATGAAGTAGAATTATAATAATACTTTATTAAGTTTTGTAGATTAAAACCATGTTATAAAATTTAAAATAATATTGATTTTTAAAAATTAAACCAAAATTTTTTATATTTATTCTGGTGAACTAAATTTCGTCCACAATTTCCAACATTTTAACTAATTAATGACCCGACAATCAGCTCTGATCTCTCCAGCTTTACCCGTCAAAACACCTAGTTGGCCCATCTTTAACATGGCAGCAGCGAATTTCGTTTTCCAAAGCATGGGAACCCTTGCATTTAGATTCACTTGGCTAGCCGTTGCGACGTTTGTTAAAAGTGTTTGATCTGACACAAACAAGCCTCGGTTTACAAGGATATTAACGTAGTAGCCAGAATCTAAAGTGGTTGGACTTATAGGGTCCATTGGAACCACCGAGTTGGGATCTACAGTACCACTTTGTGATTGTGGGCACTGCTGCTTTAGCATAGCTGCATACATGCCATCTAAAGTTGGATCTTGCCTGATTGTTTGGCTGAAGTTATACAATCTATTACTGAATGAAGTGCAGTGCGATCGACCAATTGTGTGTGCTCCTACAAATAAACAAATATATCATTCACATGTAAATAGTACAATTTACAGTTTCCCGTGTAGTTATTATCAAGTAATCTATCTTCCATGAAAATAATGCAAGGTACAGCCAGCTGTACCAGAAAGGGTAACCATTTCTTCTTGCGAGAAACCCTTGTTTGCGAAGAATTGAGTGAGTTGGTTGACATTGAGGGAAGGGGGAGGCAAGTTGGTCAATGTTTCGGAAGCCAGAGAAACTCTACCGTCTCTTCTTCCGGCAGGAACATCATAGCCAATTCCACCAGTCTGCATATTAATTGGATCTGATTATTGCATGCAATGGTTCAGGGAAGCATATTTGTGTGGTTAATTTAGTTACCATCTCGATGCTGTCTCTGGCTGCAAATGCAAGGATGTCAGCACAAGAAACAACCCCTTTACATACGGCTTCAACCCTAGCCTTTGCATTATCAATGACTTGGAATCCTCTTAGACTTGGATTATTGACTGGAGAGTCCTTTTCTGCTTTGTTCGAGGAAGTGGAGTCAATGAGCACGGATGCGTCACAACCCTGCATGTAGATAAGAGTCCGAGCATGTACGTATATTAGTTATATTTCTTTCTGTTGATCGTCATAACCAATCCATCTCAAACAAACACTTTTTCACTGCCATGCAAACAATAGAATATGAATAATCTGAGCATTTGTAAGAACACACAGTTAATATACCCTGATAAAGCAGTCATGAAAGTGCATTCTGACAAGGCCAGCAGCCACTCCTGAATCTCTCATAACCCCTTCTCTAACAGCTTCTTTCACAATTATCTCAGCTAAACCGCATGACTGGCTATAATACCCAACTTGAAGTTGAGAATGAACGCCTATTTGGCAGAACCAAAGAATCACAAAAACCATACCTAGTTCCTTTGGACACATTTTTTTCCACTAATATTATATAATATCTCTACGTCAAACTTCAAAGATCTACATGTAACAAGTAGTTATTACAAAGTCTATTTATAGTTGGAGAAATATTATAGTGTCTAACCACATCATCATTAACAAATCGATAATCAAATGGAACATAGGTTATGAACCGATTGCGGAATTATTGTAAGACCACAGGGCGGTGGAATATCGTTGCTACTTGTAGAAAAAAGTGGACTATTAGTAGTGTGAGTGTCTCAAGTAGAAGAAAAAGACAACTGGATTTGGTTTCATGTCTACTTACTATATCTTAAGGATCTAGATTTTCAATATAATACTGGCCGCAAGCGACAATATTTTAGCGGAATCACGTGTAAATTGGAGGACCCAAGTTGGCTCAAAATGCAAGCAAGCAGATTTTGGCGAGAGTAGTTAAAGTTGTTTACATAGATGTCAATGTAGTCTAAATCAAGAGCGTCGAGAAGGGAATAAAAGGGCTATGGGGCAACTTAAACGATACCCTGAACAATCTTCCTGCTTATATTTGTGAAAAAATGGATATATTTTATTTCGAATATATTGACTAAATTGGACTCCAACGTGTAATCATAACTTTCAAGTTTACTAGATGAAGTTGTATGGAGAGTACAAAAATAGAAGTAGAAATTTCCTTTAATGGTTTCAGTATCTAGCTAGAAGTAAATTGAAATTTAATTATAATGAGTTTCTTTCACCGTAGTTTGAGTTTGGAAGTCTCTTTCAGATTAGGGTTATTGGTGATGTGGTGGTACAAACTAATAAAATGATTAGCATATAACACGATAATTTATAATAGGAAGAGACTAGTTATTAAATGGAACATAAAATTCAGACTGCCATTGTTAGGTTCTACATCCTTTTTATTAAGTTGGATATGATTTTTCTTAATTTTTGATCCACTGTGATGCATTATTGTTATTATGCAAGACAGCTTCAAACAGCAAAAATCCTTAGACCTGGACAGCAGTTCTCTAACTCACCGTGTTATATATGATTATGCAATTTAATTAAAAATGTGGTCATTTCATCTGAGTTTGTAGTGGCAGCAGCTACTAATCTTTTTCTTTTTGTCATTAAGTTGCATACTGTAGATGTGATGTTGGAGAACGCCGAAGATTCCGCAACTAAACTTATTAATGACAAAACATTAATTTTCACTAGTACAATAATGATCATATTCATAAAAACAATAATAATATTGAAAATTGAATGCTTAATACCAAGTAGATAAAGCCAAGTAATCGAGCTGTCCTCGATTGCTACTTTTCTCATTTGCTGCTCATGGTAGGCCTAACAATGTAAAGGTAGACATTTTACGCTGTTTAAAACTCACCTCACCATCTTTTATGTGACATAAACGTCCATAACCATAAAACGCGTTCATACTTGACTTTTGCTCCCAGGAGTTGATTCCGTGCAAAAAGATAAATGAATGAGGGTTCTATGCAATAAATGAACGATGTTAATTACCGGCCGGTGCGTCTCATACATAGTCCAGCAAAATTTATAGACAAAAATCATCTTGTTACATAATAAATCAAATCAAAGTGATCGTCCAGCTTAGATGCCGACACCGGCATCATCTTGTTCATTGTCTTAAGGTTATTCATCAGAGAAGATTAGGACTAGTATTTTGACCACCCATGTATATACCTACAACACGTTGTCAAGTAAGCTAAGCTATGTTAAAATAGGACGATGGTGTAGAAACAGTAACACAATGGAACCTTAATTACCGCTAGTCTTCTGTTAGCAGATGTAACTACAGCTATTCGTGAGATGTTTAGCAACCGAATGAATACCCTAAGAAGTAGAACGAGAAAATCGCACACGTTTAAAAGAACTTTAAGTGAGCTTAAAAAGCTTTTTGCATGGGCAAATGTGCCAAAACTGTAAGAATTTAACACAAAACTTAACTTTAGGCTCAAGATCTACGGTGAACTTGTATAAACAGAGATAACACAAAAAAGTATCTAATTTGTCATCCATAACGCGGTGAACAAGCTTTTCAACTCAACTGCTTGAATGAACTTATGGATCCTTTGAAAAAGCTCCTCGACATATAAATAGACTTTTATAACTTCCTTTATATTATTATCATCTTTTCGTATCTTTCTAAATGCGTGAACTTCTCAGCGGTTCAAAGTAACTTTACGTTTACAAACTTCTATTAGCAAGCTAGAAGAGACCTTAGAGTTATCTACAGAAATCTTATTGGGCCCCATCACAAGCCCAGTAAGTAGATTTGCCAACACTAATAAGATTCCATTTTCTTATTAAACTTTGGCTCATTTACTTACATCTTTTATTGGGTTCATTTATTATCTTTAATTCAGATCAATTTTAATTTTCTTAACCTTAATTTATACAACTTCGTAATTAATAATTGCTCAATAGGAATTTTAACAGCAACATTCGACTTGGACAAATATTAATTACAATAGTTGTAATGAAAATGAAAATAATAAAAGTGGCCAAGAAAGTCAATGTCATAATAAACCAAAATAAAACATTTGACTCAAAGATGATAAAAGCTTATCATTCAGTTTCGCAAGGCTTTCAATACTAAAAATATCAAATGTATGTGTTATTATACAATACAGATCTAGTACAATCACATACATCCAATACCTTATTGAAATAAATAAGAAAATGAAGTGTGTCAAACTACAATGATAACTATATGATTTACAATGTATCATTGCTTCCTTTGTTGGTCTCAATTTCTCTTAACTTTATACTAAGCTTACATTAGAGAAATTTATTTTCTCTCATTTAATGCTAAACTACATTAGAGAAAAACCTTATGAGAATAAACACTTGTATCCTCCTATTTCTTATCAAATCCATAGATTTATCTATATATCTGTATGTGTCCCGAAGACATAAGTTCAAGGTCAATCTATATATATATACCCAATGACCTTCAAAATGCTTACGATTGACACAATTTTTATGACTTTCACTTTGTATTATGACAATGTATCATAGATTGAAGGACTAAACATAATGTGATGATCATTAATATGCATACAAAATGTACAGTCATAATACAGGAAAAACAAAAACAACTATATCAGGAGCCAAATACAATGATCCCTAACTTATAGCATCTAAGGACTTCAATAAGCCCATACTATATACATGTCTCATAAAATTGATTAGGCACAATCCTTTATTTAGTAGATTAGCTAATTTGTGTCCAGTCTCTACATACTCCACTATGATGTCACCTTTTTGTACAAATTTCTTTACAATCAAATACTTGACCTTTAAATGCTTAGACCATTTGATATTGTTTACTATTACTAAACAATATAACATAAAGATTATCACTTTACAACTGAATGGGTCTAGCCACAAAATTAATCACAAATAACTCAAAATTAATTTCCTGAGCTAAGCTGCCTATAAAGCAGCCCCATAGCATGCTACAAACTTTACTTACATAGTCGAGTAAGTTACCAATGTTTGCTTGTTACTCTTCCACGAAATAGCACCATCAACCGATATGGACTTCCTATTATAAGTATTTAGCAAACAAACCTTTTTTTTTTTGGTCCTAAAACTCTATGTTTGACATAATATTCACCTTCATGGTTAGATATGACAATCTTATTTAGCCTTTCCCATTGGTTCTCAACTTCAGTTTTAATGATCTTAAATTTATAAAGAACTTTAGACTTTTCTTTAAGCAAGAACACATATCCATAATAGGAATAGTCTTCAATAATTGTTAGAAAATATCTTGAATTACACAATATAATTGCGCTGGACTGACCTGCATCTTTATGTGGAGGAAATTTAGATTTCTTACTTTTAAACTTCTAAGGCTTCACTTTTGTCTTTCGCTTGGTTGCTATTAAGGCTGTATGAGCTAGATTTTATTCAAAAATGCATCGGGTAATCAATTGATTTATGTCCTAAGCTTCATCCTTAGAATTATATATGGTAACTAGAGTACCAAAATATGATGGAAGAGTATTTAAATCTTAGTGCACATTACAAACATCAGGAATATAAATGTTTAATATATTTAGCTTAGTTTAAAGGAGGAACATCTTAATTATGTATTCCCTCACTCCCCCTACTCCATTATATCTCGTAGAGTATAGTTCCTTTAATAAGGTACCTACTTCAGCATCAGATGATACCTTATACCTCTGTGAGAAATTATTGAGGAAATATTTTGCCATGTTTGTCTCTGGAAGTCCACTCAGTAGATGGTCTAGAATGGATCTCTTTATAGTCAAATAACACATCCAGCTCCCAGGTTGCATATGCTACTCTCTCAGCCTCTAAACTGACGGATGTAGGTTTTAGCAGTCTTTCCTTGATCATGGTCATACTAATATCCACTATCTCCAACGCAAACATATATCTTACTTCCATTTCTTAAAGTTATAACCAATAAGGGTTTCAATGGAGACATTGTTATTATTTACAGAAAAGGTGTCTACAACATTGATAATGTAAATTATCAACATGAATGTCAAATCCTTAAAGCATTATATATACTGAGCATCTTATCACATATATCATAGAACACTTGCGGGCTGAATGTATAATACATGTAAATAAGACCTCTATATGAAGGAGATCAAAGTACACACCATTAACTTTTATGAATTTATCATCTATGGGTGGGTAGAACATTTAAGAAATAGTTGTACTTTACCAAATGCCTTTATGCACTTCTCAATCTTATATAAGGCTAAAACTTGTGGGCAGAATAGCTAAACACGAGACTAGAGACATCCCTTAACATACAAGCAACATAGTCGAAATACTAACTCAAAAGGCTATTTTAGTGACTGCATTCTCATTAGAGCTTAAACTATTCTATAAACACAAGGGATACATATTTATGTTATCCTCACACTCATCTGTATGGGCGTCAAATATGTGACAACATACTATTCATAAATAAAAAATCCTTATGTGCAATCTCATTGTCATATTTTAGTTCTAAAAACATTATCAACAAAACTTTATTTTAGAATAAATCAAAAAAATCTCAATCAGAGTAGTAATCATGCGATACCAAACAATAAATGTACCATATAAGATACCAATAGTACATGTATCTCTTTTATTTCAAATCAAATACATTAAAATTCACTCAGTCATGGCTTTGATAACCTTATTTGGTTTTTTTGGAGTTAAACCTTATTTATTACTAATGAAATAAATCAAAAAATTAATTTTAATTTAAAAATTCATCATCTCCAAAACCTGACCCAAAATAACTTGAAGGACCATTTTGTGAATTTTGAGTTTTTTAGTTCAGTAGTGTTTTGATGTCAGCAATGATGTCAGCATTACGTGTGCTACCGGATGAAATGTGTTGGATAAGGCATGTGTAGCTCATAGGCTATACACACACCGACCTTCGTGATGCATGTTCTCTACGCATTAGATGCACACAGACAAGACCACCACCTTTATGCCCCTCAGATCCTCTGTCCCACCTTTATGGTGCATGGAACACATGCACGATATGTGAAGATACATCAAACGCCTTAGGCACGTGCATATCACGCACTAGACATGGGTCTAGCACACTTGAGCCTCCACGTCGGTTATCCAATGAATGTATATCACACATGCCATATGTTGAGCATGTCTCAAAAGCCCCTGTGTGCTTTTGCACAGCCCTTTACCTAGTCACCAGAAAAAAAAGGCAATTTCTAGTGACTTTTTTAGTGATTTTAAGCCAAAAAATCACCTCGAATTCCATTTTTTGTGCCATTTTTCTCGTAAACCTTATCCAAAGTCAATCGAAACAACAAATATGTATTTTATATAAGCAAAAATAGATAAATTTCTCTTATTTCATTACAGATAACCTTAAAAATCTTCTTCCAAATTCATACAATCATCGAAATGCTATAATACCATGTGTAAGAGTTAACATAAACCTTAACTTTAGGCCCAAGATCTACCACAAACTTGTATAAATGGAGATTATGTAAAAAGTACTTGTTTTGCTATCCATCTCCCAATGAACAAGCTTCTCAACTACTTGAATAAGCTCTTAAATCCTTTGAATAATCTCCTCGGCATATACACAAAGCTTCTGCAACTTCCTTCATGTTGTTATTGTCTTTTTGCACCATTTTGAATACATGAACCTTCTAACAAATCAAAGTAACTTTACGTTTATGAACTTCTATCAGCAAGCTATACGACTTTAGTAACTATTTATAGAAATCTTATTAAGCCCCCCATCACAGGCTTAATAAGCATATCTGCTCACCTTAATAAGGATCTATTTTTCTCACTAGACTTTGGCCCATTTAACCAAATGCTTTATTGGTCCCATTTATCATCTTTAATCCACATCAAATTTAATTTTCTTAGCCTTAATGTATAAAAATTCATTATTTATGATTGTCGAATAAGAATTTTATTTCCATCAAAGAGAGCCAAAAGAATCCTGATAGAGGCTTTCAAACATATAAAAAAATACTCGAAGTTTTACCAAATTGTAAAAGTAATCACTGCAAGTAAAAGGAAAGCCTGCAAATACTTAATTATATTAGTCTTCATTGCTTCCATTTTACCTAGTTGGTTTTTGAGAATTTTATTTCTCCTTTTATTGTTTGAAAACTCTTCTTACATTAAAAAAATCCAAAAATCCTTAAATTAATAAATAGAACATTGAATCTTATTTTTTATTGTCTGAAATATACAATAGTAAGCTACACTATTATGTGACAGTGAGATTTACTTTTTGATTAATTTTTAAAATATTATTTATGTGATAGTAAAACTTACGTTTTATTTTAAAATATAAAATAATGTCATATTACTGTTCCTACATTTAAAATTTGTTCTTAATGTTAAATTTTAATTTAAATTATTAAAATTTATTTTAAATTGTATTCTATTCTAAATATTAAAGTTAAAAGTACACTTGTCTCTTTAATAATGTGATGCTTTCTTTTTTACATATTTTTATATAAATGAGTATACATAGATATTTGACTTCTACTTTTTGACTATTTTGACGTAACATAAAGAGAAAGATATCGAGTTCCATTCAAACCTTGTCTCCTACATATGCAAGTCTTATTGCCCAAATTAATATATTGTTGAAATTCATATGCTTTACTTCAAAATATTTCCCACCACTAAAGTGTGGCATTTAATTGTTGGTAAGCTGTTTATACTTCTAAAATGTTTTTTAAATCATAAGGTAAATGGACTCATTATGTTTCTCCATTCTCTCATTTTCTTATTAAATCTTTTCATCATTTTGGCTTGTCCCCATCCTCATTGATGTAAGTACTAAAGGTATCAAAATGGTTATTCAAAAACTTGTCTGATTTGAGTCCAACATTATAAATGTGCCTATACCATTTGTTGGTTGATATTTGTCCAACCAAACATAAATAAATTTGTCCCTATATTTTAATTGCTTCATATACATGTTCAAATTGAAACTTAAAATAAGAATGCCTTGAACAATCATATACATTCATAATTATAAGTATAACAATAGTCAAATTCAAATACACTAAAAAAATAATCACATATCATTCAAATTGAAGGTATATGATCTCACCACATTCCATTCTTTTGTTATCTCAAATTTTCTTTTTAAGGTTATCATAGATATGCCTAACACAATATATATGTTCTTCACCAGTTATCTTAATATTGAAGACATGTTCCAATGCCTATTAGAAAGGAACTATGTGGGATTTGATAATGCACTTGTCTATGCCTATAAATTAATGTCTATAAAATGAATCTTCATATGGCAAGACAAACTTAAAATTTACCTTTTTTTATTAGAGATGAAAATTTAATTGCAATCTTTGAAGTGTATGTTTTCTTGTTATAAAAAATATAAGCATCCATTTTCATGAGATTCTCAATTCTAATTATAACTCATGCAATTGGAAACATATTATTATTTACATCTAAACTAATGGTCAATAGTTATTTTCGTCTATTCTTGCCCTTTAAGTGACAACAATTGTCACCTATTACAATCATCAAAACATATGTACATTGAATCAAATAATCTTCATTGATACTTGATTATAAAAGAACTACCTGAGTATTTTAATATACATGATCCATATTTCCTTAATTTCGCAAATTGCTCGCCCTTTTCACCCATCAATAGCTCTAATGGAAAGTTATTTACCCTATAAGCTTTATTTTGTAATCTCAATATTAAAGTCCTTTAACAGTGCACCCTTAATCCTATTAATATTCCATTTAGGGCTATCTTTAAAATACGGGAGGTATTTCCTTTCAATCTAAACACCTTATATTTTCTATTTTGGTATTCATGACAAAGATGTACATACATGTATTGACTTGAAATGCAGTACCATATTGTGTTGGAGAAGCATGTGTTCTCTACCATAACCCTTTTAAAATAGTAATTACTTTATATTTCTCATTCTTCATATAGAAATAATCAAAACCCACCCTTCTTAATAATATATTGGATTAGAGCTGATCTAAATATATTCATTAAATCAAATAGCAAACCAAAATTTAAATTAATTTTCTTCATCATATCATTATTTGCTTTAAATTATAGGAACTTAGGCATTCTTCTACTTCTTTATCTGAGCTATAATCCACACTCCTAAGCTCTTCTAAATCTTCATATGATGAATATGTTTGTATAGTTGTAATATTATCTGTTGGGACATCTTGTGCACCGCCATAAAAAACTTATAAACTTCTTTAGTAGCCTCTTTACCAACCACTTCATCAAATATGTTCTTCTAATCAAATGAACTATATAATCATTAAATTCACTAACTCCTATGTCACCTTAATATGTTGGATCGTCAAATTCATTATTATCAACATAATTTATGGTTGTATAAACCTTACCCTTCCTAAAAGTAAATTGTTCGCCCTCCATAGCATCATTGTCATGTTATTAACCTCTCCAAAAGCACAAATAATAGCCTCACAATCAACCTATTCACCTTTTTATAAGTAGGATTTAACTCTGTGTTGGACCCCACCCCCCACCCCCTCTCGGGTGTTTGCGGGTTATACCACGGCGGGTGTTTGCGGGTTATACCGC
>JAOSBK010000003.1:30885390-30901316 GCA_027568895.1 Erythroxylum shatona
GGTGTATTTTTCATTTCAATAAAATATTTTATTTTTATTTATTCTTATAAAATTTTCATCTTATTTATTATATTCCGATTTGATAGCGGTTCACTACCGGTTGAACCTCTAAACCTTAAACCTTTCCTTGGACCGGTTCAATGTCCGGTCTGATTTTTAAAAAATTACTGATAACGATTATATATGTAACGATTGTGCCGCTAATGATGTTCTTCTTGTCAAATAACGAACTCCGATAAAATTAAAAAAGATAAAGCATTGCATGGAATATCAAATGCTTCACGTTTCTAACAGGTTAATATGGTAAACACGAAACAAGAGGTTCCGAAGCATCTGTCTAATTTATAAAGGCTCCTAGTCAGATCTCTGATGATCACAAGTCTTGGCTATAGAAAATAGAGCTATAATAAGTTCAACGGTTCTAACTCGGAAAATAATGAATATCCAAGAAAATACAAGGGTTATTGTCAATGGCACGGGACGAAAACGGATACGTTACGCTGTTACAGGTTGTCAATTGAACAAGAAGGAACTTGGATGCTCAACTAGCTCCTTCAAAAAACTTTTTTCTGAACTGTTTTCTCAATTAAAAGAGAGCACAAACGCTTTGGAAGTCATGGTCAAAGGCCGACTATACGTTGTCGCTGAGTCCGACCGCAATGACCAAGATGATCATAAGCATAGTGCTTCTCCAATCCTCAGTAACCAACTATACGCTTCACTTTCATGCCTGCCTCGAACTTCGTAAACAATACTTGCTAGTAAGATGTCAATGGCGGCTCATTTGATTTTGTCTCTGAATGTGGCATCACAAGACTCAAACTAGAATGAAACCAACCAACCTGTTGCATTAACTTGCGAATCAAATCACCAACAATGTAAGAAGCACCTGAGGCCATAAAACCTATGATAACATAGTACAGCACATTGCGGATGTAAGGCTTCTGAAAAACATAAGCCTTGCCAATGGCAAGCAAGATTATGCATACTAGAGAAGCTCCTCCAACTAGTGCAAGCTTGAGATCCTTATCATCACTCTTACGAAAAGAGAAACCATAAACGATAGGAGGAAGCAAGCCAAAAATGAGGTATGATATGATAACAACTGTCACATGAAGTGAAAATCTGTCTCTTTTTCCTAGCAATGCTTGGTATCGATCATCTTGCTGATTTATTTGGCTCGAAGTCCCTCTTGAACCCTCATTTTTCAGATCTATAAGCTGTAAAACTAAACTGTCAGTTTATATTCATCAGAAAAATGTGAAATAGAATCCTGCAATCAATGCCTACTGTGATCACAGAAATTGATACATGATACGTAGCAATTGATTTTTATATCATACGTGGCAAATATATCAGCCAAAAAAATGTCAAACTTTGAACAATAATCATAAGTATCAAAAACAGGGTTGAGAAAACAGAACAACGAAGCTAAAATTAACAAAGTTACAGTTAGCAAGGTTAAGTGCGTGATAGAACTCACCCAAGTATTACTGTATTATTAGAATAAATGAATCAGATGGATCAAAACAATCTCATTGATTCAGTATGGTATATTGATATTCAGTAGTAGTAAGCAAATACAACTGAAATAGGAATCAGCCTATATGAGGGCTTGTACCTCCCAAACAAACTCACAGTCCAGAAATTCACGCATACCCTCTTACATGTCATTCCCCTCCTTATCCCATCCTACCCCAATTATTAGGTGACACCTGTCCCTTATTTGTAACTAACTCACGTGCTAGAATTCTCCAACTTCTTTTTACGCCTACTGTATACTAATGGCTGTCTAGCTCTATCAATGCTCCCCTCCAAAGCTCGCACCTTGTCCTCAAGGTGGAATGTCGGAAAGTATTCTAAAATTGCACCATATCATTCCCATGAATTTTCAAATGTAGGTAGATCTTGCCACTGAATCAATACCTCCTCGTTCCAATTAGCATCCTTTCGGATCCCCAATACCATTTCTGGTTGTAATTCTAGCTCCCATTCATCCGTTAATTGATTAGGTAAGGGCTGTATCTGCACAGGATTAGGAGCAGACCTCTTAAGTAATGACACATGAAAAACCGAGCGAACTCTACTATATGCAGGCAATTCCAGTCTATAAGCCACTGCTCCAATCTTTTCAACAATCACAAAGGGTCCATAGTATCGGGGGCGGAGTTTCTCATTCAGCTTCCTTGCTAAAGACCGAAGTTTGTATGGTTGGATCTTCAAGTAAACTTTTTCTCCAACCAAGTACTCCACGTCTCTTCTTTTCTTATCTGCCTGGGTTTTAATCCGATTCTGAGCTCGCAATAAATTGTCCCTCAATTCAGTAATAACTCCGTTCCGTTCCTTAAGAAGTCTGTCCACTTCTTCCACTGCTGATAACTCCCTTGCATAACCGAGCAAGGTGGGTGGGGGTCTTCCATATAAAGCGAAAAATGGAAAAGTTTTTGTAGAACTATTATATTTAGTGTTGAACCAGAATTCTGCCCAACACAACCATTTAGTCCATTGCTTCGGCTTGCTTCCGGTGAAACAACGGAGATATGTTTGCAAGCATCTATTGGTGACCTCTGTCTATCCGTCGGTTTGTGGGTGATAAGCTGAACTAAACTTCAGCTGTGTGCCTGCTTGCTTGAATAATTCAGACCAGAATCTGCTTATAAATACCTTATCTCTGTCAGATATTATTGAGGCAGAGAACCCATGTAGCTTCACTATTTCTCTAACAAAGAGTGCAGCAACGTCGGGAGCTGAAAAGGGATGGGCTAATGGCAAAAAATTAGCATATTTTTTCAGCCTATCCACTACTACCATGATGGTATCCATTCCCTTACTCTTCGGTAAAACTCCAATGAAATCCATAGAGATATCCTCCCATACTTGTGAGAGAACTGGTAAAGGTTGTAATAAACCAGCAGGGGATAATGCTTGGTACTTGTTTCGTTGGCACAATTCACAAGCTTCGACGTACTTTTTAATGTCATCCTTCCCAGAAAACCAGTCCCAACACCCGTTTGTAAGTGCGTAGAAACCCCGAATGACCCCCCATGGATGAATCATGCAACTCTTTCAAAGTAGTCGGTATCCGACGAGAGGTTTTAGGCAAAACCAACCTCTTTTTATAGTACAATCTGCCTCCCTTAACCGAAAATCCCTGGTATTCTTTGCTCCCACTTAACAGATCTTGCATGATGGAGTTAAGTTTCAGATCAGCCCGAGTTTCTGCCTCCAAGTCATCCGAATTCACCATTCTCACTGTTGATATAGCAGCACATTCCATTTTACGCGATAAAGCATCAGCCGCTTGGTTCTCCTTTCCCGGTTTGTACTGCACCTCAAAATCATACCCCAATAGCTTGGCTGTCCACTTTTGTTGTTGTTCTCCCAACAACTGCTGATCTGTCAAATATTTCAAGCTTCTTTGGTCAGTTCGGATGATGAAACATCTCCCCAACAGGTAGTGTCTCAATTTCTGAACCGCCATCATCACTGCCATTAACTCCTTTTCATAGACTGAGTTGGAGAGCGCTTGCGGAGGTAATGCCCAGCTAAGATAAGCTAAGGGCCTTCCTTCTTGCATGAGTACTGCCCCTAACCCCTTCCTGGATGCATCCGTCTCTATAATACACGGTTTAGAAAAATCAGGGATAGTTAGAGTAGGGAGGTTTACCATTGCCGATTTAAGTGATTCAAAAGCTTGTTGAGTCTCCATATTCCACTGATACCCTTCCTTCTTGAGTAGTTGAGTGAGAGGTTTGGCGATCTTTCCATAGTCCCGAACAAAACGTCGGTAGTATCCCGTGAACCCCAAAAACCTTCGAACAGCTTTCACATCCTTCGGTATTGCCCAATTCGCAACCTCTTCAATTTTAGAAGGATCGGCTTGGACCCCCCGTCCCGAGATTACATCCCCCAAGTATTTTAATTGCTCTTTGCCAAATTCGCACTTTCTTCTCATTGACATACAACTGATGGCTCCGAAGGATCAACAAAACAGCCCTTAAATCTTTCAAATGTTGCTCAAAATCCAGACTGTATATAAGTATGTCATCAAAAAAGACTAGAACGGACTTGCGTAGGCAGGAACGGAATACCTCATTCATCAATAATTGGAAGGTGGAGGGTGCATTGGATAATCCGAAAGGCATCACCAACCATTCGTAATGACCTTCATGTGTTCGGAAGGCCGTTTTGTGTATGTCCTCTTCTCGGACTCAAATTTGGTGTTAGCCACTCTTTAAGGTCTAGCTTGGAAAACACCTTGGCCCCTCCCAATTCATTCAATAACTCGTCAATTGTGGGTATTGGAAATTTATCTGCTACGGTTACCCTATTTAATGCCCCAAAATTCACACAAAATCTCCATCCTCCATCCTTTTTCCTCACTAAGATCACTGGGCTAGAAAAGGGACTTACGCTGGGTCTAATGACTCCCGCCGCAAGTAATTCCCCCACTATCTTTTCTATTTCATTTTTCTGATAATGGGGATATCTATACGGCCTTATAGCTGGTATTTATGCTCCTGGTTTTAAAGTGATGGTGTGGTCGTGGCTCCTATGGGGAGGTAACCCTGATGGGGGTGATAAAACATCTGTGAATTCAGCTAGCAGCTCTTTGAGTTCAGCTGCTCCTTCCATGGTGGGTTCAGGCGGTTCTGTGCTGGTTATACTGACAAGGTAACCTTCACCTCCTTCTCTCACAGTTTTGTAAAGTGACTGTAATGTTGCCACCGACTTCATCAAGGCTGGATCTCTTCTGAAAGTGAATTGTTTATCCCCTTCCATCCACTTTAACGTCAGCTCTTTGAAATTGACTCAGATGTCACCCAATCCTTCTAACCAATCCAGTCCCTAAACCACATCCACTCCTCCTAATTCAAACAGAAAAAAAAAAATCTCCTTTAATTAATATACCTTATGTCTCCATATGTAAGTGCTCACAAACACCTTTTCCTCTTATTTTATACCCATCTCCCACTTGTACTAAGAACTCGGGGTCTCTAACACCTGTATCCACTATCGGCTTTGATATAAAATTATTGGAGGCCTCACAATCCACTAATATGAGCACCTTTCTTCCCTTTAAATTTCCCCAAACTTTGAATGACCTCTTTGTCGTCAATCCCATTATACTCATCCTATTCAATTGTAACTGTTTTCCTTCGTTGTCATCTCCCTCAGCATCCAAGAACACTTCTTCAAGTAGCTCATTCTCGCCTTCTTCCTCCACGATGTATACTCGGAAGTGTTTGTTTTTACAAACGTGATTGGGGTTGAATCTTTCATCGCAATAAAAACACAACCCCTTCTCATATCTCTCCTTAAGCATTTCGGGTGGGAGTTGTCGGTAATTGCATCTCCTAGCCCCTCCAGTCCCGTCTCTCTGGGGTGGGGTTGGGTTTGGAGCTGCCGCACTCCCTTTCGTTTCCATAGCTGCTGGGGATCTGGGTCAAAAGTCCACTGTGGTGGATCGGTTGAACTGAGTTGACTTGTTGAGGATCTATCTCTGCATGGGACTCGCGCTACCCTGCTTCACAATTAAATTCCTCTCCTCCACCAGTAGCGCCATGTCCATCACCTCACTCAAAGACCCAGCATGGTGCAACTTAAGTTCAGCCCTGATTTCCATTTTTAATCCATTCAAAAACAACCCAGTGAGAATTTCTTCATCAATGTGTCACAATGGCCCTGTTAACATCTCAAAGATTTCTCGGTACTCCATCACCGTCGAAGATTGTTGCAGTCCAAATAGAAGTTCGTATGGGTTCTTAGCTAACGTTGGTTGAAAACGCTTGAGCACAGCTGATTTAAACTCCTTCCAATCAGCTTCAGCATTTCGCGCCTCCCACCAATTGAACCACACCAATGCCTTACCATCCATTGCCACTACCACTGCATCCCTTTTATCCCTGTCGACAGCCCCATTAAACTGAAAGTATCTTTCTATTCTATTCAACCAGCCATAGGCATCCTCTCCACAGAAAATCGGAATCTCTAACCTTCTTCCCCTCTCCCCATAAACTCTCCCTTCCTCTCTCGCTTCAAACCTCCTAACCCCCTCAAATTTCATATTACTTCCATGCCTAGTTTCTGCCAACTCACCCACTCCATTTCCTTCGGTTTCCTCAGCAGTCTCCACTACCGATTTTCCCTTGGAGGTCTTTGCTCCTTTTCCTTTGATATGTTGCATCATTTCCATCAATGCTTCTTCCAGTCGGCGTATCTTCTCATCATTTCTCTCCAACATCTCAGCTAAGTTTGCTACACTCCTCTCTATCAAGTCAATTTTCTCCATTCTTCTAGTCACTACCATCCACTACCGAAACGAATTCAATCTAATGGCACCAAGAAAGTACTCTGATACCAATTGATAGAACTCACCCAAGTATTACTGTATTATTAAAATAAATGAATCAGATGGATCAAAACAATCTCATCGATTCAGTATGGTATATTGATATTCAGTAGTAGTAAGCAAATACAACTGAAATAAGAATCAGCCTATATGAGGGGTTGTACCTCCCAAACAAACTCACAGTCCAGAAATTCACGCATACCCTCTTACATGTCATTCCCCTCCTTATATATCCCATCCTACCCCAATTATTAGATGACACCTGTCCCTTATTTGTAACTAACTCACATGTTAGGATTCTCCAACTTCTTCTTACGCCTACTGTATACTAATGGCCTTCTAGCTCTATCAGTGGGTAAACTAGTTTCACTCTTGCGACTAACAAAATAGGGAGAAATTGGAAGGAGGCATCTCATGAACTTTCCTTCCATAGAATAATTAGTGTGAACAGTATATGGAATTTTCAAACAGATTTCAGATTTGATGGATGATACCTGGAAAGGAATGAATGAGGCTACCTCCTACCTACAATTACTACGAAAACTTGTATCCAAAATTTGGATCAAATGTGAAGGGAAGGAACACTATAACTGTCTCGGAGGTTTGCATACTTTTGTACCAACTACAAAATTGAAGATTATATGCAATTTATGCACGTACTCTTTTCCAAATCTGTCAGGTAACCCTTTCCTCGTTGAAGTTATTAGAGTATATCACTTACATTATGGCCTATGATGAAAAGTCCACCAATCAAGTTTGCCAAGGTCATAGCTAAAATATCCACTGCAAAACACATTGAGAACTCCTACATTATGTAATTTCCAATATAACCGTACAAGAGAGTAAAATAAGGTTTAACAGCAAAAGAAAATTGACAAAGATTAGATTTTTCAACTCCGAGTAAGCTGATATAGTAAATTAGTTAAGATTAAAATAAATGTTCCATCCTCTAAACGGGTTTTGTTGTTAAGTCATGCTCTTTTTGGGAGAAATCAAATTCCTGGTTTCACACAATGCCAAGACATAACACTACATCTGGAATTATAACATTACTTAGTGAAACCCAAGAATGGATCATATATTATTTTAGTAATTAGAGAGAACAATTATAGGGGATTTCTCAAAGGGAGTTTATCTCAAATAAGTGAAAGACACCGGGGACTCTGCATAGAAGATAAAATAGTAGCGATTTTCTTTTTTATTTTTTTTTTCAATATAGCTGGGTCTCACAACTGAGCCTTTGATAAGGGAGAAAGAATTTTGCCACTTGAGCAATTGCTCCCTGGAAAATCTAGTAAGGGATTAATTCTCGATAAGAAAGTGTAATTGATGCTTAGTACCATAGACGTAGAAATATGTCGTAGAACAGATAATTATGCTTACATGTTGCAGCACCAGCACCAGCTGCAGAACAAATAACACCAAGACTTGTGATTGATTCTATCAAGCCTCCATACACGATACTTTTCAAAATATCCACCCCAACCCCAGTACTTCTCTGTTCATCAAAATTTCCTCGGGCCCCACTTTCCAGCAAAATTCCGTCCTCCACAACAACATTTCTTGAGCTCCGAGGAGACGGTTCCAATTGCTCCGTTTCAACACTAATTGCTAGATCATTCCCTACACGATATTATTATATATCGAGAAAATTTAACCAGTTAGAACTTCATGGCTGCATACATGCAAAGAAATCACCATTAAAAATGAACTCAATCAGATTAATAATAGAAAGTCATACTTATCTTCCACCCCTTTCATTGCATAGATTGATATCTCAAACACATTCAATTACAGTTTTACATGCACTTGTACCTAAATTAGAAAAAGAAAAAACAGTTGTAGACGCACTATCTACTTCATCATAAAGATGAAGGATTGCATGTTTCATCTACCATTTGCATATCAAATAAATAAAACATGCATGAAATGGTATCATTAATGGCATGTAAAATTCAATAAATTGTCACTAACTTATCATATTGTTAAGTATGTTAAAGTGTCCTATATTGCCTAGAAGTAAGAGCAAGATAGACTTGGACAATCTCTTCCCCTTTAAAATGCCTTTTAGGGTGGAATTAGGCCCAATTTCAATACAACTTGCATTATAATGATGGATGATGGGTGAGCCAAGATCAGTTATATTGTTTAATATTTTTCCATCAGTTAAAACTTAAAAGAGTTTCCAGTAATATCATTTCTGTTCAAATGCCCTTGAATTCTATATTTACCTTTATTCTTCTCCTTTGCAGCATCACCTATTCCAAGCCCCACACCAAATTTAAAATTTTGAAGGATCAACATTCCTTGAAAAAAAGAAAGTAAAGCACTTTTGTTAGCCTTATCAGGTTGGATAGACATATCTTTTGTCGATCCTTCTTCAGAAAGCAATTGTTTGGGAGATGAATTGTCTTTCATTGTAAAGACCTGACCACTTTGGATCCATTGTTGATCCCTTGCTGTTGTGTTGGACTCCTCAAGTACTAAAGAATCATAATTTAAGGGTGATGTAGAATCTACGTAACTTCTCCGTGGTTTCAATGAGACATCTTCAGCGGGTTTTCCAGTATCAATCAAAATAATTTCAGAGGCTGTGAAAGAATCACTTTTTTGTCTTTCATATCGAGTAGTATCATTTATAGACTGATTTAGTATAGCAACACCTGCACAGAATTGAAAAGAAAAATATGCGTAGTTGAATGTTAGATGAAGTACCAGAATTGAGAAGAAATAATGTGACAATGAATCATTGAGCACCCATACAAATTCCTGGAAATAAATCACTCATGCAATTAAAAGAAAATCACTTTGTTCCTGTACCTCTACTTGAATTTTCAGTGGCAACATTTGATTGGTTTTCCAGCCTTACTGTTGCAATTTTATGATATTCAATTTCTTCAATTGATAAGTTTCCGACCTCCTTTCCAGTCTCTTGATCAAAACTTTTTGTATCATTCATCAGTCCTTCAAGACAATAAGATTCATTTGATGGTAAAGCAGATGGTAACAGACCACCTTTCTTGGAGAGTGTCTCGCTACTTATAGACAGATTGGACTTGTCGCTTCCTGCAAGCATTTTTTCACGATGTAAATGCTCCACAGTTGAAAGATCTCTTGATTCCTGTACATGTTTATGAGGTTTGGTCTGGGCATCATGTGCAGTCACTACTGGAAGATCATCAATTTTATGTTCAGCAGTAACAGTGCCAGAAACGCATGATGAGTTATATTCATTTGTCCCTTTTGCTTCAGAGTGGCTCACAACAGCATCATTTGCTGGCATATAAACATCCATTTAGTGTGAAAGATAAGCCATTTTTGGTCCCAGGAACTATATACAAATATGAATTGGCATGGATCAAATAATCTTGGACCTCTATATTGCATTAGTGTGTTGAGAATGATAAATCCCAAGAAAACAATAGTTCTGGGAAAACACGATTCATGATTAAGTTAGCTATTTTAGGATTTTTGTCTCTCTTTTTCTTGTTAGGTTAACTTGTACATAATTGACCCTCTTATACACTTGTAATCAATGCAATACAAAAAATATTTTTCCAATCTCAAGTTATGTCATGTATTAGAGCTGTAAGGCTTTGAATTCCTAGGAAAAATCAAATTGAGTGACTGGCCTTTATTGCCTGTAATCTTGTGATTCTGACCAACTTCCATGGTTGGGTTTTTTTTTTCTTTTAGCAATCAACCTTTATTGTTTAGAGATTTTTTTCCCCATACAGATATCCAGAAAAATCGAATTGAGTGATTGACTTTCATTGCAACAGTCTTGTGATACTGAATAGTCTTTACTGCTTGTGATCTTTTTTTTTCTTTTAGCAATCATCCAAAATTGCCTAGAGATTATTTTCTCCGTTGTGATGTCAGCGGTAGTAGAAACTACCACTACAGCACAAACTGAGGAGAATATTCAATGTTAACATCTCGAAGAATTGCAAAATATCCAGGCTGTATACAAGTTGAATGAAAAAAAAAATTACCTCAAATGGTCTCAACTCAACTCATTTGCAGCATACTAAAAGGGAAAGGGAGATTAGCCATCTCACAGGTAAGGGGATGAAACCAGAGGATCCTCGGTTTGAAGCATGGGATGAAAAAAATTCCATGATTATGGTGTGACTATGGAACTCTATCACACTGAAGATTAGTGGTACATATATTTTCTTGGCAACTGTCAGATATTTGGGATGCACTTCAACAGACGTATTCAAGATAAAGACTATGGCTCCACAAGGAAGTAGGACAATTACCGAATATATCAATCATTTGAAATCAATATACCAATCAGTTGAAATTTTGGTGGCAGGAGCTTGACCACTACAAGGTTTTAAAAATTAGATGTCCTGAAGATGCGATTGTTTTAAAAGTATTTATTAAGATAGAGTGATGTAGGATAAATAGAAGAATTATGAACTAGTAGTTAAAAGCACAAAATTAGGAAGTGTGGATGGTATTAGGCTGCTGGAATATTAGGTTTCAAGGTTAAATTTTGGCTAGGAATGCAGAATTTTCAGATTTTGTAAAACTAGGAATTTAAGGTTTGAATGCTGGAATTTTAGCCTTATGATTTTAGGGTTTAAGCTGGTTGGAATATAGGTTTTTGGTGGCTAAAACATAGGTTTAAGAGGGTTGGAATTTGAGTTAGGGTTGCTGGAATTTTAGGAAAGAACACAAAGAATGGAAGGTAAGAAACTAGGAATCACTCCTAGGGTCTAAGAATCACTCTTAAAAGAAAGCATCACACCTTCTAATTGAAACTCTCAAGTTATAGAAAAATTCCATATTGCTTTTATTAATGAAAGGCTAAGTACATATATATAGAGTTCTTAGAATCCTTACTCTAGTAAGAAAAGGATTTCTAATTTAAATCATATTCTAATAGAAATTCTATAAGTCCTATTCAACTAGGATAACATATCTAAAATAGAATAATATAATACTACTACTTCCTATCTAATAAGGAATCCTAATGCTATCTGAATTTCAGCCTTTATCTTCAATTTCAATTCAATTCCCAATCCTCATCCCACCAAATTAGGACTTGTGGTCTACTAATCTTTCCTTTTTTATTTCTTCTATATACTTTTAAGTTCTTTTGCATCGTAGAGTCTGATTTTTTTATTAAACTTAGTCCAAAATTTAACCAAGTTGGAATCTAGATTCTAGGCAAGCATTAAGTTCCATGTTCTAATGAAATTGTGGCCTTAGTTTATGGAGAAGAAAGTAAATGAAACCTAATGTTTAAACCATAAAACACAGATAGCTCTGCTATGGTGGCTAAAGGTGGCAATAAGTCAGCCAAAAATTTTGAAAAGATGGTCAAGCCGATGTTTCTACGATTCAACAAAATGAAGGAAAATCCCGTGAGTTAGGTGGCTCAACCGAGAAAAGGTTGAGAGTGTAAGATCTCTTACTGGCAACCTCAACAAACTTTCAAGTACTTTGTTATGTAGCTCATTCATGTGAATTTTTACTCTCTATTGAATTAAATATCTTGGGAACAACTTTTGCCAAATCCTAGATTATGGATTCAGAAGCTACTGACCATATGACCCACTCACCAAACCTATGTTTTATATATTCCCCATTAGTATAAAAATAGCCATAGTTGATGATTCACTGACCACTATAGCAAGTATAAGGATGTCAAAAAGGATTTTATTATCAGCACCCCTTAAAGGGGTGAATTCAACAACAAAAGAGAAGGATAAAGGGAATCTAAGGATTTCTTCTCACTTGACCTAACATCATTCCTCTAAGCCTATGTTTGAACATATACCTCAAAACCAACCAAAAAAAAAATCTAAAGATTGTGAGATTTATTCAAGGTAGAAGGCGATTATTCCTAAATCTAAGCAAGTCCAAGTCTCTAACCCGAATTTTGGGAACGAAGTAACAATTTATAAACCTTCTTTGCCTAGTGAAATTGAATCTGAGTTAAACAATAACAGTTAAGATCTTCCAATTGCTATTAGAAAAGGGGACTAGGGAATGTACCAAAAAGTCCCTATATCCTTTTGCTCATTTCCTTTCTTTCAAAAGTTTCTCACCACCTCATAAAACTTTCCTTGTTAGCCTAAACACCAATGCCATCCCTAAAACCCTATCTAAGGCTTTAACCAATGAGAATTACAAACAAGCTATGAACGTGGAAATGGAGGCGTTGAAAAAAAAAATTTAAGACTTGGTAAAGCTACCAACTAGAAAGAAACTTATGAGTTTACATAATGAAGTATATGACATATGGATCAATAGAAAGATACAAGGCAAGTCTCTTTAGGTATATTTTATGAATTTCAAAAAGATCTATGAAGAATTAAATGCTTTGTTACCTTTTAGTCATGATAATTTAGTCCATCAAGTTCAACGAGAGCAAATGGAAAAAAAAAATAGAGTTAGTAAAGCTACCAACTAGAAAGAAACTTATTAGCTGTAAATTGGTTTACATAATGAAGTATATGACATAAAGATCAATTGAAAAATGTAAGGCAAGAAGTCTCTTTAGGTATATTTTATAAATTTCAAAAAGACCTATAAAGATTAAATGTCTTATTACCTTCCAGTCATGATATCAAAATCCAACAAGTTCAACAAAAGCAAATGGCATGGTCGATTTTAACTATTAGTTTGAGATTTCTTCCCTGAATGAAGTCTTTACTTGGATACTTTGCACGACATCAACACGTTTGTTACTCTCAATATTCAAACTTCTATTGCTCTCGTTAGTCGAAATAATGAATTTGAGATTGGGAAGTCATGTCATAAGAACAATAATAGAGGAGGAGGGATAGGCATTTCATACAATAGGAATTAAAATGCAGGCGAAATTGTTTATCAATATTGTTATGAGTCGAATCATTCCAGACACAAGCAAAAAAAAGCAAACAAACTATAGAAATCTCATTAAACTTTTATGGCAACTATTACTGACACACAAGAAAATATAGTTACAATTTCTGTCGATGAATTTGCTAAATTCACTCAATATCAAGAAGCATTAAAAAGTTCATCTCACCTTATCACTATTATTACTGACGCCTATTTGTTCTTTTTCCTCTTCTTCACAATGGGTCAGTGACTATGGAGCCTCATATCATATGATAGGTAATTCTTGTCTTTTCTTTAGCTTCTAGAAACACATATCTCGTTCTCATTGTTACCTTAACTGATGGATCTACTTCCTCTATTCCTAGCTTTAATATTGTTAATCTTATTCCAATACTTTCTCCATCCTCTTTCTTGAATCTACGGGAATTTTTCTTTAATTTACTATTTGTGAGTCAACTCACTCGTGCCTTAAATTGTTATATCCTAGTTTTTCCTGATCAAATTGTCTTTTACAAGAACTCATGAAAAAGAAGATTATTTGTAAAGGACGTGAATTAGGAGGCCCCTACGTTCTAGAAACCAAGGTGCCAAGGCTCGTTGCTAGTTTAGGTGTCTTAACTCCTTTTGAAGCTCACTGCTAGTTAGGACATCTCTCCTTAACTCTGTGAAAGTAGTTACATCCTCAACTTCATAATATATCTTGCTTAGATTGTGAATTCTATCTGTTTTTCAAACATCATCATCTGTTTTTAATTCTTTAGGCTACTAAACGAGCTAGTATTTCCTTTTGTGTTAGTTCATTCTTCTAATGTTTTTCGTCCATGTCTTCTAGTTTCCAAAATTGGATCTTGATACTTTGTTACCTTTGTTGATGACTTCTCTCGTGTGACTTGGCTTTATTTAATGAAGAATTGTTCATTTAATAATTTTGTCTACGACTTGAGAACTGATAATGCAAAATTAGTATTTTTCCATATTGTTTCTACCTACATGACTCAAAATGGCATTTTCTATCAATCCTCATGTATTGACCCACACTATCTCAAAATAGTGTGGCTAAAAGAAATGTCAAAATTAGAATAAGAACCGTATATTTTGCATATCTCTAAAGTTTATAGCAAGTATTACTTACATACAAAATTCTAGTACCTATAAATGAAAACTAATAATTCTAGTACAATATCCAATCTCATTATTTATGGGATACTTTATAATCTCATGATTTATCGAATATTCCAATATAATAGGAAACTTAATAAAATACAATCAATCAATCAATCAATATACATGATTTTCTCACATTCCCCCTTGAGCTGGTAAATAGGTATTCACCATTCCCAACTTGGATACCATAGTCTGAAAAATTGAGTTGCTCAAATCTTTGGTGAGAATATCAACCAATTGACCATGTGTAGATTTGAGCATAGTCACATACAATTTTGAGTTCTCCAGACCACAAGGTTCCCACCAAGAAAACTACAATATCATATCCTGAAGTTGATCTTCTATTAATAATAAATCCATCATAATCAACATCAGTGTATGCCTCAAGAACCAAACCTCCATTTCTTTTGAACAAAACACCCATCCCTAGTGTTCCTTTAAGATACTGAAGCATTCTTTGAGCTACTCGCAGATGAACTTCCTTCAGACTATGCATAAACTGACTAATTATGCTTACTACATATGCTAAATATGGTAGTGTGAGAGACAGATAAATTATTCTTCCTAATAGGTGTTGATACATCTCTCTATCTACTGCAACATCCTCCACTACTTTTCCAAGCTTGAGATTCGGATCAATAGGAGTGCTTGCAGGTTTGCATGTTGTCTTGTCTGTTTCCTTGAGAAGATCCGCAACATACTTTTGTTGTGAGATAAAAATTCCATGCCTAGAATGTGCAACTTCAATTCCAAGAAAACACTTAAACCTTCCCATTCGCTTAATCTCAAATTCCTTAGCTAATCATTGACTTAGCAAGTATTTCTCTTTATCATCATGTCCTATTATCAATATACACTAGAAGAGTTGTAACTCCCTTTGAAGGAGAGTGTTTGATAAACAATGTATGATCTCCTTGACTTTGTCTGTATCCCATAGCCAACACAACTCTAGCAAATCTTCCAAACCATGCTCTAGGCAATTACTTAACACCATATAGTGCCTTCTTCAATTTACACACAGTATGAGCAACCAAACTTTTTCCATAACCTAGTAGAACTTCCATGTAAATTTCTTCCTCTAGATCTCCATGTAGAAATGCATTCTTGACATCAAACTACTGCAGTTCCCAACCATAATTAGCTACTAATGACAGTAATACTCTAATCGTATTCATCTTTGCAAAAGGAGCAAAAGTCTCTAAAAGTCAATCTCATAAGTCTGAGTATAGCGTTTTGCTACCAACTAGGTCTTGTATCTCTCAATTGACCCATCTGCCCTATGTTTCACCTTATATACTCACATACTGATTTCTTTCCTTCAGTTAACTTCACTAATTCTCAAGTTTTGTCTTTTTCCAATGCCTCCATCTCCACATGCACAGTTTGTTTCCATTTTTCAGTAGATAAAGCCTTAGATAAGGTGGAGGGGATGATAATGGCATTCAAGTTCATAAGGAAGGGTCTGTGTGATGGTGAAAATTTTTTAAATAATAAGAAATGTGCAAGAGGGTATAATGGTCATTTTGTACACTCTTTGGTTCCTTTTCTGTGGCAATAGGAAGGTCTT
>JAOSBK010000003.1:30901416-30923243 GCA_027568895.1 Erythroxylum shatona
ATTCAATCAAGCAAAAATCAATACCACAAAAATTATCCTAATCCAATATCAATCTTAACCTTAACCGAAAAGAAAAAAACTTACTCACACATATTCATCAGTGTAACATAAATCATGGTCATAATATATGTTTGCATTGATTAAATCCACACAATTAAAATAAATAAGAGTTAAAAATTAAAAGATCCCCTTTTTTTTTCTAGTTCCCATGTTTTTTCTCCAGCTCTCCACATTATCCTCAATTGTTTATCTTTCAACCAGCTGCTTCAACATGAGTGGAGAGTGTATGTTAAGTGGGGTAGTTTTTGTTATTCGATTGTTTTTGTTATTCTCTTCCTTGCTGCCAGCTGCTCCCACTAGCTCACGTTTTTGCCACCTCCTGCTATGTTTTGGTGTCTCCACCAGCTGCCACGTTAATCTCCTAAGCCACCAGCTTCTTGCCTCAACGTGTTTTTCATTTTTTAGCCACCAACTTGTAACGTTATCAACGAGAAAAGAGTAGTGTCCTCAGTTGCTTTAACCTTCTGCCTCCACGTCTTCTTTTCTCCACCAGCTGACGTTGTTGTGAAATGAATGAAGGTTGAGTGTGAAGCCACCAGCTTCTTCAACTACACCAGCTGCTTCTGTTGTTCTGAAATGAGTGATGCTTCCACCAGTTGCTTCAACGAGGTCACACCACCAGCTGCTGTAACGTGATCACGCCTTACTGCCAGCTATTTTTCAACGTGAATTTGCCACCACCAGCTGCTTTTGAGAGTGTGTTCAATGGATGGTTTGTAACGTGAGTGATGAAGGAGTTGTTGTTTTTTTTTCTCGTTTCTCTCTTTTCCAGCAATCCTTAGCGTTCATAAGTGTAGAGTCTGCTCAATGGTGTGTAACGTGAGTGTTGTTTTTTTTCAACCTTTCCACCTGCTGCTTCGATTGTTCATGGAGAGAGTATATGTGAGTGATTTATCTGTCCTAAGAACTCCCGTTATTTTCGTTTTTTGGTGTCTTTTTCTCCACCAGTTGTCTTCCACATTTTTCCACCAGCTGCTTGCGTGATTTGTTTTTCATCTCTCCCTCCAACAATGTTGTTCTCTCCCCATTCAATATCCATGCCTCCAACCAGCTCACGCTAATCACGCAGAACCCAGCGTTTGTCTTTTGTATTTTTCCAACCCATGCAGCACACCTACGGACCACGTAGACTCTGCTGCTTTTTGTTTATGTTTTTATCTTGATGTGACAATTTATTTTCCTAATTCTTGGTCCACCAACGCTGCACTCTTTTTGTCTCCTCTTGTTTTTGCTGTCTTCTTCATAGACTCACGTATTACCAGCCCACATCTTCATGCATGCCTTCTGCCGCCAGCTACATACAAAAAAAATCGCCTAAGCCACCAAATCTCACGCTGATTGTTTCATTCTTCTTCTATTTGATGTGACAAATTAAATGCTTAGTTTTGGTCCATCGTTACTGTGCAGTGTGCACTCCAAAACCTTGCAAAACTCATGCACGCCTCTCCTTGTTGCCCTCCAAGTTGTCGTTTCCTTCTTTTGTGATGCTTGCGTTTTGGACTACTATATTGTGTTTTCTTCTTTTTGCAATGGACTGCTGTCTTAATATTTTTGAAGTCTAATTTCTTTCAAGTACCCCTTGCTTTCTTTAAAAGCTTTTCTTGATTTATGGTATTAGACATTCCAAATTCAATATGTACCTAAAATTAAAACAAACAACTCTTAATTAGTACAATTTAAACATAAATGGACAAGAGTTCAATAAATTATGTATCTAAAAATTAGTACAAAATGTCCATTAACAACACCCCCACACTTGAATTGTTGCTTGTCCTCAGGCAACTTACTTGGATCACAACTAACATATTCTGTCATTTTATTTTCAACGAAAATCAAGTGTTTGCAATCCCTTAAAAATTCGACAAACTCGAGTATCAACCTTCAACACATATCACAATATTTTCATCAATGCACATAAACAAAATCAAAGGTAGATATCTTTGATCAAAAGTAAGCAAGAAATTAAAATAGACTTTCCTCACAATATTTACTCATGTCGCTCAAGTATATAAGGGTTGTGTTTCGCTCAAAGCTTCCTATAAGAGATTACACTACCATAAGCTTGCAAATTCACCTATTTTCCACTACATAGAGTACATGCCTGCAGGATCAAAAGGGCTTTACTAACGGTTATAACGGGGCTTAGGTTAAGGTGAGGTAAAAACAACAAAGGCTACTCACAAGTATTCACAAAGTACTAAGAGACGTGGGACAATCAAAAAGAACTTCTAAAATGTACATACAGAAATACATGACTACAACTACTCATCACTATCAAACGCTACTATTTTGATCTTTTTTTCCTTTTTTCTATTTTTGTTTTTTTTGTTTTTTTTTGTAACAATAAATATAAAAAGAAGATAGTAGTAGCAAAAATCAACAACAACTGAGTAGATGTACCTCTAAAACATCTCAGAATAACATGTAAAACAAAAGTTCCTAAATCAAGGAATCAAATACTTAGTACTTCATTCAACTTATGAAAGGGTAAGGCTAAAAGTTTTCAAGTTTCAATGCAATGCAATTAATAAGAAAACAACAAGGTTAAAAGCTCAAAGGGGATAACAAAGGAAAATTGACTGGGTCGTTTAAGCTAAAGGTTAAAAAAAACAAAGAAGGCCTTTATCATATCCATAAAGCATGTAACTAGCAGTATCAAACAGGTTCAGAGCAAGTTCTGAAGGAAATCCACATAGGGAAGCATCACATACGAAAAAGAAAATAAATGACTATGAGATGCAGTCATATAGCTCAAAACTTCACAAATTTTTAAAATGAAAATCCATCAAAATTTCATACATTGCCTCATCACTCAGCATCAATTATTGACTAAGTTTATGCAATTGACCACTTTAATTAATCCACATGGTTCACTATCCTCTCAAGCTGCCTACTTTAAGTTCATGCATATAACTCAATTTTTCATCCAACTACTTTGGTAGAATCGTATGGTCAAATTCATCACAAATAGGACCCAAGTTAGTTACCAAAAGAGTCGCAACCATTCAAGTGTGTATTTCTCAACATCAACATTAATATCATTAACATGCATATAATCTCTTACCTTCTCTAAATCTAAAGAACATTGTGTAATCCAACTGAGCTTGTGTGTATCATTATGTTTTTAAGACTTTGGCAAATCTTTCAAACCAAGCTCGCAGTGATTGTTTCAGCCCATATAGGGATTTTCTTAGTCTGCATACTCTGTTTCCTCCTTCCTCATCAAACCCTAGAGGAAGTTTCATGTACATTTCTTCCTTTTGGTTTGTCATTCAAGAAAGCATTTTTAATATCAAGTTGCTGAAGTGGCCAGTCGAAGTTAGCAGCTACAGATAGCAATAGTCTGATAGTGTTTAGCTTGGCCACGAGTGCAAATGTCTCCTTGTAGTCCATCCCATAGGTCTGTTGAGTATAGCTCTTTGTCAACAATCTCGCTTTATACCTCTCGATGGAACCACCAACCCTATATTTGATTGTGAATATCCACCTACACCCCACGGGTTTCTTTCCCTTTGGCAGATCAACTTCTTCCCATGTTTAATTCTTTTCAAGTGCTCTTATCTCTTCGAAAACTGCTTCTCTCCATTCTGGAACTTTAAGAGCTTCTTGAAAATAGAGTTATGACATAGTCAATGTGTGAGATAATATGAATATATGTAGATCTTAACTGAAATTGGTCTTAAAGCCCCAATACTAGCAAAGTTGTGGTGTGATAACCAAGCTATTCTACATATTGCTTCTAATCCTATGTTTCATGAACAAACTAAACGTACAAGATTGACAATCACTTTATAAATCAAAAAGTGCAGGAAATTTTGATCTGTACAAGATATGTGAAAATTGGACAACTTGATATTTTCACAAAGGCTCTAAATAGAGATAGATATTTTCACAAAGCTCTAAATAGAGATCGGATCAATTATATTTGTAATAAGTTGGGCATAATTAATATTTATTCTCCAACTTGAGGAAAAGTGTTATAGATTGTATATCTACAACTATAGATTGTATAGGTTACAGGATTCTTAGGCATGCTTATAGGAATCCCATTTAATTCCTTACCTAATTAGGAGTTGGATAACTAGTATATATATTTACCTCTATTCTCTGTATAATACACAACAATTGAAACATTCTTTCTTATAGTATCAACACCTTGTAAGAGGGGCTCATTTATCTATCTCACAAATGATCAGACATAATATATGCAATGATTATGATAAGTCAGTTCATACATGACATGAATGAAGTTTATTTGCAAGTAGCACACCAGGTATTGTAGTATCTCAAAGGGACACTAGGACAAAAAGATTCTTTTTAAGAGAAATGGAGATCTAATACCTATAGATGTCAATTATGCATGATCGATTGTTGACAGGAGATCAACTTCAAGATATTGCACCTTTATTAGTAAGAAACTCGTGACATGGAGAAGTAAGAGGCAGAATGTGATAGCAAATCTAGTGTAGAGGTAAAATTTCAAGTAATGGCTCAAAATGTATGTGAACTACTATGTTTGAAAATTATCCTAGAAGACTTGATTAAGTGGGATCGCCCAGTAAGACTACTATGATCATAAATTTGCAAGCAGGATAGGTCATAACCTAGTGCAACATAATCAAACGAGGAACATCAAAGTTAGACATATTTCATAAAAGAAAAACTTGAAATTGGTTTGATTTGCACACCTTATGTGACTATAAAGCTGTTGATATACTTAACAAAGCGTTAAGTAGTTCAAATTTTGGGAATATCTTGTCTAAGCTAAGAACGAAGAACATCTATTCACCAGCTTAACGGGTAGTGTGGGAATACATGATTTATGGAAGGTTAACTATTTTAGGATTTTTGTATTTTTTAGGATTTCCTATTTAGTTAAGATATCGTATAATCTTAGGTTTGATTGTTTTTGTTTTCCTATTTAGTTAGAATATTTCATGATTATGGGATCTGACTATTTTTGTTTCCTTTTTTATTGTTAGATTAACTTGTGAAAATTCACCCTCTTATACACTTGTTAACAATTTTTGTCACTAACCAAAGCCTAGAGTTGGCCAGCACAAAATAGGGTTGGTATCTCACTATAAAGGAGCAAAAATTTCCATTTAGAAAAAGTGGTGGCACTCTTATCACATACATGTGTAACAAGTACAGGGGCCACTAATTTAGGGGAGTGGAATTTTGTTTACAGATATATGTTGCGAAGGTTGTATAAGGGTTTCTGAATCAGCCAGATTCTTACACAACCATCAGGTTTTGTTAGCATTTCTCCACAATAACCGTTGATTTTGTATATCTTAATGCAAATCATCTTCATTTATTTCTTAAAACTGCATTTGACTTAAAAAATTCGATTTGGTTGTCACATTTTAGCCATTTTCAGGAAAATAAATCGCCGTTTTGCTTAGTTTCTTCAATTTTTTCTTCCACTAATTTTCAAAACTACAGATATACTAGACATAGAAACAACTCAAATTTTGTTGCAGGTTGCCAGATTCACTTCCTCGAAACAAAAATAGTTCAATATTCATTATCTAGTTACGTACTTTCTGCATTCTTTTTCCAACAATTATTGCTACTACAACAAACATTTCTGCTCACACAACAGTCTGTTACAGTTTACGTGGCTGCCCGAAGGTTAATAAATATCCTAAAGGTCGAGAGCTGAACCGAATAAAATATGAAATGATAAAAGACAAAAAGGAAAGATAACATAAAGCTCTCATCAGAGCATGTGTATGTATGCATATATGTATGTAAGCATGTGTATGCATGCAGGCATGTATATATAATAACTAGAATCAAAGCTACAATATGATAATTAATTAAAAAGCATTATAAATAAAATAAAACCTTGCTCAGTCTTAGTCTTCTTCTGATTTGTTGCAAAAACGGAGAACCAATTTGTCTTTACTTCTGCACTCTTTTGAGGATTCTGAATATTCTTATTTTCAGTGCTATCTCCAAAAACCCGAAACAATTTAAAACCATTTCCTGTTAAGTTAAGAACAAATGTAAGCTGGTAATATAGAGACATCCTTAATAACATACATAGTAAACGAGGAAACACTGGATGATGGTGATGATGAAGAGGAACAAAACAGGGAAAAGGGAGAGAGAAGAAAGAAGGGAGGGACAGATACTGCAAATAATTTATATCTCTCTCAAAATATTACATTTGAATAATCAGTGGAACCATCAAATCAACTATCCTAGTGTCCAAGCATGTTATACATTCATCATACATAACCAATTTTCAAGCATGTCCAAAATTACTGCTCCAAAATTCCTACTATAATGAAAAAGTTTTTGCAACTGAAAAACATGTCTTGCATGAGTTAGGTTGTGAAACACAGAGGCCTTAGCTTACTGTAGCTCATGGACAAGTCAAACTTCCAATATATTGAACAGAACAGGGGCTAAAATAAAGACAGAAAAAGGTCACAGATTATGTACCATCAATCAACATAGGCCTACTCGCTATCCTTTATGAGATGAAAAATTCAAGTTTATAGTGTAAGGAACCATTCTACCAAAAAGCTTAAAATGTTAGATGAGGCTCAGAACTGAATCATATATTAGCTCTAACAAAAGCCTTGTGTTAGGCTGAAAATTTGGAGAAAACACGAGCCAACCATACCCTGTGCTAAACTGATATCTGATTTAACATAAGACCAGGATAACATGGCTTAAACTGAAACCTTTCTGTTATAATATCAAGGAATCATTCAACCTGAAATTTTAAGATGTTTCATAATCCCGATAACTGCATTATGACATATGAATTCATTTAATTAGCTTCAATTATACATCTCATGTATAATCTATAATCAAAACAACTCCTTTGTCCCTAACAGTATCAATAATGGATAAAGTATGCAGGTACTAAGCAACACATCTTAAAAAGAAGACACTTACCTTTACAAGAAAAACAAGATACCTGTATCTTTAACAGAAGAACAGAAGAATGACCCCTATTTTCCCAACTTTACAAGAAATTATCATCTTAAATTTATTAACAAACTTACATGAACATATTCATTCAATTCACAGTGCATTTAATACCTGTAGGAATGAAAATGCTGAAGCATGATAAACATCGAAACACATCTGGTTCTCCATCAGGAATGTCATTTTTAGGGGCTGGAATGTTGCCACCAGTGCTAAGTCTGTTACTGTCACGGTCATTGGCTGCAGTCAACGAATCAGGATCAAGCTGATAGTGAAAAGGGGTCTCTGCTTTATCATGTTTTGGCTTACGGCGTGGATTTCGGACTTTTGGTTTTCTTCTACGAAGGATAATCCTTCTGGTAATGCAAGAATTACAATTTGGACAATAAAGATCATGGGTGCTTTGCTTGGCTAATACCTTCTCAACATCAAATTCTGTTCTTTCTGTGTCTATTTCTTCTACTAAGTCAATGCTTTCATCTATTATAGCTTCATTGTCAAAGGACTTGAATTCTGCACCTTGTTCTTCTACTCTCTTCAAATACAGTTCTGAACTTAAATCAGAACACCTATCATCTTCAAGAACTCCCCCATGCTCGTGTTTTATTTCTTCAATTAACTTTTCCTGGGTATCAAAATTCTCTGTAAGAGTGTCTGCATCTCCAGGATTTGTTCTGAAATCAGAACTTATAGTATTATCACAGTTAACTTCAAAACATCTTCCATTAGTACCTGAAACCACGCAGTTCAAATGCATTTCATCAGCAAAGTATGCTGCGAAGGGAACTATCACAGCTGCATGAATACAATGTTATCCCAAGAACGTACATGAAACTAGCTAAAACACAGCACTGGTGTAACAGTGGAAATGTCACTAGTCATCCCACAATAGATAAAGATGATTTTCTTTATAAATTGTTTTTAACTTGATAACTGCGTATCCATGAGGAATTGAAAGGTAATATTTGGTCATCCTGTAATAAAAGATCAGTATCAATGTTATCAAATAATTAACTACTAACTACTTAGGCTGCTATTGTTTCAGATGGACAACAGATATCAACAATGAGCACTTATAAGCCAATTCACTTTAAGAAAAGAAGTTTTATTAACTGTAACTAATTGCTTTCCCAAGAAATATTGTCAATTCACTAACCTTTAGTTTCAAAAACAAAATAACGTCCATGTTGATTAAAATTTCCGACATCCATCAGGATGTGCCCGTTAAGGTTTGAAGTAAAATTACTCGATGGAATTCCAAGACAGTAGGTCCAATTGCAGTGACGACATTGCCATTTTCCTTCACTCAAAAACAGGAAAGAGTAATGGTACACTCACAGAACAGTGAATTACAGAGAAATTTCGAGAATCATATTGTGGAAAACGAGAAATGTACAAGTCTGGTGAAATGAACATGGCATGCTCTTTTTATATATATATATAAAGATTCAGAATAAGTTATTTGGATCTGTGATCACATTTTAACAGACGTTTCCTTTGGACCCAGCCACGGCCAGTTGTACAGCACTCTAGAACCTGGGGTGGCCTAATTGAAGCTTATCTTCGTTACTGAGTAAATAGTGTCATTAATCAAGAACTTCAGTTAATAAAAACCCCACTATAAGTAATAAGGACCAAATACATAAAGCATAATTTGAGAAATTCGTGTGGTCAATCACATGGGTGGTAAACTGCCACATCCAAAACCAAGAAGGCAGCTAAAGCTCATTAAATGAACAAATTAATGAAATTGCAAGTAGATGGTAATATTTAGGTCGGCCCTGTTTAGACTTGTAAAAGATTATGCTTAACAAAGTAAAGAAGACAGCAATCGTTGTACTGCAAGTCATCAAGTAAAAGGTTAGAAGAAGATCCATTTGGCACGAACAAAACAAAGCGAAAAGAATGGCTTTCATATCTAAGAGAATAAACATACATAAGCCAATACTATAGTGAAATGAGAGAGCGAGGGCCACAATAGAACCAAGAAAGCAATTTAATATTTTAGTTTTGATGAACGAAGCCCTGCAGATGTGTTTGCTATGAGAAAAAGAAGCAGGAGAGAGAAAAATTAACGAGGACAACAATGAAGTAGATATAGAGAGTGAAAATGAGAAGAACTGAGGAAACGTAGATGACAGAGTAGGAAAAGGTAACAAAGACAGAGAGAGTACCTCCAAGTTCGTCAAAGTAAACGCTAGCAGGAGGAACTGCTTCGTGGTCCTCTTTCTGATCGGTGTGAGAGTAGTTTGGAGCAGAATTATAGTGTTGACCATTGCTGGAAATGCTAAAATGCGCAGATTCCTTGATCTTGTTGTTAACAATGGTGGTTGGGCACTGAGTCTTTCTACCTCGCAGCTGCAGACCACCTTCTTCTTCTTCTTCTTCTTCTTCTTCTTCTTCCACAATCTGTAGCTGTTTTACTCCATGATCATGCCTTTGTTGTTTCTGTGATTGATCCATCGGTAGATACAGGGAAGAGAGTGTTCGGAGACAAAAGAAAGTGAAGGCCAGAGCGAGGCCCCCTCACTACGACTGTGGATGGGTGGTGAGGGAGGTTGTATTGTAAAAAGAATAAAATAAGTCATCCCTTAGATCTGGACCACTCCAACATACAATAATCGTCAGAACTGAGCCCTCTCTGGTACTACTGTCACATTCTCAAATTGTTACAACATTAATATCCAAATAAGGATAATAATGGCCAACCCATACTTCAATCGTAGTTAATTTTTTAAAAATATTTTTAAAATAAAAATATAAAATAATATTTTTCTTTTTAATTAATCCGAGTTTAAGTTGTCTAAATCTACGTTTACCTGACACTTAACCCTTTTAAACAAAACAATATCATTTTATTTATAAAAATTAAGTCTGATTTAGTCTGTAAATTAGCTAATTAAAAATATCTAAATTTAAATTTATGAATTAACTCATTGTCATTCCTATAAATAACAACACTTAATATCTAGCTAAAATTAGTAATTAGTTTCTCTACATATGTCATAATTTTATAAAGGTAGTTTATTATTATTTATTTATTATAAATAATAGTTCCATTAATATATACTAAAATGTTTGATAATACAATTAAGAATAGCAATGGAATAACCTACAGCTCAATTTTAAATATTTTTAACAAGTAGATTTATGAGTCAGTCGTAAACAGATATTCAAATTAAGCTAAAGATTTAATTAAAATAATATTATTTTTAATTTTTAATTTTGAAAAATGACAATTTTGATTTATATGTAGCCCATTGTTATCATATTATTTTTAATTTTAATTTAAAATAATTATTAAAAATTTTTGACAAAGTTGGCTTATATGCAGCTCATTGTCATTGTCGTCATCGTCATCGTCGTCATCATTCAGTCTGAAATCTCGCAATGAAAAAGAGTTTGGGGAGGTCCGATAGTACGCAGCCTTACCCCTACATAATAAAAAAGTTGTTTCCGATGAACCCACATGTAAATGAGACAATATAAGTATAATACAAGTTACAGAAACACTTCATTAAAAATAAATAAATACATAAATACATAAAATAAATAAATAAATTTGTGAGAACCTAGTATATTATAAAGTTCATCCCTCCTTGTCATGCGGTAGGTAAGGGGACCTCCCTCATAAACCCTAGTAGAATGCCCCTATTGATTTGGGTAACTAGAACGGTCAATTCTTTACATTGATCCGATCGCGCCAAATTTGTCTATTTCTAGCTACTACCTCATTAAGGGCTAATTTTGACAGATTTTTTTTTATCATTTCTTGCCGATTCTTATAAAGCCTCCCTCTCTTAATTATATTATGTCTACGGACTTGAAAGGGCATCAGTAGCAACATCTACAAGAGACTTAACGAGTGCTACCATGAACATAAGCCGTCGTCGTCGGACTCTAATAAAGAAGCTCAGGATATATTTAGAATGAAAATTTATAGTGTAATGAAATATAATAAAATATTATTCTATTATTTAAAAGAAAATTTATAATAAAATAAAATGAGATAAAAGAACAGACTTTTATATTATACCTTTACACCGTATAAGTAGAAAACTTTTAATAAGAAATTTATAATAAAATGTAAAATAATAAATAATTTTACATTACATTATATTATAAATCAAACAATAATTTACTACATTAGATTATAATTTTTATCTCTTTTATATAATATTTTTAATATTATATTTATTTATATTCTATTTCGTTACATTATATTAAAAATTTTAATTTCAACTAATGATAACCTTACCCTTAATCAAGAATGATTCACCTTATTAAGTCGCTCAAATTATATTCAAATCAACTCATCGGCGATTAGTTGACAAGCTTGACCTGGAGCAACCACGTGAAGCTTCTAAGAATCTCGAGATTGAGGAAATTATGAAATGATGTCATGACTGACGAATGGGACAACGACACCGTAATCACGGACCAGCAACACTGTAAAGAGGAGCCAGGGGATCCTGCACGGGTAGTTCGACTGGTTATTAGCAAGAAAGTTGAGTGTAAAGGTCTCAAGTTCGAGTTTCGGCAGCGACAGTGTGGGAGTTCATCTAATGTGGTGGCTCCTTGTGCGCATCGAAGAAAACGACCGCCTTGCTAATAACTTAAGTGAGATTAAACCGTGATTTACCACCCTCACAACTCTGTCAGGCCAAAATATGGAGGCACTTAATGTGAGCGATTTCACCTTTTGAGTGCAAAGGAACCAGGGGTTGCAGTGAAGAAAAGTCATAAATGTGGTGATCATTTATTAAATTCCAAAGCTGAAAAAAAAAAAAATCCAAAGCTGAAACGAGGGGTAACCAAAGTCAGAGATGTCGTAATTCTTCCACAGCGATTAATATTTCATGGTGGTCTTGATATGCATCGATAGGATTGATTAAGTGTCATTTCGTATTGGCTTTGTGAACTAATGTGTAACCCTGCCTTGCCTTCCATTAAACCGTTAAATGGAGAAGTATAAAAACAAGTAATCTGTTGGAAATAAATATTAAACACCAACGAAACTTTCTTCTTCGTCTTTCTGTCAACTATTTCAACTAGTATTTAGAGCACCACTCCTCGTAAAAACTGAAAGGAAGTTGTAAAGGTTAACTATCTCAAAATCTCTTAAAATATAGGTAAATTTTCAGCTCTATTTTGTCTTTTTGTGAATTTTGATTATCTTATACTAATTTATAATTGGATTATATGTTGTAGTTATTTGAGATAATAATTGAAGTCAAAAAAAGTGAAAAAGATGGAAAAATGTGGCTAAAAAAATGAAAAAAGAAAAGGAGATATGAGAAAAGGAGAAGATGTTCTTCAAAATTTTAAGTTGCATAAAGGGGCAAAATAAGGAATACAAATAGTGAAGGGTAAATCTATAATTTACTTCCAAGAATGGTATTTTCGGTAGTAATTAAAATAAATAAGGGTAAAATAGGACTTTTAATTAGTTAAGGATATTACAGTAATTTTGGTTGTTAGGTTAGTAAGGATATTATTTTTATAATTAAGAATAAAGTGGAAAGAAAATAATGTTAGATTACTAAGTATAATTGGGTTGGAGATTTTCTTAAAGTAATCCAATAGAATTTTGTAAATTTCAAGTCCGAATGTTTGATTAAAGAATAATTTAGACTATCAATTAGTTAAGCCAAAATTAAGGTAACGATAACTTTGGACTGTGTTTGTATAATAACTTACCATTTTGTTGTTAATAAATTATTTTATAATGATTGATATTTTGAATTAATCATTAATTAAATTAATGAGTAATAGTTATATACATTAATTATGTTTATTTTATTTATCAAATAAATAATGAAGTTTAAAGTGTTGCATTTTTTTTTACATTTTGTAAGGATTATTGCTTGTTAATTTGATGAAAAATGTGTTAATTAAATAAAGACTAGATGATAATATGCTGGGAATAATTGGTGAGAATCAAAAATCGATAGCTTGCCTAAGATAGGCTACATTCGATAGTAGACTTGTCAATAGGTTGAGCCGAGCTCAGGCCAGATGACCGTGGCCCAACTCATTGCCCAACAGGCTGGGATAGATCGGCCCATGGGTTGGCCCGACCAAGAGCTAGCCAGCCCTTAGCTCAACGAGCCACGGGCAGGTAAGGCCAACCCAACTCACCATATTTTTTTAAGAAAAACGTCAAACATGACATCATTTTTGACAAAACGATGTCTTTTTTTAATGTCATCCTGTAATATGATAAACTCAGGCCAAAATTGGGTCAGGCCAAATTTGACGTCCCTATTTGATGGTCATAAATTAATAAGTTGTTTAAAGATGAGTAATCGGTAGCTAGGTTTCTGTTCGTGGAGTAGATACTAGGGCATCCTGAGTCTAGAAGATGTCCTGTGTCAATAGCCAATATCGGAGTGGTATCAAGATATCCTGAGTCTTTGGAATTTCCTATGTTGATGGCTAGGTATCGAAATAGTATCAGGGTACCAAAAGATATTGAGAAATTGAGGTACCCTATGCTGATATTTATACATTTAATTACGTTTATACTTGGTGAGAGATTAGGATGAGTTGAGATGAGCCTACACATTATTGAATGTAAGCTTACTAGGTTAAGCAATGTTAGTCAGTTCAGTTAATTATGATATAAAACATAAATGGCAGTAACAAATTAATATTTGTGTTAATCATTGTTTGGTAAAACTTCAAGATGTTTTTTAATTGTTCGGATTAGACTTAGTAATGTTGTTTATCTTCGTATTATGTGAATGTTTTAATTAATTAACTAAGTTTTATATTATATTATATTGAGTTATTTGATTTTAAGGGTATGATTGGTTACCCTTACTGAGTAGGTAACTCACCACTTACTGCTTTTTTTTTTTAGAAAATCGAGTGATTGTCGATAACCCTTAGGTATATGATTGATAGAGTAGAGATTAGGTGAGGCCAACATATTACGTAGGTAAAGTTATGTTAATGTCTTTTTTTATGTGACAGCTCAGATAATTATATTATATAGAATACTTTTGTGTCTGATGAGCATTTCTCTTTTGGAACTATTGAGAATTTGGTAATTAATATTATGCTTTGGGAGTGATATGGGTAATTATGATTTAAGAAATTTTGGAAGCGTCACAACTACAGTAGGTTATGATCTTAATAAATTTAATATTCTTCAATATTTGGCTTTTTATTGGTTCATCCATCCAGTGATAACTGATAAGTATAAAGGCTAAATACTTTAAGTTAACCTTTGTATACACTGCTAACTATAAGTTTCAAAGAAATTTACTTTTAAATGATTTAAAACAGAGAGACCTTTTGATCAATCATAGTTAGTAATTGGACATTTTAATTGTAGTATCATTTTAAAAGAGTTTGAAGGAGAAACACTTAATAGTAAAAGTAGAAATGAAAATATGTTTAATTGTGATAAATGAATAATTAACTATATTTATACCCCATATTTCAGATTTTTTGTTTGATATTTTATACTTTTATTGTATATTTGGTACTTAATTTACTCCAAGTGAGTTTAGAGAGTATAATTGCCTTCGTGTATTTTTCATGCCATGCAGATTTGTAAATTCTAAGTGTTTTAAGTTATGCACGGTCGTGCATCATCTAGAACCCCAAAATTTAATGTAAAATGACGTATTCAAAGGCAATTGAAAAGAGCAGACATAAAGAGACGTTCAGAGTTTTTGAGAGGTGACTCAAAGGAAATTTTGATCCAGAAAAGTGGAAAATACGAAGAAACCATCAAAATATCCAAGAGAATACAAAATCAAACCTTGCAAGAATATTCAATAAGAGACAAACAGGGAGATTTAGAATTATGAAGCCTTTATTTTTTATTTGTTTTTCTTTATGCTATTTTTTGATTTCATCTTCAATCTTGTATAACTAAATTCCTTCAACGTCTAGGTTATATGAACCCTATATTGATACTTTAATATGTTTTGATTCTTTTATTAATGTAATTAGTTTGGCTGTTATATTGTGATCCGATTACATGCTTTATTTATGTTATAATAAATCTAGAATTTTAGATCATAATATGATTTCATAACATAGAGATTGAGAAATCCTTATTTGAATATATCTATCGTAACTGGAAGGAGTTGATTGCAATCCTAGAGATATGATGACATAAATCTTTCGAATTAGGGTTAAACCTAATAGAGGGCTTCACAAATTGGAAAAGCAACCCTATAAACTTTAACATAAGTAATTTGGTTGAAAACATTAGGATTAGTAGCTATTACACTCAAGGTCAAATATTAGCATATAATAGGAATCTCCACGATTTAATAAATCAATAAAATAATTATATAATAAAAGATCAATCTATTAAGGGTTTTAGGGAGATTTGAAACCTAGATACCAATTTTCTGATATTGATAGTTTATTAAGTGCTTCCTTAATTCTCTTATTCAATCTTGCGGCCTATTTATTTTACTTGGTTTAGTTTTATTTTCTTTTAAATTAAAAATCAAAACCAATTTTGTAGACTAGATAATAGGATAATGGTAATTACTAGTACCTATAGTCCTTATAAGATCGATCCGTACTTACCATTACTAGCTATAGCTATGTCGTGCATTTACGGTTATTTCATAATTGACACTCGGAAAAAGCAAACCAAGTTTTTGGCATCGTTGTTGAGAACATTGATATTAGGAACATTTGAATGCTATTACTTTAATCATTATTTTTATATTTTATTTTTTATTGTTTTGTTTTATACAATAACTGGTTGATTTAATTATCTTTTGCACTTCTCTACATTTACCGTGTGTTGGTGATTTATTTTAGAAATGGAGATTTAACATCATAGCCATAACTCATAATGGATGGATAGAGCATATAATACTATTAGGGGAGCCAAAATATGTCTTCGCAATATGTAACATTACTATATCAGAAAGAGTCATTTCTTTACATGTTTTCGGAAGCTCACCAGATGTTCATGTTGTGATACAACATTTATGGGAGTAATTCTTACAATTATGAATGCGAAGCACCAACATATACATGGGAGCAACAAAATATGTACAACCAACCTCAATTGGCAACTCATAATCATAGTCTTTCATACATCACAATCAAAGCAAAACTATCATTTACCTTCATACATATAACCCTAACTTGTCAATTTCAGGAACACTCCCAATATACCCATTTTTTTGCGTAGTTACATCACTATTTACACTTCAAATCTCAACCTAAACCATCCATATAATTCACTATTTTCAAGCATAAAAAACAAAACAGAAACCATACAATCCTTCCTCAAAGTCTAGCATAACTTTAACATTAACCCTACATATCACTCGTCTCAATTTAATCATCATGAATGTTTCTATTTTAACATGCCATAGAAATAAAAAATCATTTACTTTTTCAACTCAAAATCTCCTTAATCTTCAAGCTAGTTATCCCCTCAAATATGCAAGGACAAGATATACTCCAAGAACAAGGTGGGAACATAAGGGTTTCAATTATAAGGGGAAGGTTACGAAATTTTGGCAAAAATTCAAGGGTTAGGGAGATTATGTGAGTGTGTTGTTGGCAAGAGAAAGAAGGAGAAAACATAAGACCAAAACATAGAAAAAGGTGGTCTTGCAAGTGTGAGAGATGTGGGTATAGGTGTGTGGAGGAGAAGGTGGGCAGATGTCATGTCAAGTGTCATGCTAAGACCTAGCCATATGTCTTCTACTTCAACTTCCATTTGTCACTCCATTATTAGTCCATTTGTCTCATAATCACTAGGCCATTTGTCACCCAACTAAACCACCATTTGTCACTCCTTTAGTCAAACCATGTGTCACATTATTACTAATGCCATGTGTCATTATTTCATAGGTTTAGTCAACCTAAATTTTCATGTATCAATTTATCTTTCTATTCCTATACTAGATACTCATTTTACTTCATCAATCACTCAAATGTAGCATTAATTTCCAATTCACTAATTTAATCCATCAAACCAAAATTTAAGACATAATTAACACACAATCACGCAATCACATCATAAACATTTAAAATCTTTCATACCCTAGAATAAATTAATTGAGTGTATAAACTATCTTTACAATGCTTACTAAATCATAGTTAATGTATGTATATGAATATGATGCATGTAAATGAAATGCACTACATGTATTCTCATATGATATGACTCATATGACTTTATATAGTAGCTAAATTCCTAAGTGTAGGTATGGGCTATTACACCTTTCTTGCTCACTTCAATACTTAAAGGCTCACTATAACTTCATAAAACAATGAAAAATGGATTGTTAATGATTAAAAACTAATGAAAATGTGTTATTATAATTCCCAAATGTTATAAAGATATGAAACATTCAAATACCTAAGTGTTGTTGGTCATACTAGCTCCAAAATCATTAGACACAAAAACTAGTCATTATGACAACTATTGATAGTGATATTAGTCGACCAATCTAACCTATTGTTCAATCATAATATTGACCATCATGGCATACAACTTCTAATACACATTTTTACCAACTCTCAAGTGACATTGGTAGATCGCAATCAAACATTGATCAACCAATATGCTTATGTATGAAGAGCCTTTAAAGCATTAAAGTAAGTAGAATATACAAAAAAAATTACAAATGAATTTATTGAATTTTTATGTCTTAATCTTCATTAGTCATAGTCTTATCAGTCTCTATAAGGTGTTTCTTGACCTCATTTCATATTGCTTTCTTTAAGATATCATTAAAAAAATCAGTAGTAGTAATTATATTTTGTTATCATAAAATATAGATTGAAACCTCTCTTAGTCTAATAATCTTTCCCTTTTTAACGATTATAAAATATTTTATGATATTAAAAAGTTAATAATGAGATTATCCAATTAACTATAATCTATCTCTTTATATTAAACCAATATGAACATTTGACTCCTCCTAACATATGCATCACGAAAATATCAAAGATTAAAGATAATCCATTTGTTATTCAACCGCAAGTATAAGGAAAAAAATTAAGTAGTAGAATCTTAACTTATAAGGAGATAAACATATCCTAAAATTACTCTTTCATAAATATTAAGAATGAGGAAATCAACCATTAATGAAGAAAGCGAGAATGAAATAATGTGGAAAAGTCCCCAATGTAATCTCAAATAGAAGTAACTTCACCTTAAAGTAAAGTAATATGAGCCTCAAGATAATCGAAGAGAGAATCAATTATAAAGTTGTGATATAAACTTAAGATGCTGGCCTCGTCAGCTAATAGGAACTTAATAATATGACTCATAAGAGGATCATAAGCCCCAGTGCCATATGTGAGAGCATCTTCATTAAGTCATTATTGCATCTATTATCGATAATGGAGTCCAGTCATTTTTCCACCAACTAACTTGTAACCCATAGAATGAAGAGTGGTATAATCAAAGATGTTGAAATGAAATAAATGTTAATATTATCTCACAAATGGCTTCTTACCAATTTATCCATCTAGTGATAAGAATAGAGGTTAAATATTTTTAGATAACTTTTACACCATACAAGCTGCCTATACCCTCTCCTAAAAGATTAGTTAAAGAAAAATTATACAAATAATTTGGGAGACTTTTTAATGTTCTTTGAGAATTATATATTAGTATCCCTTCATTTATGATTTGAAATAGATGCCTTCTTACAAATGTTTTTTAAGGAGATATTATCCAATAAAAGAAAGCTCAAGAAGTATGAAGATGTAGCTTTGATTAAGGAGTGCAGAGCCGTAAAAAAAAAAAATGCTTCCTAAACTCAGGAGCCTTGATAGCTTTTCTATTATTTGCATTATTGGAAACATGAGGTTTGATTATGTTCTGTATGATGTAGAGGCAAGCATTAGTCTTATGCCATTAGTTGTCAATAAGAGGATTGAGGTAGGCAATCTAAAACCTATTATCATTTTCTTATAATCAACGAACCGTTATATGAATCATCCTATAGGTATATTAGAGGATGTACCTATAAAATTTGATAAGTTTTTCATTCCTTTAGACTTTGTGATTTTAGATATGATGGAAGGCAAAAAAAAAAAAAAAAACCTTTGATTCTAAGACAAACTTTATAACCACTTTTAAGGCCCTAATAGGTGTATATAAAGGGAAGCAAACTCTAAAGGTTGGGAATAAAGAGTTGGAGCGTAAGAAATCAAGATACATGAATCATGTTGTAGGTTAGAAAGATTATTGTCTTTATTTTATTGTGGTTGATACTAAAGCATCTTATATAGAATAGGAGGAAATTACACCAAATTATGAAGGAACAAGCACTATGCACAAAAGAATGGGAAAAAATGACCACATTGATGGGAATCATGTAGAATTCCAAAAAGTTAGTGACCTTGTCAAGAAGAAGAAGGTTCAAATAGTATGAGAACATAAAATATGTATCATACACCTTATGAGTAAGGGATTGCCCGATTGAATTTTGAAGAGAAAGGGATCGAGCTTAGGAAAAAAAAACATTTATTTGATTTTCATGAATTAAACTTGAATGTTTTAGTTGTTTTAGTTAGTAGTCATTTATTTTGCTTAATGTTGATATCATGATCCGGAACTTATCTTATTGAATTTTGTATAACTTCCCATTGATGAGTGTTTAGAGTTATTTCCTTTCTGTTTTTATACATGTTCAGTTTAACCAGGTAAGGACACATTCCCATGTCTTACCCCATATTGACCCATCCTCAAGTCTATTTGAAAAGCCTAAGAGCAGCACAACTTTTGAACATAGCCAATACAAGTCCCAGTGTCTCAAGACATCCTATTACGTTTCACCCTATATTTGTGTTTACCTATAAAAAAGGCCAGGCAAATAAAATATTCCAGTTTTGGACATAGTATATATATGGTACCATATGTATCTCGTGTCCATGCCATAACCCAGCATGCCACATCCTATATTAACTTGCAAGTTTTTGTATGAAAAAAATAGGTAACCCTTAAACATGAGAGTAATACAACACTGTGTGCTCCTCATGTTTAGAACCATGCTATATATATGTAGAACAAGCCAAAAGACACTACTTGTATTACCCAGCTAAAACTTTTCAACTTTTTATATATAACACAAGAATAATATGTCATTATGTGAGACTCGTGTCTAATTGTAAAAGAAATAAAATGGACAATTTTTAACATGAGGCATACACCCCACCGTGTCCTCCCCATATTGGCAACCTAGCACTTCTATTTCTTTTCTTACATTTAATTTGAATAACATGGTCATATGTTTATAATTGTATCTAATTCATGTTAACCTTCTTATGTTTAATTCTCATATTGCCCCATTTTCAATGGCATGCACCTATGCTTAATTTGCATATGTTAGCCCTGTGCAGGTTAAAAACAGTACTATATATTGGTTATATTTTGACACTATAAAAGGAATTTTCCACCACATACCATCATTTCCATTGCCTCTTTCATTAGTTTTCTCTTAATTTCTAGATTTTTTAAAGGTTTTTACAAGGAATTCCACTCTCCTAAACCTTCCCTTTCCCTATTTTGTGTGGTTTACTAATTGTCTTTATACTTTCTCCATTAATTTTTTAGCATGATCCATTCATCCTACTTCACTTTTACTTTTAATATTTTAATGCATTGTAGATTATTTAGAGTTATGAATTATATTTTGTTCTTTTAATTGACTAAATAACCACTATGCATGACTTTTAGGCTACTAAGAAAACAATTTGGATTAATTATGTACTGTGTGTAATTTATGGTTAGTATGAATTATATTGGCTTCTATAGTGTCTTTTGTTTATTATATTGGTTTGTTGAATTCCTAGGTTAGGCTAAGGAAAAATGTGAAATTGCGTAAATTCACCCATACTTATTTGAGTTTACTTACCACTTATCTTTGTGTATTTATACATAAATTTGATACATAATTTGATGACTATCCAGTTTTTAGAAATTTATGATAGTTTAATATGTAGAATTTAATTGTCTTGATTTTGTATGTTGACAATATGGGATGAGAGTTGTTAGTTATATCATACATTAATGACAAAAACATAAACATGGGAATGTTATAGTCGTTAACACATCTTTTCAGTGTACATGCATTGCATTTATGATTTCCTATAGGGTATTTATTTGTTTTATATCCGATGCATTATACTTGATATTTATATATACATAATGTTCATTTTTTTCATAGTGTTCATTTTTTTCTTCTAATTGCTAATTCATAATTCGTTTAATTTTAGGATATAGGATTGTGATGAGATAATGACCACCATACCCACCTAAGAGCCTAATAAGGCAGCCCTAGCACAAGAGCCCTAGGGTCGATGCCTCTTAATCCACCTTACAAATTGTTGCTCCTAGGATTCATACCTTGATGAATAGCCAGTACTGAAGGTGTTGGAATCCTACCGTGATCGAATCACAGACGTAGCGGAAACAAAAAATTTTACGGATTCCAAGCGGATCCCGATAATTGATTAAACTTGAATAAAAATAAATCCGATTTAGAAATCCTACTTTGTTCGCTTTCCGGAGAAAAACTTAGAATCTTTTTCTCTGAATGATCAATCACGAGCCGTCCAATTGTCCAGCCTCTGATGGTATCTACAGAGCAATTTCCAAATTGCTTTTGGAGGAAGAAAACAAAAGTGCTAGCTTTCATAAAACTCTTCCCTTTAAATAGAAAAATCAAAATAGTCTTTTATTAAAATTAAAACTCTCTAATTATAATTAGAATCAAATTCTATTTCTAATTAATTTAATTTTAATAAAATCAAATATCTCTATATTTGATTCCCAAAGTTTCTCAAACTTTATAATTAAG
>JAOSBK010000003.1:30927898-30943583 GCA_027568895.1 Erythroxylum shatona
TAAATAAATTTATTTAATTAAAAATAATTTATCTTTAAGTTTTATTTAAAATGTAATTATTATCAGTGATAAAAATATAACTACATTAACATTAACAAACAAACATGTTTTTATTTTTATTTGAAAGAAAAACAGGAACAAAAAAACTAAAATTAGAAATTGAAAACTACAACAGAAAAACAGAAGTAGAACCAAACGACTCCTTAATTTCTTATTTAAAAAGTTAATAGAATAATATAGGAATGTTTTTATTGTTTGTAGTTTAATTGCTTACCTTCTACTCTCTCATTTTATTTTGTTCCTTTTTTACTTGAAAATGTCTAGGTTGAGGTTGACAAGAACTTTGGAGTGTAAGATAAATGGTTGACCCTTTAAGGAGACAAACGAAGGGCTTTTAATGGAAAGCATATTATGTAAAAGATTGATCAAGTTAATCCCTGACTACTTATAGGCATGTAGTCGATTATTTCTAAGGATAATATTTCAATTTTTGATAACTTATCATTTACCGTTGTGTCTTACACAGATTGTTTGACAAAGAGATAAGCAAAAGATTGTTGCATGTCCTAGGAAAGTAGAAAGCTCCTTAAATCTTGGCCATCTAAATACCTTTAATAGCAATTGTCAACAAGTTCGTAACTAGTTTTCCCTTCACTCCCTTTAAAATCTTTCCTTCTTTTTTTGCTTTTTTGCATTCTAGATGCCATATTTGCTCCTTTTCTACTTTCTTATTGATTTTCCTTGAGCCTTTTGCTTTCTTTTTAGGGGAGTTATTTCTTGTTGGGGTGATTCAAGTTAGCATTTCTAACATCTCTAATAATGAATAAAAAGGGTATAGAGTTAAGTAATGGTGAGTCTACTAGGTGGGGTGCAAGTGGAAGTTAATTATTGTCCCTCACATCAAGCCAACTACAAAGATTAAGTTTTTTCTAAGAAAACATTAAATCGAATGACCTAAAAAAACAAGATTTCAATTTTTTCTTCTTGCATACAGAAGTCCAAAGTGCGTCCGTATGGTTAAGCATACTTAATTTGTCAAATCTAGATAAGTTAGTGGCTATTTTGATATATTTAAGTATGGAATGAGGCTTCCTTTATAAAAAAAGTTTTACTTAAGAGTTTTATAAAAGAAAAATCTAGCATAGGTCAGCTTTATCTTAAACTTTTGGGACCTTCTTTATTCCTTTTAGGTAATTCATTGTCTTAGGAGCATATAAAATATTATAGATCTATTCAAATTTATACACCAATTTCACCCCATAGGTAAGCTCCCTGACTAGTATAACTTAAATGTAAATCATGTTATGAGTTTAAATAAATCCTCAAAGTAAACTTATAGATAGAGTACTTATTCTTATCTTTCACCCAAAGTAGGTGGGTAAGTGGAGTTTAAGCCAAACCTTGGGAGATATTGATTTGGGATTTAATAAGATATTACATTTAGGACCCTTACTATCATCACATGTGAAAGCCTTGTTGGATTTTAAGAATCCCCTTCCTCATAAGAATGGTTATTGGAGGAAGAGTTGTTCTTAGAGTAAAAAAATTAACAACTAGCAAACTTGTAGGTCACTTTTTCTATACTTTGTTATTTTATTTTAACATTTTTATTGGATTTTGATTCTCACATATAGGGATCATCTTAAGCTTACATCCATAGCCTACCATAAAGAGGATGCCTCTAAGCAGAGAAAAATGGTGGCACCTTAAAAGATGAGGTAGACCTAACAGACAGTTGAGGTTAAACCTATCATTAAGATTAAGGTTAACGAGGAGCTAACACAGAAGGTGCTTGGTCCTCATATAAACCTACGCTAGGCTTACAACTTCTAAAGGCATGAAAATTAACAATAAAATTAAGAATCCTAATTATACGATACTTGTTCCCAATTAAAGTATTAAGGCATAAAAATTCAATCTTAAAAAAAGTTATGTTTAACATAGAGCTTTTTCGATAAAATTAGAAGGTCTTTAAGAAGAATTTTGCAAATACAATACACAAGCAAATATATTAAGTTTTATTGTGATTAATATTTTGTGATGCATCTACTTATGATAATGTAAAGGTACAATAAGAGATCTGAGAAGGAGAGGAAACAGTTTACTTGGATCCAATTTGAGATGACCAAAGCTCATGATAAGCTCATTAGGGATTTATAGAAGGCTATGAAGGGTTATAATAGGAATTTAAAGGCTCACGATATCGTGGTTTATTGTTTATTAGTAGACTACAATAAGATCGTCTTAATCTTAGAAGCAGATCAAGTACCTTATGAAGATGGAGTACAAGATGGATACATGTTGTAATTTCCTAAAGAGTAAGTCTTTTGAGAATTAGAATTTTGACAACATGGCTACATTCTTCATTACAAACTTTTCAATAAGTGCAAGGACTTGATCAAGCCTATGTACAAAAATTTGGCTATTTATAATAAGAGCCATTAATAACATGCCTACCCCAAAATCTACTTTTAAGCCTAAGTTTGCAATCATTCATATCAAATAAAACTTTGCTAATGATTTAGGTAGGGAATCTAATGCAGAAAGGTTTGATTTTCTCTGTGGTTACAAGTGTCAATCCTTTAACAACCCTTAATAGGTTGGTAATCCACTCATTGGATCTATGTAACCCTTTAATTGGTTAGTGATTCTTTTGATTTGTGAGGATTAATAGATAGTGCTTGCATCATGATAATGAGTTTTTATGACCTTCTTTACATGCTTAAAGCATACATCAATTGGTAGTAGAATTAGTTGAATAATGTTTGATATTGGTTGATGGAATGCTCTATAAGTGCATCTTCTAGTCATCTTATAGGTGCCTATTTTTGAGTTTGTAACCTTCCTCCAATTTGTTATGGTGCATTATTCTTTCTTTAGTTTCTTCCTCGTAACCTTCAGCCCTTTGACCTAATTTACCAATGTAAATCATCTCCATCTTTCACTATATATTTTCCTCTTTGCTTTTGTATATTTAGATGTTATTTCTCTCATTAATAAAAAAGTGTAGCTTTCATTTTTTTAAGATTTATAGGTGATAGTTTATTCGAAAGGTCTTTATTTCAAGAGCATGTTCTACTTAAAGCATAAATGTCTTAAGTGTCCAATTGTTTACAAATTTATGTCCTAGTGGTGCATTTTGCTTTAAAGTAATAGTATATTATTTATGTGACCTTATGGAATATCTAGTCTTAGGGGTGCCTTTTGCCTTAGAGTGATGTCTTAGATGCATAATCTTATGATAAACTTACGTCTTAAGGTTGTGTCTTTCTTTAGAATAATAGCATCTTAGTTAAGTGATATTATAGAGTTTTACTTTTTACTAATGCATTTTACTTTAAAATGAAAACATCTATGTTAAGTGATCTTATGACAGATTTGTTTCTTATGAGTTTGTTTTTCCTCAAATCAATAACATCTTAGTTAACCAATTTGAATATATATCATAGTTCTCTATGTATGAATGTTTAAAAGACAAGCTTTTACTAATAATATAAATGCAAATGTTTTCCATTTCATGATCAAAAAATCTCATGCTCAATAAAATAAGAAAATTTTTAAGTTTTTGATCATATAACTTCTCCAATGATAAATAGATTAAACTACTTAGGGCAAGTTTTCACTTAGCTTTAGCTCTATATTACACGTTAATTCTCTTTAAAACTAGATTCATTTCCTTCAAATCTTACGTGTTTGGCTTCTTGACATTATATTTCTTTACCCTTTGTTTGTATGTAGTGTTCTTTATAAGGGAGGTATAACTTCTTTCTTCTAAAAAGTCAAATTCTTTTCTTAAGGATTCCTTATTTGCTCTTTATTAATATACATCCAGTTTTATTAAGACCAAGGCCTTTTCTCTAAATTCTAGACTAAGGGGATACTTTCTTGTTAAAGTCCTAGTGTGGTGTGTTAAAGGTGATTCATTCACAAAATCTTATTTAAAAAAATAGTTGAAGATCATATGGGCTTTATCTTGTGTTACATCAAAGTGCTTGGTGGGATCTCTACACCCTCCCACTGATGACAACTTGAGAGGAAATTTGCTTCCAGTTTGTAATTCTTTAGGCTTAAAGGTGTTGACTTCTTGTTGTCAACATTTCTTGATAACTTCGCTACTCATTTTGTTTGTCCCTCCTTCGTCCTTAGTACATCTTGCCGTTAACAATCTCTTGAGGATTTTTTTACTCCTTATAGATGTGATTTGTTGATTTGGATAAATATACAAGGATAAATCTAACCTGTTAGATTCAATAAATATATAAGGATAAATATAATATGTTAGACTAGATAAACATAGAAGTTTGTTAGAGTTTTTCTTAGAATAGAATTCTATCCAAAGTGTGATTGTATCTCTATGCATTGCCTTCATATGAGAGAAAAATGTATCGCAATTTTTATTTACCCTAAAACATAATTGTTTTACATGGTGTCAGAGTAGTGTCGAATTTTTTCCTTGTTTTGAAGAGCGTGCTCTTCATTTACTCAAAATTATAAAACAACATAGCATCAAATGAACCAGAAGAGCTCTAGGTAAAAAAATGTAGTGTCAGATTATATCGTTACCTAACCTCCAGGCGTATCCAGTATCACGTAGCATATTCACTGCCTATTTAGTGTGTTCTAGTTGCTGTTCAATTGATCACATAAACTGCCTGGTCATCTACCAGCCAATAACCAAATAACTTCACGTTGTAAATTTCTCCAGTTGCATTAACACAATAGCCAAGTAGTGGTTACCAAACAACTTCATGCCGCCAATTTATGCAGTCATAGCAACACAATAACCAAGCAGTGGCTACTACCGCTTACTTCTATTTGCATATGCTTTCTCATAAACTTTCAACATCCCACTTCATTTCACAGCATCACACCAAGATTGTAATGTATCAACACTCCTTCAAACCAGCACAATGGGTGTCAACGACTATAGCTGCATTGAATCATATACATCGCACTCCACCAACATTACAATAGTCTTATGCCCACCATCATTACACTACACCAACACACGTCTCAGCTCCCTGTTGTTAGCCGTCTGATTATATACCCACCAAAGATTTTGGAACCTATATTTAAAAACCCAAATAGACTCTAAGGGGTCTTTTATTCCTACAACAACAAATAACCCACCAACACAACCAATTATTATCTAACAAGACCATTATACTTTTCCCTCAAGTATTATAGTTGATGAGACTAATTACTTATTATGGTCTCAACTTATGGAGATGAGAATAAGAGCATGCAATAAGGCTAGATATCTCATTGGGGCAACAAAAAAACTACACCTAAAGACCAAAATTTTGAGACGTTGATTATTAAAAATCAAAGAGTGGAAAATTGGCTTATTGATTCAATGAGTCTCTAAAAACTTTCTATGAGGGATATGATGAAACCCATCTATTTGAATTAAATCAGAAATCTTTTTCAACTAGACAAGATGGTAAACCATTATTAACGTACTACAATGAATTTGTGGCTATTTTTTAGGAAATTGATCATAAGTCAACTTCTTAAGAAGAGATTATTGAAAGAATAGTCCAATCACATTCAGCAATGACTAGGCTTCAAGTTCATAATTTTCTAAGTGGACTTGACTTTGAATTTGATCAGGTTCGGGGAGAAATCTTACGAAAAGACCCAAAACTTGACTTGGAAAGCTCATATGCATATGTAAGAGAGAGTATCAATAAAGAAATATATTTGGAGGATCTTACTCAATCTTTGATCACTCAGTATTGCTGGCTAATCAAAACCGATAAGCATCATCGTCTTGCTCAGGAAAGAATTGTAAAAATAAACCACTGGAAGATCTAAAAATTTTGGGTGTGATTATCGTGGTGAAATAGGTCACTCAAAACAACACTATTACGAAATCATTGGCTATCTTGATTTGTGGAATTTTTTAAAAGATCATGAAAAAGGCTATTGAAAAGGCTATGGTGAAAACTACGAATGAAGTGGAATTTAAAGGAGAGGAAACATTAGTGTCCATGGCAAATATTGCTCATTCAGGTATATGGGTAAGGTAAATTCTTCCTATCCAATTTCTAGGAAAAATATATGGATTATTAATACATTTGCATCTGATCACATGAGTAGAGATTCTAGCTAATTATAGTCCATTAGTCCATCCACTCAATCCATTGCTTCCATAATTGATGGTAATATATGCTCTATTATTGGGCAAGATCGGTTACATTGTCTAATTCTCTTACACTAAATTCAGTTTTAGTTCTGCCATACCCTGAGTATAATTTCTTGTTTGTTGGATAGATTACTTCAACTCTAAAATGTACTGTAACTTTTTAGCCTTTATTATGTTTTTTTTCAGGATTTTCTGACCCAAAAGACTCTTAGTTATGCTGTTAAATGAGGTAAACTATATTACTTAGAATTAATGGAGAATGGAGGAAAAACTTCAATCATGTATATCAAACTAACAGTCAACAAAAAGTTTGAGCAACCGCCTGGTTATGACATTGATGATTGGGTCATCTTTCATTAGGATATCTTAGAAAATTATAACCCCATCTTTTTAAAAACTTAAGTGATTCATATTTTTGTTATGATATTTGTGAACTAGCAAAAAGCCATTGTATTCCTTATTTATCTAGTTTACATAAAAGTTCTGAACCATTGGCAGTTATACATTCGGATATATAAGGACCTGTAAAAACTTCCTTCATTATCTAAGGCTAAATATTTTGTTATGTTCACTGATCAATATACACATATGACTTGGATGTCACTACTTACTAAAAAAAGTTATGTTTATATTACATTTCCAAAATTTCACAATATGGTGTGCATTTAATATCATAAACCAATTTAGGTAGGGCAAATTGATAATGCTATGGAATTTATAGATGCCACTCTTGGAAATGTTTTGAATCAGCTTGGAATTTGACATCAGACTTTATGCACTTACTCCACAACAGGGTGGTTTAGTGGAAAGAAGGAATAGACAAATATTAGGGGTGGTTTGTACCTCTCTCTTTGGGATGAACATGCCAAATTTTTATTAGGTAAAAGTAGTAAAATCTGTGGTTTATCTCATCAATAGATCACCATCTCATGTTTTAGATTTTTAAAATCTTCAACAGAAAGTGCAATACTTACTTTCAATTCGTCATCTCCCCAACCTTGAACCTAGATTTTTTAGTTGTACAGTATACGTTTATATCCCTAAGGTTTTGAGAACTAAACTTGATCTTTGTACAAAAAGAAGTGTGTTTGTTGGATATCCATATTTTTAAAAGCGATATCGGTGTTATAGTCCTCAAACTCAAAATTGCATGTAACCTTGGATGCCTTTTTTGGGAGTAGAACCATAATATTCAAAGGGAGTTTCAACTTCTTCCCTTCAGGAAGAAAATGCTAGTGGAGGGAATATGTTACAAGTTATATTAGGATATGTAAATGACTGCTTAGAACTAGACAAACTTGTCGATATTCCAAGAAATGCCAATGAGTGCTCAGAACTACAAGAAGTTGATAACAATGACAACTATGAAGAATAGTCTGGTAATACAAACTTGCCTACTTTAAAACCACTAACCAAAGGGTCAATCCAGAATATCCAAAATGACAATCTTAGGTAATCTCAAGTTTAGTATCTAATATTCTAGTAATGGATTTCTTGTTCCTCTTCCGAGATATGCATAAAGATTAAATAAATTTGTACCAAAGAAACAATATGAACTTGATCTTAATGCCAATGTCAAATAATCCATCAACAATCATGTTTCTAATCAAAAATTGTCATTTAAGTCATATGCACTTGTTGTTAATCAATTATCTAGTGTTTCTGTTCCTAGTAATGTGTATGAGGCTTCAATGATCCAAAATGGACTAAGGCAATGAATGAAGAGATGGAAGCCTTGTAAAGGAACTTTACTTAGGACCTTGTTTCATTAACTGAAGGAAAGAAAACAATTCGATATAGATAGGTATATAGTGTGATCAATATAAATGGGAGCATAGACAAATATAAAGCAAGGCTGGCTGCAAAAGGTTGTATACAAAAGTATGGAGAAGATTACTAAGAGATCATTGCACCAAGATCCAAGCTAGATATAGTTTGTATTCTCATCTGTATTGCAACAAATCAGGAATGGCCCCTAAAACAGTTTGATGATAAAAAATGCTTTCCTTAATGAGGATATAGAAGAAGAGGTATACATGGAGCTACCACTAAGTATGAAGCTTGGTTCATCAAATAGAAATAAAGTTTGCAAGTTGAAAAAATCACTGTATGGCCTCAAGCAATCACCTAGAGCCCGATTTAGGAGATTTTTAATGACAATGAAAGCTTTCAGTTATAAACAAAGTGGTGCAGATCATACTTTATTTATAAAACACAAAAGAGTTAAAGTAACATTTTTAATTATGTATATTGATGATATGGTATTGAGATGAGATGATTGTGAAGAGATGAAGCTCTTACTAGAACACTTAGCCACTGAATTTTAAATGAAGGATCTAAGACAACTTAAATACTTCCTAGGTATCAAGGTAGTAAGGACGGATCAAGGAATTTCTTTTTCACAAAGAAAATACATACTTGGCCTTTTGACTAAAACTAGAATGCTTGCTTGTAAACCAGCTGAAATGCCTATGGAAATGAATCATAAGCTTGGAAATTTTCCAATTCAAATTCCAAGAGATATAGTGTGCTATCAACGGTTAGTTGGGAGATTAATTTATTTGTCTCATACTAGGCTAGATATAGCATATACAATGAGTGTTGTTAGTCAATCAACCAAGTGAAGAACACACAAATATAGCCTATTGAATCTTAAGGTACTTGAAACACTCTCTAGGAAAATGTGTATTCTTCTCAAAGAAGAATGTTTCCAACATTGAAGGATACATGGATTCGGATTGGGCAGGTGATCAAACAACAAGAAAATCTACATCTGGTTATTTTATTTTTGTGGAACGAGATCTTGTAACTTGAAAAACAAGAAACAAAAGGTTGTTGCAAGGTCAAGTGTAGACATTGAGTTTCGAGGTATGGTCCGTGGAATATGGAAATTACTATGGTTAAGCATGTTCTATCATATTTGGGGAATAAGCGTACGAAACCTTTAAATCTTTATTGTGATAATAAGGCTATTATTGATATTGTACAAATATGTTGAAATTGACAAATATTTTATCAAGGAGAAGTTAGATGAAAAAATTATTCAGTTTTGATATGTCAAGTCTGAAGATCAATTTGCTGATGTACTTACAAAGGTAGTTTCAAAAAGGACGTTTCATAATATGATTGACAAGTTAGATATGTTGGATATTTATACTGAAACTTGAGGGGGGTGTGACCGTGATTTGTTGATTTAAATAAATATGCAATGATAAATATAATCTATTAGACTGGGTAAATATACAAGGATAAATATAATCTAGATAAATATAGGAGTTTGTTAGAGTTTTTCTTTTAATAGAATTCTATCCAAAGTATAATTGTATCTCTATATAATGCCTCCAAATGAGAAAATAGTGTACTACAATTTTTATTTACCCTAAAACATCATTGTTTTACATTTTCCTGATAGTCCTGAGATCTCTTGTTGTTATCAGACCATCTCTTCAAGCTCTTTAAATTATTATTGTAAACTAAAGAACCTAGACCACGTAGATCCTTAAGTTAATCTTACTATCTTTTTCCAATTGTTTAGTTCCTAACGTCGATGATCTTCCCATGGTAGATTTTTCAGAAATTTATATTTTAGCATTGACAGAGATGAAACCAAGTGAAGTTGTTTGTGGTTTATTAGGCTCGCGTATTCAAGGTTGTCAAGTTCGATTTTCAGAAGTCGCAAAACGCTGCTTCGAAAAGTTGAGAGAATAATTAATATAAGAATGTTTTAACAGTATATAATTTAAAATACTAATAATTAGGGTAGAAGAATACGTGACCTGCAATTCATCCTGTGAACATGGAACGAGGGAAGACGTGTGATGCATTGGGTCATGCATTCTTTGCCTTTTTTGGTTGCAAATGATCTCTTCTTTGCCACAGCGCTAATTTATGAGGTCAACTTGTATCGATGATAAATTTTAACTACTACATATACGTATATATAATCTTTTTTACCCTTGTTACGTTACTTTGTCAATACATTTCAACCTTAATTACTCTTTTTGTTTTGTACCTAGAGATTTACCTATTCGGGTAAAGAGTATGAAATGCTTTAATATGGCTACTTTTGCACTCAAATAGACCAATAATTAAGGTCATGTTGGCTACTTTTGTACCCAAACAGACCAATAATTACGGTCATGTTGGCTACTTTTGCACTCAAATAGACCAATAATTAAGGTCATGTTTACCTTATTTAAGGTGGAAAAAAACGTGCGTTTGCAATTGCCAATGATGATTCGGTTGATTAATGCATGCACAAAGCACATGCAAGATTTCAGTCTTTGTATTTCTTCTGCAATTAGGCTCATTTGGATGGGATTCAACCTAAACTGCAAAAGTGGTTTGATCTAGAAACAACCCAAGAATGGACTAGCAATTTATCCAACTACTCGATCAACAGCCCTAATTCAATATAACAAATTATGTAAAACTTCAAACCTTGAACTTATAAAAGATAAGACGTACCTAAACTATTTGAACCATTCGCTATTATTTGTATTATTTGTATTCATTGCGTTTGCCGGAAACTTAAAGTTACACCACTATCAACTTTTTTTTTTATTTTTTGATTGTTATATAATGTGTATTTGACATCTTGTAAAATAATTTTTTTTTCTTGGGATAACTAAAGAAATTCTTAGCTTATGATAATTCTTTTTCTTAGAAAAATCTTAACTATATATAAAACATAAAATGCTCTTTTAAGTTAGGCTTTTTGTTTATGTTTTATATTTTTATTTTTTATAATTATTATGTCAAACTTATTCAATTTGTTTAAATCTTATTTGACTAGTCGAACTTTGTAATTTTATTGTTTTGGTTCTATATTCTTGTATGGTTTTCTAAATGCATTATATTTGTCCATGCGGATGGTTGAAATCTTTCTAATTTTTACTATTCTAATATTTAAAAGATTTTTAATAAAAAATTTTGTTGTTGGTATTGCCTTATACCTCTTTTTTCTAAATAACCTTATAATTAGTATTGTTCCGGTATCTATTGGTCTTTTTCATAGAAATAGAAAAAATCTTAACTATATATAAAACATAAAATGCTCTTAACAATATATAAAACATAAAATGCTCTTTTAAGTTAGACTTTTTGTTTATTATTTAATTTTTTTATTTTTTTATAATTATTATGTCAAACTTATTCAATTTGTTTGAATCCTATTTAACCAGTCGAGCTTTAGTAATTTTATTGTTTTTGGTTCTATACTCTTATATGGTTTTCTAAATGCACCATATTTGTCCATGTGGATGGTTGAAATCTTTCTAATTTTTACTATTCTAAAATATAAAAGATTTGTTAATAAAAAATTTTGTTGTTGATGATGTCTTATACCTCTTTTTTCTAGATAACATTGTAATTAGTAATGGCGAGGTATATATTGGTCTTTTTCATAGAAAAATCTTAGCTATATATAAAACATAAAATGCTCTTTTAAGTTAGATTTTATGTTTATTATTTATTATTTATAATTATTATTTCAAATTTATTCAATTTGTTTGAATCCTATTTGACCAGTCGAACTTTAGTAATTTTATTATTTTTGTTCTATACTCTTATATGATTTTCTAAATGCATTATATTTGTCCATGCGGATGGTTGAAATCTTCTTAATTTTTACTATTCTAAAATCTAAAAGATTTGTTAATAAAAAGTTTTGTTGTTTATAATGTCTTATACCTTTTTTTAAATAACCTTATAATTAGTATAGTTGAGGTATATGACGCTCGGAAAGAATGATGCATTAGATGTATATAAATTTTTAACTTTTTTGAAAATGAGTTAATAAGTTGTTTAAGGACAAAATGAATTATATATAAAAAAAAATATGATCAATTCAAGCTCAAGCAAAGAAAGCATTCACAATTAAATATGATAAGTAAATAAAGTAGAGAGAGAGAGAAACAATTTTACACTTATTCGAAAAGTAAATTTAAGCTATTTCCACTCCTCAAATATCTATTAAAAATTTTAGCATTATCTTCTTCAATAGATAAATAATACCCTTTTTATAATCATCTACCTTTTAGATGAATAACAACTTTTGTAAAGGTTTTACTTTTGAGTTGGATTACGACCAATCCAAAAAAAATAGTTAATCTATAAGCAATTTATTATAATTGTTATTGCACCCAAAATTTTATAATTCAGAATCTTCCCCTTTTGCTCATACAATACTGTAAGGTTCAACTAAAGATCAGAATAACACATGCAATCTCAACATTTCAATTTCAATTTCAATTTTTTAATACTCATAATGACTCATTAAAGAAGCAAAAGGTTTTTTAATAATCAATGTGTGATGCATTTGTAGTTAACAAACAAATTCATACTGGTTATACTCATAAACTAATTCTCAAAGTGATTAATTTCTCTCATTTGGCTAACTTATTTGCTTCCCGTGGTTGACCTATAGATCTTTTAAAAACACTACAAAATTATTGAAAACTTACCAAATCCATTTTCAACTAGATCGATCAACTTATACCCCTCATTAGGTAGACTTAACCTATTCTTATGAACAATTTTCAATCAACAAAAATAGGTTAGCACTACTACAAATTAGGATATAGGCAACGATTAAAAACATAACTAATTTGTCAAAAAAGGTCACACATTATTATTTATCATGTTTTCAATTCATTGTTGAAAATATCACCAATTTCAAGTTTTAAAAAAAATTAGGAGACATTTCTCATAATCATAAACACTATTTTTACTACATTTTCCAAAATGAAGCCAATACTTTTTAGCTATGTTTTATGCTATTGTAGTTATATATATTTTGCTATGTTCTGTAATTTCATAATATAGTTTTTTAACCATGTTCTATAATTTTGTAAGAAAAATCTTTTAACTACGAGTGTGTAAAAACATTGTCAAAAGCTTCTTACAACTTTTTGTGTAATCTGTATTGTTGAGCAATTTGTAATGTTTGTTATATAATATCTTAACATGAATTTTGTTGTAATTTATTTTCTTATTACTATCAAATTAAGTTATAGAGAAAAATTATTAATTCAAAACGTAAAGCATTATTTATATAACTAACATTATATAAGTATTCCCTAAAAAAAAAACATTATATAAGTATCATCAAATTGTACTAACAAAAGTAATATAATATTAATATGTGATTCTCTATTCTTACACAAAATATTTAATAATAATCTAAGCATTCCTTATAATTTGTAAACAAAACAGTAACAAGAAAAATAGCATAAATTATATTGCAATTATGAATTATAGTATCAAACAACTAAAATGATTTTATTTTTTATGTTCATAGTATTTTTAGAACCATGAAGATCATGGGTCAATCTTAATTGGTGTATTGTTAAAACAATTCTTGTAAATACAATAAGTTCAAACATCATTTCAATGAATAAATTTCTATGCACTACTCTATTTATCCACATAATAGTAAACTGTGAATCTTTTCCTACTAAGCACGTTCTCCTCTTGTGTCAAACCCATTACCCTTAAATTCCACGAAACATTTGGGACATAATAGTTTTGGTAAAAAAAGAGAGATAAGAAACAAATAAAAAGATAAGTTGGCCAATAAGTCCACATATGATCCAACCAAACCATATAATAAACCTTGCATTTCAAAAATGTAAAACTTAAAAGTAGGAATAGAAAAGTAGTAAAACTTATAACATCATACTAAGTAAGGACCGCAATCCTAGGGTTCCTTTAAAAGATAAAAGCACTAATTATTGCTCATAAAATGGAGATGTGTTACCTTATAGAAGAATTTAGAAACTTACTACCCTATAGTGAATTTACATCTTAGCCTTTCTGCTTTAATGACATTGAAAAGTTAGGAACCGACAATGAGTGAAGTAATAAATAATTGAGATCCTAGCTAATAATTGGGTGATATTTGACACTTTGTAAAGCCTTAATATTGAAGTTGCAGACATAATTCCTACAATGTATTGGAGTTGTTAAGACAAAGATAAGTGTTGCCTCCAAATTTCCTCTAACTCCAACTTTTGTGATCTCTCCATGTCTGTATGCAGTGGATCCCTCATCTTAGACTAATGGTGCTTTGATTCATCCTTAAATCTTCATCTATATTAAAAGAAAAATAGGTCTCTTTGTATAAAGGTGCACATATAGGTTAGTTAGTATAAAGAACATTACTTATATTCCCTCTTTATTTTTTTACTCTCATTCTTCTTCTTATCAATCTCAATTGGTCTTTGTAGACTTGCATAGGTATTAAAGGTAATGGGTTTTATCATCCTCCAAGAAAATATGCCTATTTATGTTATATACAAACCTTTAATATCTTTATTTTGAGAGGATTTATAATTAGTTTTTACCTTTTCCCTTATTCTAAATATCTTCTTTAGCTTTAGGTGGCTCATTTTTTGTTTCAAAAGAACCCCTGTCATCCTCTTCCTAATTGAGCCTCCAAGAATAACTGACAGTAATAGAGTACTTAGACATTCCTTGTGTCTTATTTACCTCTCCACCTTTATGGCCTTGTGAACTATATTTTTCAACTCCACATAATCTTATAATTATACCATATATGCAATCTCATGATTCAAACCATATGGAAATCTAGGCACAATGGCTTCTTTACCCTCCTTTATAAGGTCTAATCATTGTAATCTCTGCCTACTTAAGGTATTTCTTAGACTCCATAAAACTTGAGTGAGGTGTTATAATTTTTAGAGCAAATCCCTATAATAGTGATTAGGGATAAAGCATCTCCTCTTGATTGCATTCACATCATTTTAATTTTTTTATATAACTATGATAGTTCCTCACCTATTTATTACAAGTTGATCCCACCAAATAATAGTATAATCAATAAACTTATTAATAGTAAGTTTTATTTGTTTCTCTTAAATGGAATAGTGGTACTAAAAAAAACCAGTTCCATCTCCTTTTCCCACTCTAATTAGGCCTTAGAGTCATTTCACTATCAAAATGATGAAATCTTCATTTAATATTCGTAAGGTTGTCATCTTACTTAGTCTTCCTTCTATAACCTTTGTCTTTCCAATCACTTTAATACACAAATATGTCCATATTATTTCTTGGTGATTGGTAATCATTGTTAAGTCAAAATGACTTCACATATATGATTTTCATAAATAACAGACGAAGGAATAAAAAGCAGACGGAGAATGCGAAAGCAGACGAAGTAGAAAAACAGACGGAGAATGCGAAAGCAGACGAAGAAATAAAAAGCAGACGAAGTATAGAAAGCAGACGAAGAAATAAAAAGCAGACGAAGAATGAAAACACAGACGAAGAAATAAAAAGTAGACGAAGAATGAAAACACAGACGAAGTATAGAAAGTAGACGAAGAAATAGAAAGCAGACGAAGAAATAAAAAGCAGACGAAGAATGAAAACACAGACGAAGTATAGAAAGCAGACGAAGAAATAAAAAGCAGACGAAGAATGAAAACACAGACGAAGTATAGAAAGCAGACGAAGAAATAAAAAGCAGACGAAGAATGAAAACACAGACGAAGTATAGAAAGCAGACGAAGAAAT
>JAOSBK010000003.1:30975367-30988305 GCA_027568895.1 Erythroxylum shatona
AAAGACCAGCATAGGATGGTTTGGAGGATGGTGTTGACTTTTTATCAAGCACCTGGCGGGAAGGTTCCTTCTGTGAGTTGCTAGAGCTCTCCGAAGATGTAGCTTCACCATTACCATGACTTCCAGAACTGTTGTCATCATAATCCTCTGACCTCGTGGATGCTACCTCATCCCCCAGGTCAGCAGCAGTAGGACTTACCATTTTCTTCCTCATAGTCGCACCTTTGAGCCCTTTCTTGTCTAAAAGTTTAGAAGGTGATTGGGTATCCAGGATAATCTCCTTCATAATGTCTCTTCCACGTTGTTTCTTCTTAGTCATTGGTCCTTTGTTTCTGACCAAAGGCTGACCAAGTGGTAAAGTCAGCCAGAGAATATGCCCACACCAGGGGTGTCAAAGAAATGCTCGTCTAGTACCACTCAGGGGCGTCTGCGCACAGGCGCACAGTCCACCGAAGGGAGGCAAGTTGGCACTAAAATCAGTAAGCAAGTAGGGTACTCGCAGGAGCTTAACACTAAGGAGTCGGAGAAAAGTTGCAAAATACGATACCAAAAGAAATCAGATGGGAGACAAAAGCTTGAAATGGTCGTGTGGATGAAGCAGAAAATCGTAGCAAGGAGAAGGAGCAAGGTGGACGAAACTAAGGTAGAAACCCTAGTGAGAGAAACTCTCCAATGCCCACTTTTGCAAGGCTTCTTTCAAGAGATAAACATTTTAAATATACTTTTGAGTATTTATTTCGATTAAGAGTTAAAGGATATACTATTAGCTAGTGCAATAAAGGATTAATGACGATGAACCCTAAACTTACACTACTATGTACAATCAATCTTGCAGCATAATGCTCATTAGGCCAAATCAAGATTTTTTTTAAATAAAATGTTTAGGTCTTTTGAAGTTTATTTAAAAAAATGATTTAATATGTATAATATGTAAACTAATTTGCTAATATTCATATATTTTAATATAAACATGTGAATTTAAGTAAAATTTAATTTTTTTAAAGCTAAGTAAAATGCAATTGATAAGTTTAAAAGGGAAATAACTAATAAGTAATAAGATGATTAAAAAACAAATAATTGAATAATGAATACTAATTAATTAAATTTAAATTACAATTTCTCTTATTATTTCAAACTTTCCTTTTCCAAATCAAGAACTATCATTTTAGATATAATTCATCTATTAAATTTGAATCTAATACATGAGGATCTTGTTTGGTAACCAGTAGTTAAGAGGTGGAAATGAGAATGCAATATACATTCCTAACTTTTAGTTATTTGGTTACCGATAATAGATAAAATATGAAATGACAAAATTGGAATGAATCTTAAATACTCTTGGACTTCTATTTCTAAGGAGAGGTATGAGTATATGCTCGAATAAAAAATAAGAATAAGAGATAAAATATATTATTAGAATAAATATTTTCAAGATATTGATTCTTAGCATAACATTATCATCAAAATTATCTTTTGTATTAATTTCTTTAATAATTATTTTATTTTGTTTTATTAATACTTTTATTCTTATCATAAAAATTATTCATGATTATTTAAAAATAATAATGTTATAAATAATTGAAAATTTTAATTAATTGTATAATAACTAAATATGAGCAAAACATTCAATATTTCTCTCTTATTTATTCAACATAACTTCTTTTTTTCGCCTCTTTTTATTTATGTTTTGTTTCAACTTAAGCTCTCTATTCGCTCTTCCTCTCTGATTGCTTCTCAAGATATCTCTCTAGTCAATTTTTATTTTTCTAAACTTTTTAAATTTCTTTTTGTGATAGATTTGTATTTGTATTTTTATCAATTATTATTGGAAGACCTTTATTAATGGAGTTGGTTAAAACAACAAGACTGATTGGTGAAGATGATAAAACAGTTGAGGTCTTTCTTAGTATGCCTGATGATATCAAAGTGTTGTTTGGTCGAGACATACGCGAGTCATCGCAATGATCACATGATATTACAATATATATTTTTAGAATTTAAGATTAGTTTATTTATTTAAATAATACATCATTTTGACTTATTCTTATAAGGATCAACATTCCACATTCCACATTACTTTAATTAATTTATTTAATAATTATTTTATTTTATTTCAACGATTTTATATCATAAAACAAGTTCATTATGAGTTTTTTTAATTTTATTCTTATAAGAAAATTCATACACAATTATTTAAAAATTAATAATTTATTGAATCCTTAAAAATAATGTTAGTTATTTATTTATTAAATACAAAATTTTTATTAATTAATAATAATATAGATATTTAATTAATTATTTACAATTCAATAACATAATATTAAACATAATTAAAAAATTTCATTACTATTCTTAATTTTTGATATCAAGCACTGATATAAATATTAACTTCTATAATCTCATTCTTAATTCTTGCATACCGAATATACATAATTAATAATTTCATTCTCATTCTAATTTCTAATATTTATTTTTATTTTTATTCTCATTTTTTATTATAATTCTTTCATTACTGATTATCAAACGAGACCGAAGAGTTCTTATAACTCTCTTTTCTTTTCTTTGTTTATATGTCATCCTTATTAACAAGCCCAATATTTATCTAAATATTTTTAAAAATATCTAAATTTTAGATTTTTATAATTTCTAATTTTTTAGAAAACTTATTTCTTATATGTTTAAGCATTAATAGCGAAACACTTGTGACAGAAATATTATAGGTGGATCAATTTAATATTATTAACATGAAAATATGACATATCACTTAATTCTAATCTAACTAGTTTAAATCAAATTTTAGAATTGAGCATTAATTATAATTAATGCTTTCATTTTTCCATTGCTTTAACAAAATCTAAGAAAATGGAAAATCATAAGGATTTTTTTAATTTTAAAGATTAAGAATTTTTTTTTAAATTATTTACAGCGCAATAGAACTTATGTCCCTTTAAGATGATATACAACATTTGAAAAGATAAGTTATATTATCCTTATATATTCACAACGTAAATGTTTGTTGAAGGTTTAGATAATGACAGGTGCGACATTTTCAGTAAGATTTATTAGAAATAATTAAAATATTGATTAGTTTAAGCACCAATTTGATAAAACATACCATAGACTTCCGACGAACCGTTGGGAACTTGCTCCATTGAGAAGAACGATAAGAAGTGCTATCGCATTAAAGAATTATAGTGGGTCGGAGAGATGGTAGGTTATGTGGTGTCTGGAAATCCTTATCCAATTCCACACACTTGTTCAGAACAACATCATCTACGTCATCGTCCGCACGCACCAAGCATCATCAACAAGAACACTGTTTCTTCGATTGCTAGTGCCTGTAGTAATAATAGTAGTAGGTGGTGGTGTAGGAGATACAAAAGGAGCAGAATTAGTAGTGGTGATGGATGCTACCGGATCACCAGACCTGGAGGTTTTATCAAATTGCCCAAACAAGTTATTAGACAATGGTGCTACTGTAGCTGCTCCAACTCCGCCTCCACCTCCTCGTTTGGAAGCACTGCTCATTATAACAGTCTGAGAGTGTTGGAATGGGATCAACTTTCTGACCTGGTCGCCTCTTTTGCCTCTACCTCTTTGGCGCGTCAGACTGTTAAGGTACTTTCTTTACTTACCAACGACAATCCTTGTTCGTAAGTAACAACTTTTAGGCCTTATTGGTAGGCTCAGCTTTGGTCACTTAATCGGACATACGAAGCCAGTTTGAGGCTCTTGGAAGAAACCAATGCAGCCGTTGAAATGCAAAAGCATGCAACTTGCCGTTTGGATTTCACCTCCATCGACTCTCTTCTAGTTTGTCCCAAATTTCCCTATCTCTCTCTCTATCTCTGTGTGTGTGTGTGTTGTATAGTAATGTCGGTAACATGGACTGGTAAACTACGCACTCCATATGTTCGTTATTTTTCCATTCAAGGTGAAATCTGCTATCCAGCGTGCTCGAAGAGGCTTGCCAGTTGCTGCAAATGAAGCCATGGCTGTCGCTTCCATGCTAGATTCTGCTCATAATTTGCAGTTCAATCTCAAAGCCGCTGTTAAACAAAATGCCGATTGCTTTACACGTTTTATGCCTCTTGCCCAGGAGGTATCGGTTTTCTTTCGAATCTCTTTACTGCCTTATGTCTGCATGTTTTTCTGACTTGCGTTTCCCTTTTGACTGAACAAAAGAACGATTCCTTGCAGATATTGGAACTTGTAGTTTCTCGATCATTACTCGGGATGATACACCAAGTGATTGATGAAGATGGCTCAGTTAAAGATTCTGCGGTTTGTATCTTATCATTTTACTGAATGTCTATGGACGTTGAAAGGCTTTTCTGTTATCTTGATTTGAACTGATAACAAAACAATTCAATTCTTTTCTGGTGCTGCTTATTTTCCGATTTATCTATTTTAATATGCATCTTGATTTCCTACCTCAGAGTTCTGCCCTTAAACAATCACGTAATCAAGTTCGGGTGCTTGAGAAAAAGGTACAGCATATTTTGGCATTCATTTGTGTTGTTGCTCTGGTAATGTTATTACTTGAATAATTATGTTGATATCCTTATGCAACCCCCTTTGCAGTTACACCCCCAGGATGTTATGAAAGAAGACATCCATCAAATTCTTTTACCGTTCTATAGAATCCCATATTGCCTTGGTCCAAATCATGAAAGTTGAACAGTTTCGTAGGAGCTTCATCTCCTACTTTTTGTTGTATTTGTCTCCATTTTGATGGTAAGGAGAGAGGGGGTGGGGGGACTGAGTGTTTCTGTTTGGAGAATCTCAAATCTTGCCTTCAATTTAGATGCCTAGTGTTGTTTTTCTTAACTTTTGGTCTTTCAATTTTTTGCTAGAGTTTCAGAAACTCTCATGTTTGGGATGTTTATTTCTGTCAGGCATGTCATTTTTCTCTTGGGCTACAAGTATATCCAAGCTCTGATTGGTGCCTTGAGCTTTTTGTTACTGTTTGATAAGTCATTTTTCATCAGTAGAATGTGTGTCCTAATGACCTCCAATTTTTAGTGTTTCACTGGGATCTTCTATTTTAATTTTTTTCAGATATCTATTTGAATTACATTGCCACTAATACATGTTCATAGACAATGTCTTCTTTAGTAGGAAACTTTAGTCACCAAATGACTTATCACATATCTCGTTATCTGTTTTCTTGTTGAGGCTTAAAAGCTTATTAGTGTTAATTGTCATCTGCTCTACTATGTTTAAAATTGTGTTATTATCACTTTTATTCAGTTACATCAATTGATGGATGGCCTTCTTAAGAATGAATACGAAGGAACATCCTTCATGGTAAGATGATCTCTAAATGCAGCAATTGCTTTTTGTACTTTATTTTTTTCCACCATTTAACCTGACACTATTTGTTCAGGAAGTGAGTAATGTTGAAGGTAGATGGTGCATAAAATCAACAAGTCGTCAGCTGCCAGATTTTAAGGGTCTTCTGATGCCCAGGTGCATAACAATTATTTCGCATCATTTGATAATTACTCTCATGTGAAAAGGAATATTAGTTGATGGTTTGCAATAAAGAATGCTCATCACAAAGGGGATTCTACAATTTTCTTGATGAAAGTACTAAATATGGACCTTTTCTGACATCTTCTTTGCACTCTGATCATCATTTTCCTTTTGGTGGGAAGGGGTTACTAAGTATTCCACTCTGAAGTAATATCCACTGTAGTAATTCAGGAGTAGGAAGCATTGTGGAGCCACTCGATGCAGTTCCTTTAAATGATGAGCTGCAGAGAGCAAGAGCTTCAGTAGCAGAGGCAGAGGCAGATGTGCTTATGATGTTGACAGAAAAGGTAGTTGTATGTTGAAGTTGTAACCATATCTATGTCATCTCTTCATTGACCACGTTTTAGCCTTGCTATTATCCATACAGATGCAAATGGATCTCGGTGACATTGAGAAAATCTTCAACAGGATCATTCGTCTGGATTCGGTAGATTCATTATCTTTTCATAAATGTACTTCTGTAGTTTTCTTTATCTTGCTTAATAACAAGCATTAATTATTTCTCAACTAACTATTTATTGGGGAAAAAGTGTCACTATCTGAAAAGGGAGTAGTTGAGACTTGTGAGCTTGTGAAGTCATATTTTGTTCATGCTATGGGAAAATCCTGAAAAGTTCAGGATATGTTACTGAACAGTAAATAATGGTCACAGTCAGAACACTGGCATTTTTGTTCCTTCAAGACCAAAACTTCCCAAAACATAGTTGCTCATGCAAGTGTCAAATTAAACTCATCAATGCTTGTAACTTCATTTAATAGCGATGGCAGAACCATAATTCTATCTTGATGATTGTTTGTATTTCTCAGTTGCATCATTTAATTGACTAGTTATCCAGATAAACATCAAACTACTTGGTTTACTTGTTCCCTTAAAACTTTATCCATCAACATTGGCATTTATTGAATGGATTGATTTTGGCATGGTTCAAAAATCTTGGCCACAAACATAAATATTCTTTGACATCACCTTCCTGTGCACAAACTACAACTCTTACTTGTAAGAAGAGCCATTTTTCCAAAAGACCAAAATAGTGCCGAGCACAAGAAATGCTTCTCTTGTTCAATGGGAATGTCCTCACTATTTTTTCCACAGTGGTGGAAAAAAGACAGCTTGCATTTAAGATATTTAGGATTGCTGCATAGATTCTTCCATGAAACCAGGACCTTATGATATCACAAGAGAAGTTTATTTTGTATGCAGGTGTGGAAAGAACTCTACTTCCACATCGCTGTACTTGCCTTCCTTACAGTTCATCTTTGTGTGCAGAACTCATTTCTTACATTTGCAGTGAATAATCATGTACTGATAACTGACTATAGCTAATCTTGATGTTGTTCAAAACATGGTTATGTGATTTATTGCTTCCTCATACTCTTTTCAACTGAAAAACCAAAGGTCTGAGCAATATTGGTAGAAAGGGATGATCTGATTGACAATGGGCTTATTACCATACATATCATTTAATTAATGAGTTGCATATTCAGTTTTCCCTTTATCAGAATAAGTGGAAAGTATATATGATTGAAATAGAAGATGGTGTACTTAACTAACAGCACTTAAAGTTGCTAAAGATAACCTAAAGGAACCAAAAGTAACAGACCTAACGATGGATCTGGAACCATGAAATCAATGAGAAAATTGCTTGTGTAATCATTTCTTTTTTCCTGCTTCCTTTAATTTTGGTTCTTGTTTTGTAGATCAATGCCCGGGCGACTTACAGCCTTTCATTTGGAGGTGTATGTCCCAACTTATATTTGCCGCATGACATAAATGGGCCTTCCTGTAAGAGAGACTGGTTACTGTATATGCCTAAAGCTTATCACCCTTTTTTACTACAACAACACAGGCAAAATCAGAAGAAATCACGAAAGGGTACCAACAATGTTGCTGCAGTAAGTTACCTCCAACTAACAACCTATAATCCATAGTCCTTAATTTTTACCTAACTTATATTTCGTGTGGTAGTGTGTAACTCCAATTACACTCACGAGATGCTAGAACTGAAGGTGTAGTTGGTAGCAGTCATCCCTATTGATGCACTTATGGATTTCATTATAATGGCATATACTTTCTTGAGGAAATTATGGTAAATGTATAAGTAGATATTTTCCAATGTAAAGGAGGAACTGATGAAAAAAATTTAATGCATGTAAATTTTTATGGCTTTCAGTGGCAATCTCTTTCTCATGTCATTCCTTTATATCTTTTTCCTTGTATTGTTGTGGCATTTCAGATGAAATACTATTGTATAACAATGAATTTCTTCTTTTCAGGCTTCTGAGCAGGAACAAGCCCAGCCTGTTCCGGTTGATTTTTTTATTAGTCAAAAAACCCGAGTCTTGATTATAACCGGCCCTAATACAGGGGGTAAAACCATTTGTTTAAAAACAGTTGGATTAGCTTGTTTGATGGCAAAGTCAGGTTGGTTTAAAATCGTTTCTCTGTCAATTTCTCTTCGCCATCTGCCATTGGCTATTGAATGCTCAGGCTAAGCTCTTTTCTTCCTGTGGTCTGTTGAATTTTACATCTTCTCTGTCTTCCGCTCTTACATGCTTTTCCCTTGATATGATACCAAAGTATTTAAAGGCACCAAGCCTTTTAACTAGATCTCAATTCCAGCAATGTAAAAACCAATTAATTGATAAAAATTTTGCAAACTCAATGTCACATGCCTGTTCTGTGGATTGGTCAGGTCAACTGTTATCATGATATTTCTTATGGAAAAGGTCACCAATTTTATTGCCCATGTGGCTCTTGATAAAATGGAATTATTTTCTGGGATAAAGTTAGTATATGCAGATATACTGATTATTCTTTATTTTTAACTGAACCTGTGATGGTCTGATGTAACCTTATTCTAACTTGAAAACTACAGGCATTTATGTTTTGTCTACTGAATCTATACAAATTCCTTGGTTCGATTCTGTCTTTGCTGATATTGGTGATGAACAGTCCTTGTCCCAATCTCTGTCAACGTTCTCTGGCCATTTGAAACAAATAAGTGTAAGAATTTCCAGAATTATTGTCCAGCTCATTTTTTTGTGGATTAATGTTGAGAAGATGTAAGCAAATGCACTGTGGTTGCTTTTGTTTTTCTTTATTTTTAATTTCAGTTACATATCATTCCCAGTTGCATATCTTAATAGACTTTTCAAACGTGTCATGTGGCATTAACAAAAATGGGCATATTATGCATAACAAACTTTTTAGTTTATTAAAAGCCTGGACTGGGAGTTTGTGGCAGTATTGGTGTATAGTAAACCAAACAAGTTTTCAGTTCAAGAGATTTGATTTGGTTACATGCATGATCTTTTCTATATGCTTTTATAAAGGATGTGTGGTATACATTTCTCAATAATGTAATTTATCGAGGAACAAATGGTTATGCAATTTGTTTGATCATTTTGCAGGACATACGATCTCAATCAACAAGTTTGTCCTTGGTGCTACTTGATGAAGTATGTTTTGGACAGCCTTTTTTCTGATAGCTTTTCCCTAGTCTATATGGTATTCTCACTGCTAACAATTTATCAATTTTGACAAATAGGACTCACATGTTAGAACTGTTTTATTGATTATTATGCCTCAACATAATATTTTCTAGATGAGTTTAATGATAATCCCCCAACTTGCCAGGTGAGACTAAAAGTGGAAAAATATTGGTATTTATATACATAACTTCTGCCCATTTTAGGTTGGTGCTGGGACAAATCCGCTTGAAGGAGCTGCACTGGGTATGTCACTGCTGGAATCTTTTGCTGACACTGGTGCCTTACTGACAATTGCAACAACACATCATGGTGAACTGAAATCCCTGAAATACAGGTGAAATTGTCACTTGAAGCTGATATTTCATTGGTGAATGCCACACTTAAGTTTTGTTATGTTACTTTTCATAAAACTTACTTAGGTATGATCGCATCACCACATACTAGTTTAAAATAATAGAGGCAACAGTTTTGCACAAATTTGAGGTATAAGACCTTCTTGCCTACTCCTTTGGCCTAACGTTTCAAAATTTTCTTTGCAGTAATAATGCCATTGAAAATGCCTGTATGGAGTTTGATGAACTGAATCTAAAGCCAACTTATAAAATTCTCTGGGGTGTACCAGGTTTGTCTTATGTCTCAGTGAAGCATTTTGATATGCAGTGGAATTTGCAGCGTTGTGTTTGTCATCTGTTATTCCAAATACTAATATCATTCTTCTTTTGTATGGATGTTCATTTGAGAATGGAAAAGGCCATGATTTGATAATAAACCTTTTTTTCTGAAGCTCTCACTGAGTAGTAATGATACTATTGCAGTTTATTTTCATCATCTCCTTGTTAGACTTTAAGTTCATATTTGGAGTAGAGCCCTAAGATAGAGAAGACTTTGTTATTTTGCAACACCATCGAACTGAAATACGTAACCTTTTATTATGCAATTGAAAGTGGGGCATATTTATTAACTGCTTTCTGTCACATACTAGCTGTCTAATTTTAATGACTGTTTTTGTTTACTTGCACCTCCTCTATGTTGGTATGAAGAAGTTTCTCGATCATCTAGCCTACATCATGTTTCTTTTGAGAGACTTGTCAACCCAATTCTCTCAATTAGAGTGGCATATGCATTATAATGCATTCAAAGCTGTGTCTGGGTTCGTTCGCAAGTTTATGTTTTAGGAGCAGAAGCACACCCTTCAACCCTTATCTTCATGGGTTGAACATGTAGTCCAACAGGAACAGGAACAGGAGCAGAGCATCCAGGGTACAAGAGGATGCTCAGAAACAGGAATAACCACAATGCATTTGGATAGTTTAAAGGGATGCACTTACATGATCTTGAAGCCCTGGAAACAAGATTTGATTAGTTATTACAGGATAAAAATGGAAAATGGAATATGCCTATGAATTACTGACTCTGCAGGGAAAGTATGGAGAGAGAGGGGGGAGATAGAGAGAGAGAGAGAGGGGCCTTGGTGATTTGGGAATTGTTACTTATGATCCATAAAACTCGGTTTTGCTCTGGATATACCTCAATTTAAATAGTCTGGAATGATCTTCATGTTAAAGCTGGTTGATATTTTGATTCTTTTGTTGACTATTTACCTTCTTATCTTCTCTCCAATAATGTGGTCCCTATCCCTCCACTCCCCACTCCCTGCTCTTTTTCTTTAAATAGTTATGAGTTACTTCTTAGTCGCAATGATGGTACATGATTACTTAAGCTTCTCTTCTCTTGGTTAATGTACATTTGTAGGTCGCTCAAATGCCATCAATATATGTGAAAAATTGGGACTGCCCAGTATAGTTTTGAGCCGTGCACGGGAACTATATGGTGGTGACAGTGAACAAATCAATGAGGTAGCTGAAATGTTTCAGCAAAGTTGGTTTACTTAGAAATATGTTTTGCATTCTTTTAGCAGACCAATTTTTTTTTCTTTTCCTACTTAATTTTACTTCTATTTTTCATATAACTGCATGAAAATTAAATGAAAACCCAAGGCATTATTTATCCCATTGAGAGAGTACTGAAGAATTACAGTGGTATTCATTGTAAGGGAAATCATCATGGTGGATAGACTAGACTTTTGTAAAGATTTCATGATTCCAACTGTTCTAAAATGATCTAGTTAGCCATGGTAGGTTTGCAAAGATGTAATCTTCATTGTCTCAGCAAATGGTAAAGAGATGCATGTATTTGTTAGTTAAAGAAGCTTTCAATACTATATATGCTACTTATTGTAAAGCTTCTTATCTCGTTGTTAATTTCAAATGTCAACTGCAACTCCTATTCCATCCTGCAGATCATAATAGATATGGAAAAATTCAAACAAGGTCTTCAACAGCTATTATGTGAGGCGCAATATCATCTGATGTAAGTGTATAAAGCTTATACAACACAAATTTCTTGCCAAGATAGTTGATGCTCTGTAGTCATTCAAATCACAAACGCAAATGTTCTAAGCAAAAGCACAAACTCCACGTGCTGAAAATCATGGCCTTTTACTCCTTTTGCTTTATTTGAACTTAATTTTTGTCTGAAATTTATGTCACTCCTTTGATGTCTGTGCGTTCTGTTTGATTTACATAATAAGATATCTTTGATTTCCTCATAATTAATCAGTTTGCAACACCTGGTATTTAAAATATACTGAGAACTCTTTTTCCGATTAACAAGATGCCGGTCACTTGTCCATGAAGAAAATCTTTTCCTTAAAGTTCTTCCTTATCATGCCTACTTTTCCAAAATTTTCTTCTCCTAGAATGTCTTTGAAAGAAAACTGAGAAATTTTGCCAAGACTTTAAGCTGTAAAACTGAGCCTGCATTGCAATGAAACAAAACGTCACATCTCTTCTTGAAAACAGAGTCATTGCTGAGCAATAGTAATTGATTGTGATTCCTCCTTTTGTCCTTGGTAACAAGATAAATCGACTTTTTTTGAGTAGCAGGTGTGCATTATATCATAGTGTCCTGTTGCTAATTGCAGGTTATCAAGAACTTCTCATGAAAGTCTTTTGCTTGCCAGAAGGAAATTAATGGAGCATGGTATGATGCAAAAGTACAGGAAGTTGAAAGAAGTATCTGAGGCTGCTACTGTGGCACGTTCTATCCTTCACAAGAAAGTACGGCAGGTTTATGCATATACGGTACAATCTTATCAGCCCACTACAGTCGATCAGAAAAAATTATTGTCAAACGAGAGCAAGTGCTCTACTGCAGAGGATGGTCAAGATTCTACAAGCAGGACTTCATCTGCATTTGAAGCTCCAACGAAATCTGTAATTGGTGTGTTATGAAATTATTTCCCTTCTGCAATTAGTCTCTTTCAAGTTGAAATATATTTTGAAATTCCATAATACATTAATGCTAAAGTCGTTATCATTCTTGAATTATGGATATTATGCATAGTGGCTTGTTTAACATCTTCTCATTGCAGTACGGAGCACACAGTTCCCTGAGGTTGGAGAGACAGTGCAAGTTCCATCCCTGGGGAAGGAAGCTACGGTTCTAAGAGTGGATCCATCTAGAAAGGAACTGCTAGTTCAAGCTGGAACCATGAAATTGAAAGTCAAATTAGCTGATATTGGCATTTGAATGATGAGAAAAAGGAAACTCATGGGTAAGTGGTTGAGAAACCATGCCCCAAATTCATTCCTTTTTGTTGTGAAAATAAGCATTCTGAGAATTCTAGTTTATTACTTTGTTCTTCATGTTGATCAAGGGACAATCATTTGGATACTGTTAGAGTCCACCAGCTCTAACAGAGAATCTCCACCAAACAACAACCACCTGCACTAAGAATCACCACACTACCGCAACAGAACACACACCCATAGCAGTAAAACGAAAACACAGGAGAAAATAAGACTGAAAGGAATACTGAACTGTGATATTCCCTAGCTAGGCTTCGA
>JAOSBK010000003.1:30995647-31011179 GCA_027568895.1 Erythroxylum shatona
AGAATACAAATGAAAATTATAATATTTCATGCGTTAGAGATTGCAAACAAATATATAAAGGTAAGTGTATTACTAAAAAGTCGACATTTAAAGGATATTATCAAGTTTATAATAGTTACTACATGCAATTATGAAAGCTTGGAGTACCAATTTACAATTAGAGGACAACATAAGCACATAAATATTTTTAAATTGATAAAATAATCCCTATAAACTTAAAATAATAATCATACATCATAAACGAAAACATCGATACCATTTCATGAATATAGTTTGTTTCAAGTTAAGAGTATATTTCAAGATTTCAGAACCAAAATTGAAGATATATTTGCTGATGTTACTAACAAAACAAGAAAAAGATAAGTTCTTCAAAAAATTTCTCACCAACATTTATCATATGGTGGGCTCAATTTGCTCAACTATAATCTATAATCAAATATTTTCATTATGTGAAATAAAAGTTTAGGAGATAATGTAATCTACAAGTGGGAATCTTATAACTATAACACCTTAAACAATGTTTTAGTCAAATGAACAGAGCCAACCAAAGATTTAAATGATCATATGTCCCCGCTTTTAATATGTGAAAAGAACATCTCATGACTTCAATGCCAAGTACCAACTTTTTAAATGTGGGAACTATGTTACTTTTATCTTTACCAACATCCAGTCTTCACAAATAAATTAAGTAATAAGGGACCACAACATACAAGAAACATCTTAACAAGCATTGCAAGTTTAGGTCGACAATAGGGCATCACAACATATAATAAACACAAACAAACAACTAGACGATTCAAATCAATAAGAAATAGAGGACCATAACAAATAATAAACATAAGAGCCAGACAAAACAATGGATCTACCACAATGTATTGTCAACTTCTTATTTCCCAAAAATTTAAAAATCCTGCAAGTTTCTACTAACATCAGATTGAAGTGTGGGAGAAGAAGAAATAATTAGGGATTTAAAGATGTCTGAAGAGAAAAAGAGAAATTATGGACTAAAATTGTCTAAAAAAAGAAGAGAAATTAAGAATTGTGGAAGAGTCAAATTGGTGAACATTGAACATGCTCGAAATGGTGCAAATTGTGCAAATTCTAGAGCATTTAACACGATTCCATTTTAAATTCAAAATTCTAGACAGACATTTTAACTGACAGTAAAACTCACATTTATTTTTAATTCGTTTTAACTTATTGTAAGATGTACTATTTTAAATTCAAAATGTCACCTCAACCAAGGTAGGTCTTACTCTTATGCAATTTTTTTTAGAAAGCATGTGGAAAAAATGTCAAGTAACATTTAACTCACAAATTGGTCAGATTTTTTTATCCAGGTAGAGTTTAGTTTGAACGCTTTATATACGCTGGAGTTGAACTTGAATTTAGGTGTAAACGGTGAAGTTTAAAATGTCATATACGATTAACATTAAAATTTAGAAATTTAGTATATAAAATTTGTTAACTCTTTAATGACTTGTAAATAATTAATGCGGTTATCTTTTCCATTTTCATTAAGAAACCGTTAAGCGAGTCCGCCACTTGCTTGACACACGTGTCAGTTGTCCATAGTTTTAACATGAAAAAGTAAAAAAGGGTTCACGCGAGGGAAAATCGGAAATGGAGCCGTTGGGCACGTGAGGGATGGAAAGTCAACAAGTCATTTTCGCACATTATCCCCATCTTTAGGCTTCATTTTATGAGATGAAATGCTGAAATTTGACCAACATTTCACATGCATTTCCACCAAACCAATAATATATTCTCTCTCTTCTCTTCTTAGTTTATTAACCATAACAGTACCTAAAGATTGCTATCCAGTACAGAGAAATACATAAAAGCCCATTTTACTTCCACTTTACTTTTAGTTTCGTTGGGTTGGATTGGGTCGCCTAACCTCCATCTCTTTTCAAGTCTCCTCTCTATAAATACGTCACACGCCACTCATGTCTACCCCTTCTCTTTTTCTCTGGTTTTTGTCTTTCTATTTTCTCTTGGTGTTTGATTTTGTTAGGTTCAGCGAGTGTGAGCGCGTGCGGTGTGTGAAGGGGTTGCCGGTGGCCATTGGCTTTCTTTGTTTTGGCTTTTATTCCTGGATCAGGTAAGCTATCGCCCTTCTCTCTCTCTCTCTCTCCTCCTTTTGCAGTGGGCGGGTTTGTTTGTTGTCTACATTGTTGTTGCTATCTGTATATAATATAGCGTAGGATAGCATCTATCGTTTAGCAGTGCTTTGATTAGGAATTAATTTGCTATTCGAGCGGAAGCTGGCCTCAATCTGCCTTTTGGGTTGGATTGGATGTGCAGTATGAAGGAGAAAGACTTGCTTTTAATTCAGATCTGTTTCTGGTTAGCACTGTTATTCTCGTTGACTGTTGACCCTTTAGATCTTTTTTGTTCTCTAAGCGTTTATGACATTCATAATGCAAATTTAAGCTTGTTTCTTGTAAAGATGCGACCTTTAACTCTTACCGTGTCGTAGTTTCTTTTGGTTGCGACTCCCGTTCCACAATGTCTTTATTGTAATCCACACTAGCCTTTGAGCAGAAAGGCAACAAATTTTAGCTGGAAGATTCCGTTAACAGAATGAAAGGTGGAGCCTAGTTTGTGAACATGTAGAACCACTTGAGTATTTGGAAGCAAACGTGATGAAACATAAAAGTAGAAGGAAGGCATTCAAAATTGTAAACCCTATTTTGGAGTTAAAGAGGTCCTTCTGTTCTCTCTCAAGCTTGACCCTTTTTTCTGGATTATTTTGGGCTTTGCAGAATCATTTCAGTAAGACCTTTCACGTCACACAGAAACAATGGAGGTATATGGAAAGTCTATGATCTCAGAACCTGGCAACGTTATTTATCTGTCTACTATTCTGGGCCGAGATGGGCCAGTCCCTGTCCACAATTGCGATTGGAAATGTGAAAATGAACGTGTATGTGGAAACATGTTCCGCTGCAAACTAACTGGCCTTACCCACATTTGTGACAAGAACTGTGATCAGAGAATTTTGTACGATAACCATAATTCCCTTTGTCGAGCAAGTGGCCAGATCTCCCCCCTTTCTCCTGCGGAGGAACAGGCTGTCCGAGGAGTTCGCCGGAAGCTTGATGCTGACAATCCCCCCACTGATAGCTGTGCTTATAAACGCAGGCGTGATATGCATTTTCATTCCTCTCCTTTTGAGAGATCTTTCTCTGCAGTCAGTCCCATCTATAGCCAAGTCAGAGATGGCATGGACATGAGCTAGATATATCCCTATCAGATAATTGAAATAACGTTTTCTCCTTTTACTCTTCTTGTTCCTTAAGGAGTTTTTCCCTAGTCTTTTTCATTTATCATGGAACCAATTTGGATAACTTGAACTGTCAGCACTCTAAATGATGGACTTGATGTGTCCTGCCTGTAGTAACTCTTTATTCCTTTAATGTAACGTAGCACTTCCGTAAGCATAGCTTCACTTCTTGTAGGATATTCTTATTAGGTTCTGTCCCTTCTGGCTTGAATGAGGTATCTGTTCCTTCATTTATGACACTTGAATGGGAATCCGAAATTTAATGACTGAACTGACGCTTTCTGATTTTTGGGGGACATTACGATTGTGCTGTCCTTAGCTTCAACTTATTTACATGCTTTACTTTTCAGTCCTGCATAAGGCCCTTCTCTAATTTGCCTTATGTGTATACTTATATCGTGTGTGTGTATGTTTAGTATGGATGTATTGTTCTATTAGTGATTCTTCTTTTTTAAAACTTGATCCCTCTATTTTGACCTTGTTGATTTACTAGTAGCTTGTAAGTCAAATCAAGATCTGTTGCTATTGGATAGTCTTTAGCAGCTTTTGACATTGCAGCAAAGAATTTCTCGAGGTCTTCTGTAAAATAGAGTTTTTGCTTGGTTGAAATACTGTGCTTGACTTTTTTAATTGCAGGTTAAGAGGATCGTGTGATCACTTGCTCGCTTCTCTCATTGTTTGTTGATTCTATATATGATCACCTGAAGTACATCTTAATTTTTGCAGGGCCTGAAATGTGTGCGATTCAGGATGGTTTACAAGAATTTTTCTATGGTAAATAAATGATGTTTTATAACGTGCACAAACTGATCCTTTTAACTTTCTTTGTAGGTAACTTATATTACAATGGTGAATGACACACTAGTTTAAAGTGTTGATGCCAAGGAGGAAGACTTCAGCGATCTTTTGCTTTTTGCTTGAATGATGGAACCCTTATCGTATTTTTCAATTGATGTTCGATTGCAGTTGTGGTTATAGAGTCAACAAATTCTTTATGCTTGATCAGATTCCGTGGAAAGGGATATATATGCTCAATTGCTATGATTTTCTGGTTGCAGAAAGTAAATTGATTGGGTCACTAGATATGTTGGACAGCGTGGGACTTTTAAGGTTTGCTGTAGAATTATGAGGTGCACTTACTCCGACTGTGGTTAAGGGTTCCCCCATCTGGCCCGTAGTTGTTACAAAGCGTGTTAAACTTGCAGACATACTGGTCATGTCTCCTGATTGACTCATGCTAAAATGCAAGGTAATGGTTTCTGTTCATGTCAACCCATTGGATTGAATCCAGAGGCTGTTTGTAATTTTCAAGGTTTAAATTATGTCAAATCCTGTCTTGGTTAAAATTTTGCTACATTACTACCTTCTAGAACCTTATTTTCTTTGGACTTTTGCGCATCTTCGGTATTGCAATCTCTATGTTGATTTTAAATTTCATTAGTTTGCTGGTATTCATGGGATTTGATGCCAGACACTGTTTGTGATCTGATTGTCAATCTTTGATGAAGTTCTCCAATTATTCCTTCTTGCGACCTGATGTCATTGTGACCTGTTGCTTTTAAAATGATTAGGTGTCAAGTATCTGAGGCAAAGGGTGTGTCATTGATGGGACAATGTTTTGAATTGAGTGGTGGATGAAAGACGGACGCCATAAAAGGGGTGACCTGATCAACAGTGGTGATCCATGAGTATCTGGTTATTAGACATTGACTGCAGCAGCAAGAAGCTCATTGAAGATGATAGTATCAGACTAATCAGAATTTGGATGCATGAGAATTACGTGACGCTGCATAGGGTGTTCTACTTAAATCTAGGAAGGGGCAAGCTTGTCTGTCTAAGGGCTCTCTTTCTCATGCTTGGCTAATAATGGGCGTGTCTTCAGTCAACGGTGTGCATGCAGGACTCCCCATGCATCTTTTCAATCTTTCTCGTTCGTATGTAGGCAGTGTAATTTTATGGATCAATTAAGCCTAGGGTCTTCATGAAGGGTTTCCATTGTATCCATAGACCACCTTATAAGGTATTAGGAATTTCCCAAAATGGGATTGATACTTTGCCCCAAAATCAAATCTCTGAAATTGTCTATGGCATTCTTATTTCCCAAGTAAAAATCAAATCTCTGAAATTGTCTATGGCATTCTTATTTCCCAAGTAAATTCCTTTTCAGGTTTGGCAAGAAATCTATTCGTTTCTCTTTCATGAAAATTTTGTGGTTCAGTTCCTTTTCTTTTTGTTGGCGTTGGAGGAGGAATTATGTTGGCAGAGATAGCCTTGATTCCTTGACCTTAACACTGAACGTGAGCTGAATGAAAACGGAGAAGAGGCTTGCATGCAATGCAAATAACATGTGAAAGGAAGGAATCACTTTTTCATGCGGCCACTTGCGGCTGGGACGTTCAGCAAATTAAGCAACGTAACCCTTCAGTTTTTGATTTGTCAGTCTTCAGACAATTTATCTCTTCCTTGTAGATTCTTCATGCCTAGAGCTACGTACTTATGTATAGGTACTAGGCCTTGCATGCAAAATGCCACCCTATCTATCCCCCATACCCTACGCTAATAATAGTACTCAAAATGAACATGAACGGGATACCATCCTGCAGGTCTTCGGCTGTTGCTTTCTACTTGGCCATCTTTAACTGCATATGCCTTCTCTTCTCTTCTTGTTACTCGTGCTCGTTCACCATAACAAATGACTGTCCCTATACCATATGGCCTGGCACACTTGCTGGTTCAGGCACCGCACAACTTCCTACAACAGGGTTCCAGTTGGATTCTGGACAAACTGTGCAAATCCCAAGCGCTCCTGGTTGGTCTGGTCGGATATGGGCGAGAACAGGTTGTAAATTCGACGAGTTTGGGATGGGGACATGTCAAACTGGAGACTGTGGAGGAAGGCTGGAATGTGATGGAAGCGGCGCCACTCCACCTGCGTCATTGTTCGAGATAACGCTGGGGAGGTCATCAGCCCCCGATGACAAAGATTTCTACGATGTAAGCTTCGTAGATGGCTACAATTTGCCTCTCATAGCAGCTCCTGTGGGTGTCTACGGTGCTTCGCCATGTAATGCTACTGGTTGTGTTTCGGATATCAACAGGGGTACGTAATTTCCCATAAGATCAATATTCAGTACTTTTTTTTGGGTTATTTAGCAACAGACTCGTATGTCTGACATTGCATCGTTGAAGGTTGCCCAAAGGAACTTCAGGTAGTAAATGGTGATGAGGAAAATGGAGATGAGGGAGGGGAAGTGGTTGCATGCAAGAGTGCTTGTGAAGCATTTGGGCTGGACCAGTACTGCTGCAGTGGAGAGTTTGCAAACGCAGCCACATGTCGTCCTTCATTTTACTCCGACATTTTCAAGAGAGCTTGTCCAAAGGCTTACAGCTATGCTTTCGATGATGCCACCAGCACTTTTACTTGCAAAGCTTATGATTATGCCATCATTTTCTGCCCAACGACAACTGCTACAAATGGTAACGGGTATGCATTGCTCATTTACACTGCCTTTCTCACATAATATCAACTATTCGTTAGAAGTACAACTATTATTCTTTCTTTATTATGTAAACTTTTCTATTTCTTTTTCCCACCATGTCCTAGCAAGGAAAGGAATAACGATTTCTAATCCTGCAGAGTAAGGACCGTACCTCCAGTTATTCATAGTGCCCGGAGTAGGGAAGCTGCGCCTTTAGTTTCCTCCTCAACCATTATCCTACCACTCCAAGGGTCGATCCTTCTCTTTATCCTCGCTTTATTGCTGCGGAAGTAGATTACTTACCAGACCCTTTCGGTCCAAAATATTGTTGCCTAGATCGATTCAACGGGCAATAGACTTATTATCATGAAGAAAAGGACAGCTGAGGCAGCTCTATATCTTATTAAATTTATGTCTTGTGCATAAGCATCAATTGCTTGAAATGTATTACTTCTCTAAGCTGATCATCCAATTAGTTAGCCACATACGGGACTTATCAGGTAAACCGATTGGAAAAGTGCTTGCAGTAAAATGATTCGATTACGATTATAAGGATTTGCATTTGAAGAAATAAACTAGTAAGAATGTCACCCTGGATATCCTTGCTACTTAAAAAAGTACCTGTAGGGAAAAGAAGCTGTGGACATTTTTTCTACACTCGCTGCACTCATTATTTTGAGAGTGCAAGATACTAAAACCTTTTGGATGCGAATAGCCCTTATTTCTTTGTTTTAGCCCTTTTGGATACTATCACCTTCTTTTTCGCTTTCTTTGTTGAGTGCGGCTTTCCAACTTTGGTCTTACCTTTTTTCTGTACAACTCCCTGCAGCACAAAAAATGAACATCAATATCCTAAAAGATTGAGATAGTAACAACTGTGATCTACAAAGAAAGAGAGAGTGAGCATACTGATGATTTCTCAGCTTTCCCTTTACTTTTCCCGTCTGTTGGTCCTGCAATGCCTTCATTCTGATCAGATTGATGATTGAAACCTTTGGGTATCACATCTAGTTCTTCTTCAGAATCGAAAGAGAAACCTTCGAGTGTTCCTGTCATACACCGTATTCTTAGTAAAGAGTAAATCCCCACATCATGTCAGAGAAGAATAATAAAGTAGTTGTCCACAAGTGGAAGTGCATGTGTGCTTTCTTTCTTCATCTTTTTTCTGGGTGGGGGTGATTGATATTTCAAGCATTTGAAAATGAAACCAATTGCCTAAGGAATGTCATTTAAGAATCCCGACCTTCAACCATAGTTTCAGCTTCATAGACATTTGACTGTGGTTTTAGTTGAATAAAGTCATCCATAATAGCCTCTATCTGATGAGAAAACAAAACAAGTTATAATACAAGCAATTAGCTAGAGAAACCATATGACTTTTTTTCTTTTTCTTTTTTTTGACCCACAGCACAGTTTCAGACAATGGACAGGGACCAAGTAAAAAAGTAACAAGACAACCAATTTTTTTAAAAATATGGATTAAGCGCATCTTATTCTAAATGATGCACAATTAGACCACCACACATAAGAGACCCAAAAAGCAAATGATCAGTCAACACACCTTTGCCTCAGACTGGCCAAAGCTAACCTGAAGAAGTAGAGATATACGTTATTTCTGAAAGAACTGAATAACAAAATACAAAATTGAGGGCCTTTTTAGCCTCCAATAGTCATTTTTAAATATTAAAAAGTAGAGATAACATACAACACAAAATGTCCTGGAAGGAACAATTGTCGTTCTGTAAATTGTTCCTGAAACAATCCAAAATAAATTAAAACCATGCCAATCAGATGTAGACTCAAGCCCAGTGGAGACAATATATTCAACATGGAGAAAAGTATACAACTTTGAAAGTGAAGGGAAAGGAAAACAAGCAAGAAGAGTGAAAACTCACATACAGACATATTATAACGCATTTAAATAGAAAAATTAAGACAGTTAAGCTAAAGCGCAGAATGGCTTCTGAGCATAAACAGGAAAGATATTTTTTATTTCTTAAATCCAATAAGAAGATTTACCACCCAGTAGAAGTCTTCAGATAGCTGTGATTCTATGAGAGACAGCTGATGATAGATGGAAGAAGATACACATTATAATTACTGTCAAGAGAAACAATCATCATAGAAGAAGAAATAGTTACCCTTCAGGTCTAAGTACATTTCACAACTACCAGATGTGTTATCTGGAATTATTACCCGTCCTACAGCTCCCATATCACCACTCAAATCGATGGATTCACCTTCACACTCAACAACTGCCTGTATAATCCATCAAATTTATGTAATCAGAATCGGATGTTTTACAATTAGAAACAGATAACAAAAAAGACAGAATCTTTCATTTTTATTTCAAGATGACAATTGGGAAACTACAGTTTGCTAATATAGGGAGAAACACATAAACCAACTTCCACAGTAGTTTTTTAATGACTCCGAATTATGTTGTTGCATTGAAAACGTAAGTTCTAAACTTGAGAATTCACCCCATGTTATAGCTTTTTGTGGAAGAACTTTTAGGTAGTGAATGCTGACTTTTGTAATTTATTGTTAGTGTGGTACAAAGCTAACCTTCGTGTTATATTGACCTTATGATGGCGTGAACTGAAACGTAACTGGATTAGTTAATCGTATTATGAATATTATACATATGAAAACATATAGTAGTTGCAGTTGAATTCCGAAATTCATATCAACATTTAAGATTTAACACTATTTTAAGTTGGAGAATTTGTATTATCTTAATCCTACAATACAAAGGTATAAGATTATCAAATATTTCAATAATTTAGTGAAAAGATTGGCCAAATGTATTGCATAAGCTGTGACCAATATAAACAGCTATTGATATACAATCTTCATTTTAAGGAAATGATAGTTGAAGTCCATTTTGTCATCGCATGATAAATTGCAATAGCAACAAAGTGTGGTGTTGATTGATTATCATATATTAATCTCATAAGTTTCTATCGAACATGTTTGGGAGAATAACTCCCAAATCCTCCAGTAGATAGCAAAACCATAGCAGCATAAATGCTGCAATAGACATAACTCCATCATACTAGAATGATTTACCACATTCTAGCTTTTACTTCGTCACCATACCAAGTTTTCTCCCACAAATACTAAGTGGAATGCCTATTAGACAAAAAATAACATAATGAACATTTGAATATCACAGTATGTGAGTATGTTCATGGTTAAGGTAAAAGAAATCCTGTCCAGCAGCCTATTTAACATATCATAAGATACAAAATGTTGTTTCACAATGTTCAACACAAGAAGACATGAACTGATTCACCACACTAACAAAAAAAAGCAATATCAAATCTTGTGACAATAAAAATAAAAGAACTTTATAACCAATCTTCAACAACGAGTTGGATCAGAATATGGTTCTCCCTTATTAGGTACACCTCTAATGTTAGGGTTAGAGAAAGTATCCATATTTATCTCCTCAAGCATAACAGTACAACATCTAAAATGAATCCAATCTTCAATCAATATCTCAGAAATAGATATAGAGGATCAAGTGAAAACAAAGACATTATAGCAAAGAGATAAGGAACAATTAGATATTTAATGAGAGGTAGGATGGTTACTAGTGTAGGAGCAAGTACCTTTGCAAAGAGATATACGCATACTGACCTTAAATAGTGAGTTGTAACTAAAGGAGTATCAATAGGAGAAATCATATTTGTAGCAACATCAGTCATAGCCTCACTTAAAGAAGACATATTCTCATCTTCAGAGCAGTCAGCCAAAAGTCTAGCTTAGGTAAAGGTGAGGGAGAAAAGTTGGAGTAGTAGTAGGTGGCATAAACTTCAAAAGAATTTGCAACTAATGGAAGATGGCCAATTAGAGGACAGACAAGTAGAGAAGTGAAGGCATGGAAACACAGGAGACAATAGGGGCTATCATTAAAGAGTAACATCTACATAGGTGAACTTCACCATCATAGAGCTCATGACAACGAAAATATCCAAACTAAGATATGAGATAGTATGAAAAATACACTTTTCTGATATTGGTAAAAATTAGGGGGCACAAAATCAATAAAGTGGAAAAACATATGTGACCAAATTAATAAAGAGAAGAAAATATGGTGGGGTGTTCAAAAATGGCATGAAATGTGCTATCTTGCAAAATGGTGGATGTGATAAATATGTGCTAAGAAAATCACAGAGGGTGCCTACCAAGAATCCAAGATATTTGGATTAAAGTATCTGATCTATTGAGCAGAGATCATTTTGTTTAAATATTTGAATTGGTCAATTTTCTGCTATGAATAAATGTTGGCTATTTTTTTTTGCCAACTAGCCAATAATTTCCCTTTCCTTAGGAAGAGTCGTTAAGTCCTCTATCTATTTATATTTCAATTATTTGCAATAAAAGGGATCATTAGATCATTCAAGTAAACTTAATAGTTTATTCTCACAACAAGCAGAATGCCGTGTTTAAACAGCTTTGACACCGTTGATTGGGACCAATCAGGATGGCATATGATTAATCAAATATGCAATTATAAGGACCACATATTTCCATTGTACAAAAGGGTTATGAAGTAATATGGTGTGAGTCCTCTTAGGTAGATATAAATAACAATCACTTATCCATTCCTTGGACGTTAGATATAAATAATAGTCACATAACAAAAAACCTGACTAAGATAAATATGATTAAAAGATAATAAATAATGGACCTAAAAAACAAAGGATAAAGGCTTCAACAGGGCGGGAGAAAATTCTCCAAAGTTAGTAAGAAAGATTTTTTTTATAAAATAACTAAATTTTCTTCGATTCTGGTTTTTTTTAACTAGCTTAAAAACTTTACTTATTTCTATAGTTATTTTATTTATTGATTTCGTTTTTTCTTTTTTCTTTTCTTTTTTTAATTGCTTGTTTATTTTATTTACTCATTTGTTTTCTTTCTTGTCTGTTTATTTATTTATTTACTTTTAGCTTTACTTTTATTTTTATTTTTTATTTATACACTTATTTGTTTATGTATTTGTCTATTATCTTCTTCCAACCATTTTCAAAAACTTTTTTTCCTGTGGATTTATTAAAAACAGTCTTTCTACTAGTTACACCTCCCAAAATCTCACATCTTAGCGAAATTCCTGTTGACACGTTGTTATTGTTGTTGCAGTAACTAATTTATTAAGAGGGGAAAAAAAAAGAGAATTTATCAGTTATATGGTCAAAAGCATCAAAATCAAATATCCAAATACCAAGGGAGATATTACCAATAGTGCAGTTCACTAACTATAAACATCGAAGAATTTGGAAGCGAAGATAATCTTTAGTACATATGATATTGAGTAATCACGACAGATTTTGCAGATATTCATAAAGAACATAATAATCCTTCCAAACATGGCTATAATGTTAATAGGAGAAACAATGTAGATTACAACATGTCAGTATCTTTTGCAACTAATACAACCCTCACGACCATCTGTTTGGGTGAGAGGTTTGTATCCAAAATTGATTCCTGAATAGTGGATAATAAGCGTAATAAAGAAACTAAATGACCAAACTAAGGCAGACATTTTAGTTTTGATTTCATTTTTCAATTTTTTTCATTACAATGATGTTATCTTCATTTGGAAGTGTAGAAAACAAAGTGCCCAAGAAATAGAGATGTGTTGGAGTAGTGCTGATAAAAACTAAAAGAAGGGGTGTGTTTGTCCATTTAAAAAATATAAGGACTTTTTTAAAGAATATTAAACCTTAAGACGTTTCTTAAGAATGAGTCAAACCACAAGAGAGCTGCATATGCTTATCTCAAGCTAACAAACAATTAAAAAAAAGTATGAATAGTTCTATAATTTTATTTTTATTTGTTTGCAAAATTTATATGTGAGGTAGATGTACATGAAGGACAGTGTTTAATAAGAATATTTTATGTCAAATATAAGAATATTTTTTATAATTGAATAGTTTTATTATTTAGGAATATTCTACTACCCTACTCCAAAATGGTGTGTTATCCTATTACTATAAATAGATAGGTTAAACTTAGTAAATAACACACCTTAATACCCTTCTTGGTCTATGTACTTTACAACTGAACCATGTTAAACAATGTGTCTGCTCTTAATGCTCTCCTCTCTAATCTTTCTCATTATCTCTACTTTCATAAAATATCAAAACTAACTTAACTAGGAGCCACCAACAGCAATTAAACTCATCAGAGAAAAAGTGGTGATCCAACTTAAGTTAGATGTTTAAATAAAGTGACTCAGCCATATCCAATTGAAAGTTAATTGCACTCACTGCAAAAAAGATCATATAATTTATATACCCAATATACATAAAAACCTATATGTATATATACCTTATCCTATACTCAACAAACGTTAACATGGAAACTGAGTGATAATGCATGTAGCAATGCTAGCAATTAGTTTCTTCTAAAGCCCATCCAAGTAGGACATTCAATTGCGTGTTGTATGAGTATAGTAAAAGGCCAAGGGTTAAGATATGGCAATAGGTTGGTATCTATGGCTACTTGGCATGCTAATGTGCCAACAAGGTGAACAATTAGCCAAATATTTGATTCAGTAGATTTAGTTTGACTAAAGATGAAAATCTTGGATTTTTACCTTGGTGCAAATAATCCATCTAAAAGGTTGAATGGTTAGAAGCTGCAATAAGTAACACTTCTCCCATATGTTAGCAGAGCGACAACTACTTTAGATGAATGCTGCTTATTTTTCATAGTTGCTCCAGTTCAGTAAGGTTTTTCTGGTTCATTGTATTATTCTGAATGTTTGAATTACAAAACTAGGCAACCAATTTTCCAATTTACTGGGGCCATCATGGTTGATTTGAAAATAACATGTACAAAGCATGTGCTTATGAAGGTATATATGCATGAAACTCAAAAGCATAGAACTGCAAGAAAGTGTAGTGGCTCTGCCTAAAAAATCTTCATTAAACAGAGTAGTGAATATTCAAGTAACAGATATAAAATTGACTTGTCCAGAGATAAAACAATTAATTTGCTTCATCCATAGTAAGTTCTATTCTTGGACGATTAAAAGTTGTCCAAATTCATAAAGGTAAATTAAAAAGACCTAACAGCATGGAAGCAGTTTAAGCATCCAATAGAAACCAGATATAAAAAAAGCCCCAACCGACATAAACTGAAACCTACCTTTGAACAATGGACTTTCTCAGAGAGCAGCAAAGGTAATCTCGACTTGCATAACTACATGTGAGTTGTATAGAAGTCAGTGAACCATATGGTGGGTAAAAAAACATTATAGTTTGCATTTATAGTTTTTACAGGTGCACTAACATGCTTCTCGGATGTTTCTTGCTTAGCAGCTTCTACATCACCATGATTTCCTGTAACATTATCACAATAGAGAGAGAGAGATTTGCATTTATTCTAGGCCGTCACTTTAAAATATTAGCAAAATAGCAATAATTTCTCTTGACTTCCAGCAAAGTCTTTATTTTCTTATGTTCTAGGAGTAGGGGGGGAAAACGAACAACAACAGAAATAGAAATGGAGAAAAGAAAAAAGAAAGAGAGAAAGTCCGAAAAGAGAAATCCAATTTTCCTCATTTAGATATTAGTTCCACCCTATTGTTGATTGAAACCCCTGTAGTTCCATTGTTCTTCAAAATCCCCTGTAGTTTGAATGCAACTTTAAAGGTCCCTGTGTTCTGATAATTAGTAAAACAGACCCTTCTAAAACTAAACTTCATATTTACATGTTTCTTGTTGGTTATAACCAAGTACAATGTGGAAGTAAAGAGAAAATAATTTGTTAAGTAATCATACTTCTATAGTTAAATTTAAACCACAAGGAAAATTTTAAAATCCAATAAAACCATAGGGGGTCTCAGTGCAATTTACCCCATTTAACTTTTTTACCTTTTCTAGATCTCATCTTCGAAACATTCTTCAATGGGGATCGTTCACTGTCACCAACTGGAACAGCACTAACATTTTCCTCATCCTTTCCACGCTCTTTGTTCTCCCCAATAAGGTCAGTACCAAGACCAGACTCAGAATCTGATGACAATGTCCAAACTGAATCTTTTTCTACCTGTTCAATAAGGTTTGCATTTGTCACAGCATAAGCATGTGACATAAAGCTAAACATCTTCCTCAAATGAATTATAGAATCCAAACTGAAATCTCAACAGCAGCAATAAGCAACCCCCATGTGTGCATGCATGTGTGTGTGTGAATGTGCGCATGTGTACATGAGCAAAAGAGAAAGAGAACAGATCAGATAGCTGTTAAACTGCAGGAAACTGCAATATATGCCATCACAACTTAAAGGCATATAAGGACAATGTTTTGTCCACATAGAGAAGTTAAAGGTCAGCTGTGTTTTCACGGAAATAAAACTTTTTGTGGGAAAGAATTTTCATGTATTCTCATATATTGAATAGGAAGCATAGAGCCATATATAGGAAATTACAAGTAGAAATTTAAATCTGGAAAGTTATCTAAAGCTATCTAATGTAATCCCTTAATTTAAGGGATTTCAAAGTTATTCTATCTTATTTTTTTACAGCCTATCTATATCTTGGTATAATCTATTTACAGCTGTTTAGTATCTCAACACTGCCTCTCAAGCCGAGGAATAGATGTTTTCCATTCCCAACTTGTATACAAGATTAGGAAAACTTGAATTATTCAGCCCCTTTATTAAAACATCAGCTACTTGACGTTCTGATGGAACATAGGACATACACACTAACCCTTCTTCCAATTTTTCTTTAATGAAATGTCTATCA
>JAOSBK010000003.1:31025586-31044587 GCA_027568895.1 Erythroxylum shatona
AAAGGTTGGGCTAAAATACATAAAAGCCCAAAATAAAACGAAGTCCAAAAATAAATAAATAAGTCTGATATGCTCTTAGGCTTAAGTGATATAACATTAAATTAGCCCCCGTCACGTACGCCATCTACATGATGATCCTAACGCCTGCTCACATCACTTAGACACCAATCAAACTAAAGAAAGAGGAAAAGATCTAACGAGGGATGCTATTTATTTCCATTTTCACTAAATTCACGTTTCCGATTCTCGCAAGTTTTAACATAACGAAATTGTTCCAATCAAAGATGAAGTCATGCCTGACATCGGCTTTGTGACATCACGAACTGCAAATGACAGAAGTATATATCTGAAAAAAATCACTTCATTACTGTACATGTATGACAAAGAAAATTATAATTGCAGAGTACCAAATGTAGAAGAATCATATATCAGTGTGAAAGATTGCGAGAGTGGCTCCTTCTTGGTTGAGAATGTTTTTGTGAGCTGAGACCACGTAAATGCCCACTTCTATTACCAATTGAATTCAAGTCCAAGCCCAAAGGTACCAGGTTTCCTCCTTCAAGTATCCTGAGGACCTAAAAGTTTTACCAAATCCGGAAAGAAATCATCCTTGCAGCTCTTCAGAGAAAAATAACTCTTCAAATTGATAAAAGATATTAACATTTCAAGGAAACAGTTGAATGAAATATGTGCATGTGGAATCAACCCTGAAGTCACTGGTAATGTAACAAACCTTTGACATTGGAGGTCTAGACTCTGGATCTCGACAGAGGCACAAAATAGCAGCTTGGCTCATAGCCTGTATTTGATAGGCATATTCTTGGAGTGGTTTTGATAGTAAGCAAGGATCCAGTAATTGATATAGGTCTGACAAGGCATGGCTTGGTTCTAATCTAGCTAACGTGTGAAACCGTTCGGATAAGAAATGCTGCTCCTTGTAGAGTTGCAACTCATTAATTCTTCGACCTGTCATTAGCTCTAACAAAACCACTCCAAATGCATATACGTCAAATTTCTCTGTGATGATTCCACCATCTACATACTCTGGTGCAAGATACCTGGTGTGAGAAATTGTAGCAGAGTTTATAAGTGGACTGCACTTTCTATCCGAATTGAATGATATTTAACAGGTGCTTGTGCTAAAACTTAAGAAGAAAATCAGCTTGACAGAGTCAGCAAATGACAAAATCATTTTCAGACAATGAGAATAAAGCAGGATTTGTTACCCAGAAGTCCCAATAACGCGGTGTTCAGTACTGATATTCCATTCTGACTTCCACCTGACAAGCCCAAAATCAGCCACCTAAAACAAAGTCTAGTATCAGTGGCCTGTGAAAAGTGGAACAATAAAGCATGATGCACCACAAACTGACGCAAGCAAGATAAAGCAGGATTCTCTTCAGGTTAGTGCTTCTACTTAAGAAAAAAGCACCTACCCTTATTTTGAGTAAGTACCAACTTTTCTATTGGTCAGCACTTTAAATGATAGAACTCTAGCTTGATATGCTAGAGATAGTGTATATTATTGATTATAATAAAAGATCTCTACTGCTATTACAAGGTGATTCTACTGAACACCTCTTCTCCCAGAGCTGAATATAGCTCCTCAGAGAGAATACAGATTCTCTCTATCTATAGTATCACTCTTCTCTCTTCTTTTTTTTCGAATGCCCTCCCTCTGCTCTCTCTCCCCCTTTCAACTACTCATCCGTACATTCTGTTATAATCCCACCCTTGTGCCAATTCAGCCCCCCACTGCTAACTAACTCTAACTAATTATCTCATTCCTCTCGGCCCCCTCTTTCTTTCTCCTCGAGTATACTCTCCATATCCTAGGCTTGTTTCTGTTATTGGTCCTAACATATAACTTGAGAGTTTTCAATTAGAGGGTGTGATGCCTTCTTCTAAGAGTGATTTTTAGACCCTAGGAGTGATTTCTAGTTTCCTACCTTCCATTCTTTGTGTTCTTTCCTAAAATTCCAGCAACCCTAATTCAAATTCCAGCCCTCTTAAACCTACATTCTAGCCATCTCAAACCTATATTCTAACCATATTAAACCCAGCCTAAAATTCCAGAAATCAAACCTTAAATTCCCAGCTTTACAAAATCTAAAAATTCTGCATTCCTAGCCAAAATTCAACCTTGAAACCTAATACTCTAGTGGCCTAATATCTTCCACACTTCCAAATTTTGTGCTTTTAACCACTAGTTCATAATTCCTCTATTTGTCCTACATCAGTTTGGTATCAAAGCATTGGTTCACAATGGCGACACGTAGCAGAATGGCATATAGAGGAGTATTCAGCGGCCAGGAGGAGATGAGATACTTCTACGAGTTATAGAAAGATTGGATCTTACTGATCCTCGATCACAAGGTGCTCAAAGAACTAGCCAGAAAACAATACCAGACAACAAATTACACTTGATGGTGAGGGAGGAGAAAGTGAAATCCAAGACAAAGAGGATGACACTTGTCAACAATGAATGGGGTTAGGAGATCAATGCCTACCGAGAGATCTAAGACAAAGAAATCAACCAGCAGCACATGGAGAGCACACGCAAGCCTTAAGAGGCCACGAAAGAGTTGAAACACGCAACGAACTTGATGGAATTACTAAGAAAGTTCGTGTTGAAGCTCCTGATTTTGCAGGAAAGATGGACCCACGCCTATTCTTAGACTGGATAGCAACAATGGAAGATTTCTTTGACTGGTACCACATGTCAGAAGATCAAAAAGTTCGATTTGCAAAGATGAAGCTAGTTGGACAAGCTAAAATCTGGTGGAGATCGATAAAGGATAGACTTCAAGAAAAGGCTAGCCACAAATTGTTGATTGTGAAGAGATGAAGTTGAGGTTATCAGAGAAATACTTACCATTTCATTATCAGGAAGATCTGCAAGATCAACTCACGACCCTTAAACAAGGGATTATGCCCGTAACTGATTATATGGAAATATTTGACAAACTCTCTATTCGATGTGAAGGGATGGAGTCAGAACGACAACTTATATCTCGCTACAAAAATGGCTTAAGGGCAGAAATTTGCAAGGAGCTGATAATGCAAAGGATTTATAGGATAGCCTTGAAGATGCCTATCACTTGGCTTTAAGAGCGGAACAGTACTTCAGACTACAAGCTGAAAAGTTTCAAAGTCAAGACGGGGAGTTCGGCGTGAAGAGAACTATGACAGGGCAAAACTTTAGACCATCACCTAATGCATCAAAATCTGCACCCCAAGCATCTACAAAACCTCTATCTAAAGAAGAAGTGTTGCTTGACTCTAGAGATAATGTGATCCAAGGAGAAAGAACAATTCAGGGGGAGACAACTAGTGTTGTTCAAGAGGATCAAAATCGGCGCTTAGATAGACCAGACTTAAAGACATACTCAAGGCGAGATAAGACAGAAAAAGCCATCATGCAGTCTGTGCCAATGTCGTCCTCTTCCCTCGAAAACACTAATGAGCTAGAATATGATTTATATGATGATTTAGATAAGTCAATTGCTTTTTGAAAAGGTGTTAGAAGTTGCACCAAACACCCAATTTCTAACTTTGTTATATATGACTCATTATCTCCTGTCTATAGAGCCTTTGTCTTGTCTGTTTCTTCTGTGTCTAATCTACAGGATTGGAGAGAAGAAATGAAAATTGTCAAGTGGAAAGAAGCTATGATTGAAGAAATGAAGGCCCTGGCAAAAAATGAGACTTGGGAACTTGCCAATGCTCCAGAAGGAACACGAACGGTTGGCTGCAAATGAATATTTACAGTGAAGCATAAGCCAGATAGGTCCATTGAGAGGCGAGATTTAGGGCAACATTTTTTCTAGTTGTTCGTTCCAAACAAGGACCGAACACTTGGCTGAGTATACTTGCCCTAAAACAATTGTGTTTTTTGTCTCACCACCCACCTAGACTCCTTTAGCTGTGATTGGTGAACCTCACCGTAAAAGACCCAACACCGATGTCACGCCACGCTCCACCGAAGTCTCTTTGCCATCGCCGCGCGTGAGTGCCACGCGCCACCCTCTGGCCAGTGTTTCACCGGCATTCTTTCTCCATCGGTGTCGTCGGCCTCTTGCCCAGACGCAACCTCCAACCTTCTGCCAGTACCCTTGCTCCCTCGCCTTCCTTCGGTTTTTTTGTTCCTGGTATTTTTCTGCCCATACAAAAGTTCTTTTTCAACCATATTCTATTGATTCTAGAGGCATAATTTTTGTTGGAGATTCTGATTAATACTGGAGAAGATGGAGGGAAAGAAGGTAATTATGTCGAATTCCGATAATCCTTCACTTCAAATCAGTCCCATAAAACTTGATGGAACTAATTATTTTGCTTGGTCAAGATACTGTTTGTTATTCATCAAAGCTAGAAGATTACAGGGTTACATTACTGATGACAGTAGGAGACTCGACGTCAATACTTTTGATTATAATCAGTGGACGTCCGAGAATTCTCTCGTCATATCTTGGCTTTGATACTAATTGTTATAGGTCTTATGAGAGAACTAACCCCAAAAGCTAGCTTGAAGGATAAGAGAGCTTATAAGTCTATAAATTCCACATCAGTTTCTTTTATTACCGATGTGGGACAATTAGACTGTAACATTCCATCACACTTCACAACTCAGGCACCGGCGGGCTGATTGTGCGCTAGACCTTTTCAAACCCCAGGTGAACACTGCTATACTGGCGTCACCACCCACATACCCACGAGCTAGCTGTGCGCTAGACCTTTTCTAGCCCCGAGTGACCACTGCAATGCCAGCATCACTACTCATGGGCGTGGCACGAGAACTTGAAGAAGTGGTGTTAGCTCCAATACCATGTTGAATATAATTTATATTCACTATATTTCTGTACATAGGAACAAGGTTTATATGCAAACTTACTAGGACTATTTAGGAAGTAATCTGGCTATTAATTATAGGAAATCTCTCAATTATAGGAGAGATTATAGGAGTAATTATAACAATATCAATACAAGATCAATGTTAATATCTCTAGTCAACATAAACTATTTTGAATTATTTCGTGGTTATTCTCTTACATTGTACATTGTTTGAACAAATTTATGTAAATACATTAAAATTTTTATTTTTTGCAGTCATGGACCGTTTCAGTTTGAGTTTACGTAGAAATGCCGAAAGAACAAAAAAGATTATGATTGTCTTGACTGTATGGTTGCAATTGTGTAACGTTGTTAGTTCACTATTTAGTTTGTTGGCATCGAAGGCTTCTTTATATAGTTATAGGCCAAAGGTTAGAAGTTATTTTCAAAATTTTTATGCAAATCGAGATTATGTGAGGCGAATTGTGTATGACAATGATGACTCTTGTATTTCAATAGTTAGAATAAATAGGCAAGCTTTTTTAAACTATGTGAAATGTTAGAAAGTATAGGAGGATTAAAGTCAACAAAAAAACATGTTTATTGATGAACAAGTAGTAATTTTCTTACATATTATTGCTCATCATGTTAAAAGTCAAGTTATTAGGAAAAATTTTAGAAGGCCGGGAGAGACAATTAGTCGATGTTTTCATAATGTTTTAAATGCAGTAATGCATTTACAAGATCTTTTGTTTAGAAAACTTGGGCCCATACTAACAATCTCTTCGGAATCAATGGATGTGGTTTAAGGTAAATAATCGCGCTATTACTTTTATAAAATATAGTGAATATGATTAAGGTTCCTCGTTATTTTTTTATTTCATTTGACTTGTAGAATTGTTTAGGTGCTCTAGATGGGACATATATCGGGGTTAATGTGCCAATTAAAGATAAGCCTAGATTTCGACTCGTAAGGGTGATATTGCAACAAATATATTAGGTATGTGCACACTTGAAATGCAATTTGTTTATGTTTTCTTGGTTGGGAAGGGTTAGTAGCTAATGATCGAGTTCTTCGTGATGCAGTTACTAAGGTACAGGGACTAAAAGTGTCTCATGGTAAGCTTTTCTATATAATATAGGAAGGTTGTTTGAAATTTTGTATATGAGATAATGTAAATTGAATAACTTATGGAGTGTTTTTTTTTATAGGTTGCTATTACTTAATTGAAGCAGGTTATACAAATTGTGAAAGCTTCCTTGCACCTTTTAAAGGGTCAAAGGTACCATTTGAATGAATGACATCAATGTTACCAACCAAGAATTCCAAAGGAATATTTTAATATGAAGCATGTGACTGCACACAATGTAATTGAGAGAAGTTTTGGATTACTAAAAATTAGGATAGTTATTCTTAGAAGTGCATTATTTTATCCAATAAAGATACACAATCGAATTATTATAGCTTGTTGTTTGCTTCAAAATTTTATTAGGCAACATATGAGTTTTGATCCCATAGAGAGTGATTTAAGGGATTATTTTCACACCAATCCAGTTGTTGAGGAGGAGTGTATAACTGCTATTGACCCAACTAATGCTTGGACAAATTGGAGAATTGAATTGGCACGCAAAATGTTCAATGAATGGTGAACATCTAGGCAAAATGAAAATTGACATTTTTAGGTGTTCTATTATGTTTGAGTGTTAGGAGGTTTTATATTATTGTTTATGTAAGTTTTTGTACTTTTTGTTGTTTATGTTGTACGTTGTTATTGTAGACTATATTATTCTCATAAGTTGTTGATGCTTAATGTTAATAAAATGAAGAATTTTATGAATGTTTTCATTTTTTCTTTATTACGATGATTATTTTTTATTTATTAATATTGCTTTAATTTGGTAGACAAGTATGTCAAGGAATTTTCCATCAACTATTAATTCTCAAAGTTCAAAAGGAACAAAGAGAAAGTGAAACTATAATAAGGATGTTGTGCTAGTTTCCTGCATGGTTGATTTGCATAATGTGGAAAGGCACAATGCTAATACGAGATTTAAAGCTGGCTATCTCAATAAATTAGAAAGAATGGTAGCAACATAGCTCCCAATTCAAACTTAAAAGCCATACTTCCATAAAGTCTAAGATTAAGACTTTAAAGAAAGAGTGGAGCATTGTTTATGATATGGTAAGGAAAAATACTAGTAAATTTGGATGAGATACCGAAAGGAAGATTGTCACTGCTGAAGATCATGTATGGAATTCTTATTTAAGTGTAAATAATGAACTTTTAACTTGTTTTAAGAATTTTGTTTAACTACTTTCCAATCATTTATATAAATTATTGTTTTTTTTTAATCTTATTCGAGTCATAAAGGCGCAGCTCAATATTGAAGAAAGAGCTTTCATTTCTACAATGAATTGACAGAGATCTATGGAAAAGATCGTGCAATTGAAAATGATGCATAAATTGCTGTCGATATTCTTGAAGAAATGGAAGGCAAGACAATGCAGGTGGGATAAATAAAGGTGGTGAAGATCAATATGAGTATGGTTTGTATAACATAAATGAGTCCTTTACTCAATCTCAAACATCAAATTTTGAAAGATAAGCTGAAAATATTTCAGCAAAGAGTAGAAAAAGGAGTAATGATATGGGAGAAGCAAGCCGTGCAGATTCAATTATTATTGCTGCTAGGATGTTAGGTAATATTATGAATCAGATTGGAGAAAATTTGTTTAATAGTATTGGAACTAAAATGTACATTCAACGAAGAGTTGAACAGTTAAATAGTGTATAAAAATTATGAAAGGTATACTATTTTAGGCAAAGATCCTGATCATCCTACATAATTGCTTATATTTTTTAGTCTTGTGCCTTCTTGTAGACTTGGTGAGTGAGGAATTTTTTGCCACACATTGAAGATTACGTTGAAGTTTAAATATTTTGTCTAGTTATTTAAAATAAGGTTGAAACTGAATTTTTTTGTTCAACTAATAACATTTTAGTAATTTAAAGCCCTTCCCTAAAAAAAAAAAAAGTAATTTAAAGCCGTATGTTATATTTATTTTTAATATCGTTCTATTGTTATTTTATATCACAATTGCGACTATAAAATAAATGCTAACATAAGTCCGACCAAATTCACAAAGTATATGAAGGAAAAATTAACCACTAGAATATGTTGAAAAGTCAAATGATAATAAGAAAGATAATAATAATAAGAAATTTTGAAGATGAAGAAGAAGAAGAAGAAGAAGAGGGAGGATGAGGAGGAGGAAGAAAATTAATAATAAGAATAACAAAATTAATAATAATAATAATAATCCTAATTAATAATAAGAAGAAGAAAATTAATAATAAGCAGAAATTTTATAATAAGAAGAAGAAGAAGAAGAAGAAGAAATTAATAATAAGAAATTTAATAATAATAAAATAATAAATAGAAATTTAATAATAAATAGAAAATTAATAATAATAAATAATAATAAGACTAATAAATTTAATAATAATAAGAAGAAGAAGACGAAAATTAATAATAAGAATAATAAAATCAATAATATAAAGAAAATTAATAAAAATAATAATCCTAATTAATAATAATAAGGAATAAATTAAATCACTAATAATAATAATAATGTAATTAATAATGACTAAAATGAATATTTTGATTTTTTTATTAGTTATTCTTTTGTCATTCCAAGTTTATGTTTTCAATCCAAATATTAGCATAAAACTTCTTTGGCAATAAATCAAACAAAATAATACTAATTTCATTATATTCTTCATCTATTCTATTCCAAAGAATATTCATTCTATTCCAAAGAAGGTAAGAAAAACTATAAAAGTTAGATCTCGTAATAAAGTAAGTTGTATTCAAGAATACTTAGCTGGGACATATGCCCTATATAAAGCAGAAAACGAGCAGGAAAGGGTAAATATAAAAACGCCAAAAATCTAACCAAAACAGAATTATAGACGCACTGTATATGGCAAAATTCGCAAATCATTTCAATCTATAATTGGATTAATCTTGCGAACACCTAAAGTTCATCAAACACGGTAAGTAAAGAATAAGCATTGTCTGTCCATCTCCATCCATCTTCTTACTCTGTAAGAGAAGCAGACATAAGGTGATCATGAACAGATTCTGAAAGAAGGAAGGGGGGCAGAGTGAGATGAGTGCCATACAGAGTATCATACACAGTTCCATTATTGTTAGTGTTCCTAGATGTGCTTTTGCAGAGAACAGCACCAACGCCGTGAACATCCACTTGGAAACCAGAAAGCCAAATTTTGGAAACATAGGAGCAATAATATGGAGTTGATAAAATCTGGTAAGCAGTGCATTGCCAATTGGTCAAGTCGAGGAAAATGAAATGCATGAGCAGAAGTTCTGCTACATAAACCAGTATCATTAGACATCTGAGCATAAACAGAATCTTAAAGAGACATCAAAGTAATACAAGGGTTCTCTAACTTTCACGGCTTTCATCACCAGCTGATACATGGCAAATGTGAATCCCAAGTTAATTCTGGTATTGACAATGTTTGAGACCTCCACATAGCATAAATAGCACGTGATCAGAATTACTGGGTTCCATTCTACATAATACCAAATGTTGCAGAAGTTACAAGGATTATATATGCAATTGTTAGAAAACTGGAAAAAGGGACAAGAACATCGGTTAGCAAGTAGCATTCAGGTCTCATAAATAGCCTACGTTCACCTACTCACCATACTAATTGAACAAATTGCTAATTTAAATAAGTATACTAGTCGCAAGAATGAATGTCAGGCTGATTGGCATGTAGAAGTGACCGTGTAGTTTAATCTTACTAACTGAAACCCATATTAAGTTGAACTACATAGATAAATAAATTCAAACTAAACAGTACCAAAGTGTCACAAGCAATAGACAGTAAAAAACAGTCTACAAAATTCAGATCAAGCAATGCAGATGTTATAATGGACACGTGAGCATATATGAAAAGATGAACCAAAAATTATTATACTTAAAAATGTATCAGGAAAATTGACATTGGCTACTTCAGGCACTATGGCAATCTGTGCCACCTTGCACATACACATCTAAGCTGCGTAAGAATCACAGGCATGCTGGAATGGATCCTGAAGGAAGTTTTAAGTACAGATGACAGACTTTGATGAGTGATGCCAAACAGGCTCAAGCAGCAGACAGGAAGCCACATTAGCCTCACAGTAAAAGGTAGCACAAGAAGCAATAAGGATCTCAGTGGGTGAGGCGAATGTTAGCTTAGCATTACTAACCTCGGATTCTAAGCATGTCTTGCACTCTATATGCCAGTTTGACATAGGCTACATGTACAACATGTGCCACGCAGAGATGGTTTGCAGGAAACTCCTGAATTCATCTTATTTGCTAATTCCACCACAATATGCATGACTATAAATAGCTATGAACAAATATTAAATTGAAGATGAGCTCATTCTGATGCAAAATAAAAATTAACAGTTATTTTCTTAATTACAAATTTTCCTTAAATTGAAAAAGGAATTTTAGTTTATTTAAGTTTGTCCTTGTTGAATAAAATTTAAGTCTATAAAGGAATAGTAAGAATTTGAAATGCAAGATGCATACTTAGGAAAGAAATATACAAGATCACCTTGATTAGGAAGTAATTGCAGTGGTCATCTCGGCAGTGATCTTATTTAGGAAGTCTATTATTGTCGTAAGTCTATTTTTAATAGGAGAATAACTTAGTATATCCATATTCTATTTTACTTCCCGTCTATTTTAAAGGCTTGACAATGAATAAGTGAGAAATTTTCTGTAAAAATAGTTGACATAAGTTTGTCAAGGACGAGTTTTCTAAACAGCAATCATAGGGCTTAGGAGAAAAACACTAGCAAGAGAAGAAAGGATTTCCCTGTGAGCCATCCTATGACAAGATCCTACACAAGCACATTATAATTTGGTATTAGAGCCTGTCATCGTGGTTGACTCTATAGACTTGTCAAGTCAAACGGATGTACTCATGAGAAACATCGATCAAAGGTTATCTATGGGGAAGGACTACCAAAGGTCCAACAAAAAGTTCTTGAACTCACAGCTGGAGGGGATTCTGCACAACCGGAAGGGCGAGGTAATAATAATGAGGTGGGGAACAATAGTTGTACCTGTAGAGACCAAAGGGAGGAAAGAAGCGTTGGCAAGCCAGAGGGTCTACTATTCCTAAGAATAATTTTGCTTCATATAATGGTATTAAAGATTCATTGACTTGGATCCATAAGTGTGAACAGAGACTATTTTGTAATTTTATGAAATTCATAGACTATTTTATAATTTTAAAAAATTATTTGAAACGGTAGACAGTATTGACCAACACCGTATCATATTAGAACTAAATTTGGGAAGAACTCTAACAAAAGAGGATTTTCCTATGAGTCATCTCGTGACTAGATCCTACACAAGAAAACATACAAGAATCCTAATTAGAGTATGACTCAATTTTTATTTGGATAAGATTAGATTGATGAGTGCAAAATTGATATGTAAGATTATACGCTTCAATTACCAGAGAGCGAAGAGAGCTTTCAAGTTAGGAATTTCAAACTAAAAAGTGTGATACTTTCTCACCTAAAAGTGATTCTTAAATATTTTAAGTGATTTCTAAGTACTAGGAGCGATGCATAATTCTTTGGAAATCCTATATGGGATTTCTAGAAGTTGCTAGTGTGAAGCTAAAAATTTTTAATCTAACTTAAATTTTAATCTTCTTCGTTGATGTTAATGAAGATCTGAAGTAGAAGTAAAGACAAAAGGAAAGAGAGAACAAATTTAAAAGGAAGTACATGCAAAGCCTACATCCACAAACACAAATCTATTAAGGCTACATCTTCATTTGGGTGCTGTGTACGTTTCGTAGTACAATTATTCCCTATTTATTAGGTCAAATATATTCTCATCATAAATATATTCTTAATTAGAAGAATACAAATAATACTCTTTAATTCCTAAGATATTCAAGATTCCTTCCTAAGCTGATAAATAGATACCTTCTATTATCAGTTAGGGTATAAATTCTAACTGAAAGAAGAAATACTAGAAGATATTTTGAAATTACCTGCATTATTCATTTTTGTTTCCCTTCGTTTTTCTGTGCTTCTTTTCTCTCTTTTTTTCTTTTTTTTTGGGTTAAACCCTAATTAAGAAAGGAATAAAAAGCTGCCACCTTTTATCGCTGAAGGTAGTGTAGCAACCTATGGGAGTTGAAGGGATATTATCAGCAGGAAGCAGTGCAAGCAGAAAAAAAAGCCAAGGATGGGACTTTGAAACAGCAATAAGTGCTCAAAAAACAGGAAAAGAAATAGGAAGAAGCGTCAAAACCACAGGGTAAAGAACACTTCAACAGCATGATAACCAGGCCAGAGGTAGGAAACAACAGTAGTTAGACTACTGAGACAGGCAGTTGAGAAAGACCACGGTAGAACTTGCTGGAATACAGATGGTCTCACCAGAAATAAGAAGAAAAAAAGGGTGGCTGTGGAAGATGACATGCTGGCAAAGAAAAAAGCTGAAAAGATTTCTGAAAACACTTGCTAAAGATAAGAAAAAGGTGACATGCCAGCAAAAAAAATTAAACTAAGTACGATCTAGTGGCGAGATTAATTATCATCTTGAAGAAAGCAAAAAGAGAAGAATTGACATGCATAACCTACATACACTGCCATTAAATCTACATGTTTATTAGGTACCTGATCACAACTATAATGCTGATTAAGATGATATATGTAATATTGTTATATTTAATACTAAGTTCCATTGATATTCAACAATATATATTATATTTTCCTTAGTTATTTGATTTTAGCATACAATTAGTCCTCTATTCGTCATACATCAGATCCACTTTTCAAACTATTGACAAATGGCAGTGTGCTTGAAGTAGAATTGCAAAGAGAAGCAAAATGAGTATCCATCAAAGTTGCCCTTAATCTACTTGTCTATAATTATAAATACCTTTGTCATTTGGATTAAATCTCAATGCTGCCCATGGCTTCTGGTCATAGAATGCCGCCGAATGAGTTTCTGTCCAGGAGTTTGATGATCATCCTGTGAAAATCCATGACAATATTGAACTCCAGGCAACATAGAGAAAATATAAGCTACAAAGACTTGTCAACAAAGTTTTAAAAAGGATCACAAAGCACAGCCAAAAAACTATAACCAAGAAACTGTTAAAAAACAAAAATTCATGCAATTTAATTAGCAAATGCTTTTACTCCTTTTAAAGTCTAAACTTGAATGGGAAAGACATGAAGATAAATATACTGAGAAACCACCAAAGACAAGAGGCAGATCCTCCATTAATATTCTCTCTAGACCAAATGAGACAGATTGATAACTTGTCAACAATTTACAATGAGATTTGATAAAGAAAGGTGCATACACGGTTACTACGTGGTAATTGGATAAGTTATTACTAAATTGACAGAATAAGTTCAAATTGCAGAGACATCATGAAGAGTTTTCCTGTTATCTACAGGGAGGAAGCCTGCATCATCCAAGTTTAATTAATTATTTTCTAATAGTGAAGAAGATTCTGCAAGAAAGATCCCTCCAACTGCTTGACAATCTGACAAATTTATCAATTCCAGGGGGAACAAATAACTGACCTTGTACAAAGAAGCTGCTGACTCGGACTGAACTGTCTGAACTGGAATTTGTCCCACGGTTCGTAATGTATCCAGTGCATCCAATGTTAGCTGCCACCCACATAATGCATCAGCATCAGCATTGCTGCCAGATCCGTGACTATTACAACCAGCAGCAGCTACATTTCCATTGACCCATGGGCAGAACTGGTTGTGATAAATAATTGGGTCAAACTCCATAGTTTCTTCATAATTGCTTTCGCCCTTTGGAGGCCCTGAACATCAAAGAGCATACATTAACAAAATAGCCAGAAGAAAAGAAAATAATATGGGGGGCATGCCTCCAAACTGAAACACTCAAGAAATTTGTCTACCGAACATTTCTCCAGTACCTGATATTGTCTTTAGTACATGAATAAGATTATATATAACAACAAAAAAAAGTCCAAGAACAATTTAACTCACCTCCAATAGCAAACTGCACCCAGTATATTGTCTCTTAACAACATTAAGGCTTGCCAAATATGGATTTTAGCAATTAAAAAAGAAGGATGACCGATAAAAAAAATTATAAGCCTAATGTCTAGTTTTAGTCATACATTGCAAACTACATGTCAAAGAGTCTACTATATAAAAATGAACATTAAGAAAGCTGTACAAAAGAAGATTTCCAAAAAGAAGAAGGAAGCAAGAAGATATGTGTATGAATTCAGCACCGTATTTACAATGCTTAACATGTATCCATGTGTGAGTGCAATCCAGGCAGAAATGGGATAATGAAAATGGAAGGCGTACCTATACCATTAGCAAAATTTGATTCTATATGCAGACAATTGTTTGTAAATGATGATTTTCCAGCCTTAGTGACTTCTTTATCAGTTGCTTCATAGCCTGAACAAATGTTTACATTACAAGAATGAGATGGATGGGCATTTGTATCTAGGGCTATCTTGCAGCTCTGGCTAGCCTTTTCACCGCTTTCAACCGACTCAGCCTTTGTCAGGCCATCTATCTTTGAGCCACTATCAGCCCTTTCCAACGATTGAGACAACATCTCATGGCTATCACCATGAGGATCTTCCCTATTTAGTTCATCAGGGACAATCTCGTCCATTAAATCAGGATCAGGAGCAGATTCACCAGTCTGACCTTGATTTTCAGCATAATCTACTCTAGGTTCTACATCACCAACTACACTGTCTGTTCTATGAACAGAAACATCAGCACCATGGATTTCAGCTTCATGACTAGCACACATACCAACACTTCCGCCACTAATACCAAAACTAAAACCATCCCTAGCATGAGCCACCACTGTTTCTGCATTAAAAATTTCTTCACCATCATTTGTACTGCTGACACCCATTTCTCCAGCAGTTACTTCTGTAGCAGGTCGGAAACAGATGCTTTGCTGTCCCTGATTGCTATAATTAAGTTCTGATGTCTCATGCACATCCAGATTGCCATATGTACTAGAAGACGGGAAATGAGCATCATCAACATCTGCTGGGTAGTTTTCAACACTTTCCATAGAGTCATCATCAGCATCATGATAAACAGTATCCATTGCTATAACAGATGATGCACGTGTTGAACCTATAGCTGATGGGATTCCTACAACTTGATCACTTCCTTGAAGATACGAAGAAATTCTGTTTCCATCTGCACAAGTCTCAAGACCCACTGAATGACTGGGCCCCGCACCAGATGAGTCTCTTTGATATGGAGAACAGTATGTGTCAAGAAAATCTGTTTCTCGAGCACGTTTTGAGGGCCCAGCAGAAAATTGTCTTCCATCTGTGACTTCATCACCATCACGATCAATTACAGTTCCTTCAACACTATCAGCTGGCTGCATCATCAAGTGTGCTCTATCATCTGAACTTCCACCTATTTCCAAGCTCCGTTTACGAGAACTAGGTCCTCTTGATTCATATGATGCTGCTCGATCACCAACTTCACTGTCAGAAGGTTGACCAATCATCAAATCCCTTCCCATGTCTGCATTATGACTGTTTTCAGGTATTGTTGTCCTGTCTGCCTGAGTAAAAGACAAACCCCCCGCCATTGTAAGATTCAGATCAACTTCTGAATGTTGCAGCAGTTTCCCCTCATCTGTTGTTGCCACTTCATCCCGGTCTTCAATCAGTTCTTTCTCTGCATCATCAGTAGCAACCCAACCACTGATACCACTGGCTGCACTTACTCCGCGTGTCAATGCCATCTTTTTGCTCACATCAGGAATATCAATGTTGTTGGGAGTAAAGCGAACAGGCCTTGGTACAGTTGAGAAATCCAATACTCTGACGGTAGCACCACACAAGCTACAATCCAGCAAAGGTGATCTGAAGTCACTTCTAGAATCTACAGCTAGCATCTTAGCCTTCCCAGTCTCTCTTTTGCCAGAAGAAGAGTGAGCTTTCATGCTTGGTACAGGTTCATGTGAAATACGAACCTGGGCATGAGCAGGGCCAAAGGAACACCCATTTCTTGCTGAGTGAGCAGAATGCTCTTCACAGTCTTGAACATTTGAAAGCCACCTTGGCTCCCATCCACAAAGGCTTATAAGCCTTTGTGCCTGTCAGATGAAATAGACAAATCAAACAGAAACACCTAAAGCCAGACAAATTCACATAATGTAAATGAATAATCAGCAGATTCCCGCAGGAAAGGGGCATAAATAAATCTTACACGAGAATATAAACAGAGTGCCCAATCTCGAGAAGCTTCATATTCTGGTATACTGTCTGACTTACAATTTCCTTCTCCAGCAGCAAAGTTCTGCAACTGGGATAGAAAGCGATCAATCTGCTGCCCTCGAGAAACCCTCATTTGTTCAATTGCTGATACAGAAATAACAGGAAGAAATTGAAATTGCAGAAGTCCATCACATCTATCTTTATATCCTGCAATTAAGGCAGACTGAGGGGTTGGAGGGAACTGCACCAAGCTTTCAGGGCAGCTATTTCCCTTCCAAGGACAGCTAGCTTGGTGGCCAACAACCAGTTGCTTGGAAAAGGCGTCACCGGCATTTTCAACTAAATACAAGAAATGCAAAAGAGAAGTGAGATGAATAGTGAACACTAAAAACGGCTAAGATAATAAAAAATGACAGGCATAATCAGTTTTGGACAATCAAACAAAAATCACCTGCAAGAGAAAAAAGAAGCACAAGCATACATCAAGCCATAATGCAATTAAGAAATCAACAATGTATTTAGAAAAGCAGGCAAAACAAATTCATGGTCTGGGATAGTAGGAAAGGGAAAGATATAAAGAATGGCCACAAATCAATTTCTCTACATAAATCCGGGAAAACAATTCACAAATGTAGTAAAATCAGAGTGACAATTAAAAAGAAAAAGGATCTTATTCAATTATTTGTCAACCTTAATGATGTTGATCAGAGGCCTAAAGAGTAGGCCAACTTATTAGGTACTATTATATGGAAACAAATTCAGTATGATGATATTAACATAAATGTGAAAATCGCATGCTTTCTCACAATAGAATTTTCTTGACTTCAAAGACCAGTTCTAGTAGGCAATTATCTACCTGCACTTTATCCTCATATCAGAAGATCATATCATCTAAGTATATCCTCTGTTTAAGAAAGGGGGGAAAAAAACAGAGAGCGAGAAATAGGGTAATCGTCTTGATTAGTTGAGCATCTCTTCAAGTCACAAAGCCAGCCCACTTACCACTCCAAAATACACTTAAAAGATAAGACAACTTTTATGAAGGGTGACAGTCAAATGTCTCAAAATGAACAATAATAATGCAATAAAAAGGACTCTAAGCAACACAGTTTTGATAGCAAACCTTCTGCAGGGCTCCATGAAGGTGACAAAGCAAAATTCAGGCATGCATCACATGATTCACACACAATTTTATCAACATCACTACTCATCCAACCTCTTTGAGCACAAGCCAATGAACTGGCTGCCTGCAATAACATATAGACAAATATTCTTAGCATGTCCCAACTCTATACCTAAATGTAAGAAACACAAGCAAGCGCCTAATAAAATATTAAGCTTGGCATGAACTTCAGTTCTTCATTTTTTTAAAAAAAACCAAACATCATTAACTATTTTGAATAGTCTTCATGATAGGTAATATTATAGAGATTGTACTATTTACGTATGTAAGAGTGAGAATTGCAGCAAGCTCCCTTCCTAGAAAAATATCCAGGCCTAGACAATCCTTCACAATTCAAAAAAACATACCCCCTACTCTTCTAGTACAAATATATTCTTCTTACATATTCTCTCTCCTTAACTAACTATAACAAACTCGTAACAACTTGCCTATATGGCAGATTCCCCCTTCCCCATCTTGCTCCTACGAATATAAGTTTTAATGGGGCTTAGGTAATATAGGTTGATCATTAGGAGAAGTGCTAAAATTGCTAACAATTACCTCCTCCTCAATAGGCACCTTGTCCTCTAGGTGGGTAGAAGGAAATTGCCCTTTAATGAATTCTACATCCTCCCAAGTTGCTTCCTCTGCTAATTTAGCTTTCCAAAGCACGAGTCACTGTTGAATATTTCTGGCCTTGGACTTAGTGATACGTGAGGCTAGGATTGCTTCCAGTTCAACCAATTCCAAGGTATCCACCTCTAAACCTTGAGGAAGACTATGCTCAACAGGATGATCGCTCATCCCACTACCCTCTTTAGTTCAAAGACGTGAAAAATCGGAAGTACTTTGGATGCAAGTGGGAGCTGTAGTTTATAAGCAACCTGCCCCACCTTTCCAATGATCTTAAAAGGACCTTGAAAACGTGCAGAAAGCTTGGGACAAATTCGCCTTGCAATAGTAAGCCGTCTATGTGGTCTTAACTTAGCAAAGACCAAGTCTCCCTCCTGAAACTTCACCTCCCTCCTGTGAACATCTGCGAATTTCTTCATCATAGATTGTGCACGCAATAGGTTGTGTTTGAGTTGGCGTAAAGCTTCATCTCTATCAACCAAAGCTAGCGCCACTGATTCCACTTTAGTTTCTCCTTGGGAAAAATGCAACAAGGTTGGTGGACAGCGACCATAGACGACTTCGAAAGGAGTCCTCCCAATTGAGTCATGATAGTTAGTATTATAGAAATATTCAGCCCAAGACAACCAATAGGACCAATTTTTAGGTTGTTTGGTAGTGAAGCAACAAAGGTAGGCTTCTAGACACCTATAACCACCTCCGTTTGTCCGTCCGTTTGGAGATGGTAGGAAGAACTCATCTTCAATACTATCCCTTGTAGCTTGAATAACTCTTTCCAAAAATTACTAGTGAAGAGTGGGTCTCTATCGCTCAATATGGAGCTAGAAAGGTCATGCAATTTCACATCTCAGTTTTAGCTGTAAAAGGCTGTTTGAGAAGTAAGTGTCTGTTTGTTTAAACTTTTGGAGGGTGAATAAGCACTTTTTTCACCGCAAAAGCTATTTTTAAGAAAAATGAGTGTTTGACTGTAAAATCCAAAAGTACTTTTTTCATAGAAATGGCTTTTTCAGAAGCTAAAATACAGCTTTTTGAGAAGCTCAAAT
>JAOSBK010000003.1:31062294-31073748 GCA_027568895.1 Erythroxylum shatona
GTGTGAACTAATCTGATTTGATTGTACTGTCTTGGGTGGCATCCACATATCCTCCTAGGGGGTATTTGGGTGTTACACACATCGTATAACCATTTTCTAAAATATCATTTAATCTTATATACCAGTACATATAAATCATTGTTTATATTCTAAAAAAATCAATATAATAAATTAAAAATTAAACTAATAATAGATAATATATATTATTAAAATACTTAATTATGCTATTTTTTAATTGTTAAAAATAAATGTTAATTTTTCCTTATTGGATTTGTTTGGTAAATGACTAATCAACTATTTTTTTTAGTGAATTAAGAGGTATTTGAATGTTTGACTATGTTAAACTGCTGATAATCACATTTGGTAATCAAGTGATTAGGTTGGCAGATTGAATTAAATTCACTTTTTTTTAAAACACTCCTATAAAAAAGCGTTTTACTCTTGGGGTTGAAAAATTAAGAAACAAAAATATTACCGTACTTAAAAGTTATTACAAAATACAAGAGAGGAGATGTGAGAGATAAAAATAAACTTAGAGACACTTATAGAAATAGATAAGTATAAAGTCTGAATTCAATTTATTCAAAGTCAAAAAAATACTTTGGTTTGTTCAAAAATTAAACCAAGTTGAAAATTTTTCTTTAATAAAATTTTGTACTTCATATTAGTATCATTATTTTAAATATATATAATTTTTAATTAATTAAATAAGTACCATTGGATTTCACATTGTACAATACCATATTATTTCATACTAACCAAAATTTACTATAATGTTATATTCAAATATTAGATTGGACAGGAAGGTTTCAAGTTGCATTTATTGTACTTATTAATATTTAGATTAAAATTTGTAATTAAGAAGAATTAAATCATTAAATAAAAAATGTATTTTATATTTAAATGTTTTCAACATAAAAATGTTTTTACGAATAGTTATTATGTATAAAAAAATTTTTAATGTTAATTTTAATAGATAAAATTATTAAAAATATTTTTTTAGTTTTAGTTATAAGATAAGACTAATTTTATTAAGGGATTATTTTTTATATAATTAAAGATAATTGTTATGCTTATTAACTACTACATTTTTCATTTTAGTTTCAAACATTAATTTAAATAACTATTTTTAATTTTGAATATAGGGGAGTAAGTTTAATTTACTTAATTTTGAGTCAAATTGAAATGTAAGCATAATTCTTATGAGAATATTCAAAGAAATAATAATACTCATACTCTTGCAAATGTTTTTTTAAAGTTATGCGTTCATAAGTCATTTTACACGTAAATAATTATTATTAAATATTTTTTACTAAACATCTTTAAATAAATAATTGATATTATTCATTGATCAAGGCAACTATATTAATCTCTTTTCAATTAACCGTTAATAGAATCCACTAATCACCCTTACAATCTGCTAATTATCAAAAAGGACCATTTTCTAATTGATTATTATCTATATAAAACATATTTAATAATTTAGAATAATAATAAAAAGCAAGCCTTGAGCTATATCTGGCCTAGGGATAGGCAGTTGGCTGGGCCTAGAAAAGAAAAAGCCCATCTTCTTTCTCTACTTCCTCTCTCCCAACTCACAAGTCTTCTAGGAAAATAGTAAACTTAAAACCCTCCGACAAGGGGTTTAAGGAAGTCGGAAAATGGAGAAATCAAGGAAGAGAAGAAGAGCACCTGTGTTGCCATGGATGAGAAGCCCTGTTGATGTCAGTCAATTCGAAGAATGCCCTCTTCATCTCCTTCCTTGCCTTGATACTAGGTGTAACTTTTTTTTAGTTGAACTTTCAAAAGTTATCTTTTTTGATGTAGCATCTAGTTGTCGTTTGTTTTTTTTTTTGCTGTGTTGGTCTTGGAGTGCATTATTAATTCTTTGTTAATTCAGGTTGAAGGCGGCGTTGGAAAACATGGGTTTCTCATCACTTTTTCCAGTCCAAGTTGCAGTTTGGCAAGAGACAATCGGACCTGGTGCTTTTGAGCGAGACCTTTGCATCAATTCTCCAACAGGTAGCGGGAAAACTCTTGCTTATGCTTTACCAATAGTCCAAATGCTGTCCAAGCGTGCTGTTAAACGTCTTCGTGCTTTGGTGGTTTTGCCTACACGAGATTTAGCCCTGCAGGTTTTACTTGCTTCTGCTTTTTGCCTCAAGTTATCACTTCCTCAGGTCTTCTAGTTATTATGCTATGTCTACTAGGACTACTTGTTGATCTCTCAATTATTATTATTATTATTATTAGATAAACACATCTGAATTGCTTTATGAGCTAGATATTGTATAGCGGAACCTGATGATGTTACTCCGGAACCTTAGTGGATCAATTTATTTCATTTTCATGGAATTACTGTTTCATATTAGATGGAATTAAAAGATTCAAATCCTTTTGTGCGTTTTTTATACTTGTCAGCATTGGTTCCTCTTTGATCCTCTGTGCTTTTTGACATGCTTTCTCTTTCTTTTAAACTGCACATGTTCATTCACCTGACAAGATGCCTTTTTCCTTTCTGGAATTCAGGTTAAGGAAGTTTTTGGTGCAATTGCACCTGATGTGGGTTTATCTGTAGGATTGGCAGTAGGCCAATCTTCAATTGCACAGGAAATTTTAGAGCTTATTAAGAGACCTAATACTGAGGCAGGAATTTGTTATGATCCTGAATATCATTTTAATGAGTTACAAAGTGCAGTAGATATATTGGTGGCAACACCAGGAAGGCTTGTGGACCATATCACTTCCACTGAGGGATTCACACTGGACCACTTGCGTTATCTTGTAAGTGACACATTGTGCTACCTCCAACTTAAATTTGTACTTTTGAATGAAGAATTTTATGTATTTCTTGTGAAAGATTTGGATGGAAGAAGTCTTCAACAAGTTTTGCTTTTATCTAATATGGCCTTGTTAGTTATACTTTTTGTTTTTAAGTTATTGTTAAGAGTAAGGATGTAATATTGAAGTTTCTTTCGAGTTGCATTTTTCAACATGATAGATGGATCTAGGATTGGATTAATAGTCAATAATGTGTTAGTGGATATGCAAAATCACAATTTCATTGATTTTTATATGTTTAATTTCACTGTGTAGGCCATACCCAGAAGCATATCATGGAATACTTTTTTTGTTAATCTCTATTGTAGTCAAAAGTGCCAATAAAACATATTGTTTTTAGGTTGTTGATGAAACAGATCGCTTGCTCAGAGAGGCATACCAGTCGTGGCTTCCTACTGTGCTCAAATTAACTGATTCTTATGATGAAGACCTTATGAATCATGTTGATAGTATACCTACATTTGGGTTTCCAAAAACTATGAGGAGATGGTGGGTCATGTATATGTCCCTTGTATATTTGGTTTGAGCTTTGTCCTGTTTCCATTGACAGCTATGGTTTCCTACCTTAAAATGGAGGAACGATGTTTATCTTTCTATCTTCAAGAATTTTGTCATGCTTTTGAACAATGAGATTAATGTCTGCAATTGATACTTGCAATGATGTTAAGGAAATGTTTTCTTTTGGGTGAAGTAAAGTTTTACTTGGATTTTCGGAAGAATTCACATGCCCTTTAATGTTTCACGAATGTTTTCTATATTGTTATAATTTTTGATTCGTTTGGCCACTTATGCTTTACATTCAGTGGTGTTGAAAGGGGATTTAAGGGTAAGCCTTACCCTAGGCTTGTGAAGATGGTTTTATCTGCCACATTGACCCAAGATCCAAGCAAGATTGCTCAACTTGATCTACATCACCCTTTATTGTTGACAACAGGGAAAATGCGATATCAGCTTCCTGAAAAATTGGAATCATACAAAGTGGTATGCTAAGATAATATGCTCAGTTAGATAATACTAGTTAAATTCATTTTGTGGTAGCTCTCATGTAGAAACCTTTTGTTGAAGCCTAAGAATTGTTGTGAAGGGGATTTTATCCACAAGAATGTTATTGATAAAAGTATTAACTTGGGATAGCTATTACATCACAAATCATTGGTTCTATGTTTATGTAGATTTGTGACTCCAAGTTGAAGCCTGTATACTTGATTGCGCTTCTACAAAACTTGGGAGGAGAAAAGTGCATTGTGTTCACCTCATCTGTGGAGTCAACGCATCGATTGTGCACCTTATTGAGCTTTTTTGATGATTTGAAAGTCAAGGTCAAGGAATATTCAGGTCTTCACCGTCAGTCTGTAAGAAGGTAAACCTGGATCAAGTTTTCCTAGTTGTTAAAATGCATATCAAAAGCTTTTTTTATTTCTTTTCTCTAATTATATTATGGGATAACGAATTATAAGGTATCAGACTTTTTTAGATTTTTACGCTCTAGTGTTCAACTTTTCAAAATTTTTAATTAAGTACTTAAACTTTTAAAAATCAGACAACTTATATCAAAACTTCGTTTCTATTAATATTTTACTAGTGTGGTTGATGGGGCGCATGAAGGCTAATGTTTGGAAGGAAGTCGTGGCTCTTCATCTTTGTCTTCGTCACCTAGTTTTTAACTCTCCTATAGCGAACACGTTGGTAATTATATATTTGATGCTAAAAATCATGTGAGGAAGAAGATTATAAGTAGTCTCTCCAAATGTTAGTCTTCGCGTGTTCTACCACATTAGCAAAAGGTTAACAGAGACAACTCTTTGAACATGGTTGTCCGTCTTTTAACAGTTTAAACACTTAATTCAAAACTTTAAAAGGTTGGACACCAAAATGGAAAATTTAAAAGAGTTTCACACTTTATAATTCATTATCCATTATATTATTATTGTAGCCTTTGTTTTGTGCTATATTTCTTCAAAATATGTAGTTCTTATTGAGAAAAATGTTGGTCACATGGTTGCATCGTAGTTCTAATTACAATCAACCATTTTGGGCTATTGTGGGAAAATATAATCTGTTTAATTATGTCTATGTCCACAGAATTTGGTACTAATTATGTCCATAACATTAGGAAGAGTATCTCATAAATTATGGGATCTAACAAATCTGTACAAATTTATTTCCTATATTGTACTAGGGTTAGTAACGCTAATGTATGTCTATTAGTTAAAAATGATAAAATTTCGCCTTCAAATTCTGTCATTTCTGTCATGGTATCAGACTTGTAGGTTTTCTTAGAATTGAAACCTTTGGTTGTTTAGCCATTCCTTTCCTTGTACTCTGTTTTTTTATATCAAAACAAATCATTTTTGCCAACCTTCATTGCTGGTTATTTCTACTTCTTGTGAAAGGCCTTAATTTCTTAAACAAAAGGTTTTTAGTCCTTGGAGATTTCAAAAGTTGTAGGGACAATAACTACATTCTAAATAGCAGAGGTTGTTCGGTCTCAACATCCTGGAGAACTCCAAAGAACACTCATGTTGGAACCACAGATTATGAAAAACTTAGCTATGGTGTCTAGTGATAGCAATAAATCAACCATAAACATGGAAAGAGAATCCTTCTTTAAGACTAGAAAGACTAATCAATGAAAGGCTCAAAACCGTGACAATTTGTGGTTCGCTTATTGCAAGAAGGCATGCCATACGCATCAAAATGTTGGAAACTTCATGGAAAGCCTCCAAGCAAAGAATGGGGACAAAAAGGAGAGCAATCAAGGAGCAACAAACAAGTCCATGTTGCTACATCACAAAACAGTGAATTAGCATCGCAAGAGCCAAGCAATCTCAGCTAAGAAGGAATTGAGAGGGTGAGATCATTTATTAGCAACCCTAAACACCCATATGACTCATTCACCAAATGTTTTTTTGATCTATTCCCTATGTCTTACTAGTATAAAAATAGCTATAGTTGATGATTCTTTGACAACTGTAGTAGGTGTGGGAGATGTTAAAATAAGTCCACTAATTCTAAGAAATGTCCTTCATGTCTCTAAATTATTTACAAATCTTATCTTTATACAAAAACTCACTTAAGATTTATGTTGTAATTTGGTTTTTTTGTCAAAGTTATTGTGTATTTCAGGACAAGGATTTGAGGAAGATGATTAGACATGCTCAAGAATGGGACGACCTTCCTTAACTTGAAGCACCGAATTAATCAAAAATTTTTAAGGGAAGATTACTTCTTTTATTTCAGAATTTATTTCCTCCAATAAAGAAAAAATTGACCTCATCACCGACTTGGACATCCATCTTTTAGGATTATTAAAATTCTATTTCCTTTTCTGTTTAAAGGTTTAGATGTGAACATTTTTATTGTGAAGTGTGTGAACTTGCTAAACGCAAGCGTATATCATTTCTAATTAGTAATAAAAGAATCTCTACTCCTTTTTCTCCCTTGGATCGAATTTCCTTTGGTTTTGACTTTGGACATGGACAAATGATATACACCCAAATAATCTAGGAACAAGATTGTTAGTAGTTTGTAGTGCGGGGTAGAACATTGAGAGTTTTTCCATGGAACTGTTGAATCCTAAGATCTTGGAAGGAAAATGATTTATGAGATGAGTTTTTGTAAGAACAACTTTCCCCTAAAAAGATTTAGGCATATTGTTTTGAAACATAAAGGCTCGAGTTGTTTCAAGGAGATGATAGTTTTTCTTTTTGCTACCCCATTTTGTATGGGATATTGACACAAGAGGACTCAAGGATTATCCCTTCCTTTTGAAAGTATGGGTTTAGAATTTGATTAAAATAATCCCTGAAGTTATCCGGTCGAAACCTTTTGATGTGGACTCCAAAATGATTTTTAACCATGGAACAAAAATTTGAAAGAATAGTATTAACCTCAGATTTGTGTTTGAGAAGAAACAACCAAGTGACATAAGTACAATCATCAATGAATGGGACAGACCATCTATCCCCAAAGATATCAGGAATAGGAGAAGGGTTGCAGGTATCACTATGAATGAGATAAAAAGGAGTAGAGCTTCTCTTATTACTAATTGGAAATGGTATACGCTTGTGTTTAGCAAGTTTACATACTTCATAATAAAAATGTTCAACTTCTAAACCTTTAAAAGAGAAGGAAATAGAATTTTAATCTTAAAAGATGGATGTCCAAGTCGATGATGATGAAGCCAAAATTTTCTTTTATTGGAAGAAATAAATTCTGAAATAAAAGAGTGAGGTAATCTGCTCTTAAAAATGTTTGATTGACTTGGTATTTAAAGTTAGTAGAGGCCGTCTTGTTCTTTAACATATCCAATCATCTTTCCTGAATCCTTGTCTTGAAATATTCAATAACTTTAATAAAAAACTATATTACAACATAAATGTTGAGTGAGTTTTTGTATAAAGATAAGGTTTATGGATAATTTAGGGACATGAAGGACATTTCTTAATATTAGTGAAGGACTTAGTTTAACATCTCTCACACTTGCTACAGTTGTCAAAGAACCATCAGCTATAGCTATTTTTCTACTATTAGGACATGGAGATTAGGTAAAAAAAAAAAATTTGGTGAATGAGTCATATGGTCAGTAGCTTCAGAGTCCATGAACTAAGAGTTGAAAAAGGTTGTACCTGAGATATTTAATCTAATAAAGAATGAAAACTCACTTGAATATGCTAAAGAACAAGTACCTAGTGGGTGTTTAGGGTTTCTAATAAGTGATCTCGCCCTCTCAATCTCTTCTTGGCTGAGATTGCTTGGCTCTTGTGGTGCTAATTCACCATTTTGTGCTGCAGCAACATGGACTTGAGCGTTGCTCCTTGAGGACTCTCCTTTTTATCCCCATTCTTTGCTTGGAGGTTTTCCATGAAGTTTTCAACATTTTCCATGCATACGGTATACCTTCTTGCAATAAGTGCACCACAAATTGTCACGATTTTAAGCCTATGATTGACTAGTCTTGAAAGAGGATGCTCTTTCTATGTTTTTGATTGATTTATTGCTATCACTAGCCACCATAGTTAAGCTGTCCATAGCCTTTGGTTTAAGTATGAGTGTTCTACTTTCCTCACTTCAGATTAGTGCCACAACCTCATTACAACATGGTACTTCTAGTTTGCCAAGAATTTGGATCTTGGCTTGATCAAATTCGAGATTGAGTCCTACTAGAAAATCATAGGCCATATCTTGTTCAATGAAGTCTTTTACAAGAGTTGCATCTTCAAGACATTTTGTTTTTGCCACTATGTGGTTATCAAGTTCTTTCCACAAGGATTTCAACTGGTTGGCCTATTCAGTGACTCTTCTGTTTCTTTGTTTTGTAGCCATTGTCTTCACTTTAACTTCATATACTTGGGCTGCCTCCCTAGCTTTAGAGTAGGTTTGTTGAATTGCATCTCAAATATCCTTGGCAATGTTCGAAAACATGCATGTGTTGTTAATTTCAAGAATTATAGAGTTCCACAACCATGCCATAATCATGGAGTCTTCTTGATATCATGCTTCAAATTGAGGATCTTTTGGCTTAGGTCTAGTACTTGTAATGCGACTAATCTTTCCTTTTCCTTGTACGAACAAGTTGGGAAAACTTTAGGTAATTTTTTTTCATATAATTTGTATACAACATGTTTACTTTGGAGTTCTCCAGGTTGTTGAGACTGAAAAACCTCCTCTAATTGGGATGTAATTGTTGTCTCTACAACTTCTGACATCTCCAAGGACTAAAAAACCTTACTAAGGCCTTTCCCAACAAGTAGAAATAACCAACAATGAAGGATAAGGAAAATACTTTGTTTTGATATGAACCAAAAAAACAAAGTTCAAGGAAAGGAAAGGGATGGCTAAACAACTGAAGGCTTCAGTTCTAAGAAAACCTGCAGCTTTGATATTAATAAAGGATTTGAGGTTTCTTGAGGTGAAATTGGACCAGATCCAAGTGAGTTTATATACAACCAGGTTATCATATTTCAACTCAAAACCTTAAGGTAATAGGTTATTAGTCCTATCTTTACATATAACTCACTTCATCCTTTTGCCTCTCTCCAATGTGGAATTACTCCACTTGTGGATCCATCTATATTGAACTAGCTTTCCCTTAATTCATAGCTCGTGCGAAGCTGTTCGAGTCACTTCGTGAATCACCCATTCATTTGACCCAAGTCCATGAATCCCTATTTATCGGACTTTGCCATTCTTTTGACCCTTGACTTTGTTTGTATCCCATAGTCATCATAACTCTAATCTTCAAAACCATGCCCGTGGTGATTGTTTGAGCCCATACAAGGCCTTCTTCAGTTTACAAACAATATGACCAGCCAATTTCTTTCCGTAACCTAGTGGAACCTCGATTCTTCTAGTTGTCCATATAAAAATGCATTTTTCATATCAAATTGTTGTAATATCTAACTATAATTAGCTGCAAGCGACAATAAAAGTATTCAGTTTGCAACTGGAGCAAAAGTCTGAATAATCAATTCCATAGGTTTGAGTATATTTCTTGGAACCTTGCCTTGTATCTTTCTATCGATCCATCTACTATAATTAACTGTGTACACCTACGTCTCACTAGTTTCTTCTCAGCTGGCAAATTCACCAACTCCCAAGTTTTATTTTTCTCCGATGCCTCCATCTCCATATTCATAGCTTGTTTCCATTTCTCATTGTGCAAAGCTTCAGAAAAAGGTGGTTAGGGTGGTAATGGCGTTCAAACTAATAAGAAAGGCTTTATGGGATGGTGAGCAATTTTTAACAGACAAATAATTTGCAAGAGGATACAAAAGTCCTTTTCTGCACTATCTCATTCCTTTTCTAATAACAACAGGAAAATCATAATTATCATTACTCTCTTGAAATGCATTTTATTTCTGTAATAAAGGATTAGTAATTGTTTGAATACTTAATTGAAAACTTTAGAAGGTTGGACACTAGAATGGAAAATTAAAAGAGTTTCACACTTTATAATTCATTATCCCTTATATTATTATTGTAGCTGTTGTTATGTGCTATATTTCTTCAAACTATGTAGTTCTTTTCGAGAAAAATGTTGGTCACATGGTTGCGTTGTAGTTCTAGTTACAATCAAACATTCCTGCAGAAATGTTTCTTGGCATTGTAGTTAGCTGTTTATATTTTGGGCTACTATGTTATACATTTGACATGAGTAGTGTTTAGGTGCTCTGTGGTGAGAAATAATTGCTTGTCATTTTCTGTCTATGCTTTGGCAATGGTGAAGATCACGATATAAAATGGTAGGAAGTAACGTGGAGTTATAATCAATGTGTATCAGTGTTCAAAATGTTGGTTTAGTGAATTTGAAAATTTTCAATGCAGCAAGACGCTAAAAGCTTTCAGGGAAGGGGAAGTACAAGTAGTTGTTTCCTCTGACGCTATGACTCGTGGGATGGATGTTGAAGGAGTTAGAAATGTTATTAATTATGATATGCCTGCGTATGTGAAGACATATATTCATCGAGCTGGTCGAACAGCAAGGGCAGGCCAGACTGGACGTTGCTTCACATTGTTGCGCAAACATGAGGTTGGCCTTTAATTTGGATGAGATTATATACTTCAGTAACTAGATTATTCAAGATAGTTGTTCTTATATATATATATAGATTCTTATTCTTGTCATATTATTTCTGCAAACCTACCTTGTCCCATGGTCATGCATTACATTCATAAATAATTTTATAAATATCCATTGAGATATATTGAATGCCTAGATTGTGGTATCCAGTTGGTGGGTGGTGTTGGTCACTTGCTGCCTTCAAATTTGTCAAATGAAATCTTATATTGCTGTTTCAATCTTCCCATCTCTTGCTTGTGTGTGTTGATTTTCTTTCATTTTCAGGTCAAGCGTTTTGAGAAACTGTTACAGAAGGTTGACAACGATTCCTGTCCTGTTTACTCTGTTCCTCCGAGTTGCGTTGAATCATTTCAAACGACATACATAACTGGTAATTCTCTTCTGATCTGCCTTGGATTTGCTTGCCAGTTCATTTGCAGTATATGAATAAGCCTTTTATTCCTTCTAAATGTGTCAGCACTGGAGAAGCTGAAGCAGGCAGTTGAATCAGAAACATCCAGGAAGCTAGACAGTCGTATCAAATCTTCCAGGGGCAAGTGAGGGTGGAAAAAATGGACTGGAAAGTTCTGCCAGCGAAGCACGCTGCCTGTAGCATAACATTGTGTTTCTTCCTTGTGTTGAGATTTTCACTACTGAAAAGAAACATGACTGCAAATTACTTATTTCGCTTAATGTTTCTGCATCATCCATTTCTCTGGGAGAACTGAAAGAAGAATGAAATTGCTCTGAATCTCAAACCATCAACTAAATTTGCATCGATTATCGAAGAACTTTTGGCCCTGTTTGGTAAATAGCTGATTGCATTAGCTGTTAGCTGATTCTATTAGCTGTTAGCTAATAGCTGATTCTATCAGCTGATTTGATGAGCGGATTGCATTAGCTGTTTGTTAAAAATGTTTGGTAAAATTAGCTGTTTGATTCTAGCTGTTTATGTGTAAAATGACTTATGAGAACATGACTTTAAAAAATTATAAAGATATGAATATTATATATCTTAATATTTGTTAAATATTCTTTATTAAATTATTTAA
>JAOSBK010000003.1:31082775-31095823 GCA_027568895.1 Erythroxylum shatona
ATGTCATTTAAAGGAGAGGCTATAGTTGTGTGTGAGATATGTTAGTTAAGGAAGCAAACTAGACTACCATTTCCATATATATATATATAACTCAAGGTAGAATAATGAAAATTCCATAGCTTTTTATGTCATAATTCAGCTTGGTTCACAGCATATGGATATGCATTGAACTCTAGTCCATTCCAATCAAGATAAGAACTCTTACCTTTAATTTTTATAGAAAATAATTCAACACAAAATGAGTCCGCAATGACATACAATTTATCATTAAATGTAACACAATAACCTTGCTCAAGTATTTGTCCTATATTCAACAAGTTTTAATTAATCTCATGAACAAACAACACATTAAAGATTAATTTTATACTTGACGAGCCTTCAATTGCAACAATCCTTCTACCTTTAACTTTAAAAAAATTCCCTTTGTCAATTTTGACTCTTGACATCATTGATTTGTCTAGTTTTTTTAAAAGTGACTTGTTAATGCCATGTAGTTAATGCATCCACTAATAATTAACTAGGCATTGCATAAAGTGTTGTTTATAAAGCATGTTGCTACAAAAATTACTCCTCCTCTTATTACTAATCAACTACTTAACCATTTTGTTGTTTATTTTTTGCAAACCTTTTTTATATGACACATTTGTCTATAAAACTTGCATTTGACATGAAACATTAATGAACAATATTGTTCTAAATATGAAGTTTCCTTACAATGTTGACAATAAGGAAATTTTCCACTGTTTCAAACTTCTTTCCCATTTTTTCTTTTCCCATTATTTTTTCTTGCTTTTGCCTTCATGTTGACCTTGACCCTTCTTATTTACCTTAAAATTTCCCTCAACAACTATTTTATTCTTATAAACCCTTCTTTGCTTATGGGCACAAAGTGTATGAAGGAGTTCTGTTAGATATATTACGATGGAATGGGGAATTGCATGTTTATACAGTTAAACTATTAATTATCTTCCATAATCACCCTTTAACATGTAATTAAGGAGTTTGGTCCCTAAACTCTAATCGAGCAACTAATTTTCAATATATGCTTAATGTTCAACTAATTTCTTGATAAATCAGTTCATACAAAAAAGAAGTGTAATTAATTGTAGTCTAAATCTTGTCACTATGTAGTAATAAGTGCTTAGGATGTAAATTGTTTCTATTGCACCGGCAATTAATAGTTTCAAAAAATGATTAAAAGACTTAACTGTTTTAATTATAAAAATCTTAAATTGTCATATTTTTTTGATTCAATTTATTTTAATAATTTTTATTGTTAAAAACTGATCAATTTATTAATTAATCGGTTCATTTTTATTAATTAATAAATTCTTATAAATCAAAATTAATTAATTAATTTTTATTTAATAATATCTTTTTAATTAAATTTCAAATTCTTTGAACTTTTTAAACTTTTTATCTTACTTATTTAACTTTGATTTAACTTTGAGTCCGATATTTAAAAGATTGATTTTAAATCTTTTTTTGTTATTATTGGACATGGAGCAAGACAACCTCTATATATACCAGCCCTACGGTGTGGAATTAATTAGCTTCCTTCATCTTTTTAACTTTGTCCCTCAACACAACGTTACACCATTCTCATGGAAAGACTTCAGTCACCTCCGGCGACTTACTCACCCTCCATCCACCACCAACTCAAGATTCGAAGTCCCAATGCCTCTCCCAGGACGCCACTTTCTGCGTTGGCACCCGCTCACTTTGTGACGATCTCTGCCAGACTTCACTTACATCAGACCCTGGAGACAATTTATGAAGAAGAAGTCGAAGAAGAATGCGTAGAGAAAGGTCAGAGTTTATCGTCGTCAGTCTTGGCAACTCCGTCTACCTGTTTCTTAGAAGTGCAAAAATCCTTTTCATCTCCAAGGCGTCCATGGGGATGTGCTTAAGCATCAAGAATTACCTCCATATGCGTGTAGAACGTCGTTTAACGTGACCGAACACATGAGATTGTTTTAGCCAAAGCTCATGTCGTACGTTGATTTGGTTGTACTAGTTTTTTCATGTCAACTGAAGCTTCTGAATTATCATGTCGTACGTTAATTTGGTTGTACTAGTTTTTTCATGTCAACTGAAGTTTCTGAATTAGCAAGTCATGCCTTTGCTACCATTCACAAAACCAAAAAAAAAAAAAAAGTGTTATGCCTTTTGCTGATCAAGAAAGAAGGGTTTTCTTATCTGAATTGAAGATCTTATAAACTGTGTGTTTACCAGGTCAAGTACTAAAAACGCGAGACTCTCTTACCTATCTCTCTTACCAGTTCAAGTACTTGCCGATAATCTTGATGATGACGAAGATTCATTCCATGAAACTACTTTAAAATGTTTTTGTTTGGGATCGTATCTTAAGATAATTTGTCCAATAACACAACAAACTACTCTCTCCTATTTAAAATAAGTGTCGTTTTAGAGAAATGCACACTTATTAAGAAAATTAGTGAAATGCTTGATATACCCTTATTAATTACATGTTGAATTGCCTTAAAAATGTAATCTATATAATTAGGACGTGAGAGAAATTAAAGGGTAATTTTTGGAAATAAAATTATAAACATGCATGAAAATCGTGAACGACACTTATTTTGAATAATTAAAATCCCTCTAAAACGACATTTATTTTGAATAGGAGGGAGTAGTATTAAAAGAGAAATAATTTAATATTCCTTGGAAACGAATAAAATTTGATCCTTTTTCTTTATTCCAAATGAAAATGACAATGCATTATCATCTCAAGTGCAAAGCAGTAAAGTGTTTATCCAAAACTTATTGCTGCCCTTTCTTTCTGGTGACCTCTTTGAGAGGGATAGTCCCATATCGATCCTTGTCATGACATAGAACCCAATTTTTCATGAAATTTCTTGCAAGCCATTGAAATAGCTTCTTTGTAAAATACAAAAGAAACGCTTGGGTACAATTGATGATACTCTCCTGATTGTTACAAAGTGGAGAGTCTTGTATACTGGGGTAGTCCTTTCTCAAGAAGGCCTAAAGATATTATGTGAGAAATTGAGAACTTGCAATTATTTGGGTCATTTAACGGAATTGGTTATGTTAGTTAAGCGGAACCAAAAGGTCTAGAAGTAAGGAAGACGGGAAAAATCAGAAGGTCTAGAGCATCTAGAAGGTCATATGGGAAATTTTTAGGGAAGCTGTTATGAAACTTCAACAGAGTCAACACTTATCCAGAAGATGGTTGAATAACTCAAAACAAGCAAAAATCAAGAACAAAGCTCAAGTCTTTAATTAGCATTTATGTGCTGTCCGTTTGACATTTTCAACTAACCGTGCACATGAATATATCTAACTGATACATTATATTTATGCTAAGACTTCATCCAAAATCAGAACAAGAGAAGAACGCAGGAGGAGCCTTGGAAATTATTACAGGAACCCTTGTTTGTTTTCTCAACACAAGAGCTTCTTTTGGCATAGACATAATGGAGAAGGGCATGAGATACATGCATAAATTGAATGCGGTTGCTCCCCCGGTTCTGCTATCACCTTCAAGAAGTTCCTCATGTCCGAGATTGGAAACCATTGTTGAAGAAGGAACAGAGAAGTTTCAAGTTGAAGTGGTGGTGTCAAAGAGGGTTTTATTTGTCTTTCCTGTGTTTGTTTCTCTAGTCTCTTTTTTCTTGTTGAATAGGAATTGATCCAGTTAAATATTTTATCCCTAGAGTCTTCTTTTCCCTTTTGTACATCAGTTGAATCACAATCGCGAATGCAATGTGCTTCCTTTTATCTTAATGAAATACGGAAAGACTCTTCCAGTCTGTTCTTATAACTTATTGTTACATGATGAGAAGATTGTATTCCTTACTGTTACAGATTTCGTTATTAACATGGGAAGTTCCATATGTCTCGAAACTTGAAGAATGTCTCATATATATAGCATGCATATCTGAGCTCAAGTATAATGTTGATATTGAGCCGGAGGAATAGAAGAGTGTATACAGGGTTGTTCTGCACTTAATTCCTTCCACGTTTTAGAGATTAACAAAAAAAGATGACTACTTCAAAACTGTAATTTCATGAGGTAAACTGCAATAAACTGAATGGACACGTTAAAGTTATTACCAATGTTTAACAGAACTTGAAACACGAAATTAATGATCTAGAAGTGCCAGTGAGTTCATATATGCTTATCTCTCTATCAGTGGATTTTCCTTGCAATACCAATTACTATGTATGCTTGCTTGAACTCAAAAGACAGCAACTTTGACATGTATATAACAAAATGGATGAGCCTGGAGCTCTATAATCTGCTTTCATATGTTTCTCTTCTCAATTTGGGATTTTCGTGCATAATATATTACATGAACTTCCATTGATGTTGCCTTCTCTAATGGTGATTCATCGAATTGCTCTTCTCTTATCAATCATGTGTAGATTTTATTTCAACCAGTTTCCTACTTCTAGCAACACAGAAATCGATTTAATCACTAATTAACAGCTTTGTGTTATGGTTAATTTTGCAAACCTTGGAGTTGTACGGGAATGAACATACAATCTTTTTAATGTCCCCTATCATAATTAGTTGACTTTTCCTATCTTTTCTTGAAAGGTTGATGTATTTTTTTCAACTTATCGATAGAATTGAGGGCTTGAATATACGTGGGGGAGGAAGGTGGCAATGCCAGTTAAGAAAACAGTTCATTGCATTATCTAAGTTATTGTTATTCAGAACTATTTGTCATAAGCAAGGCGTCTAGAACTATGGAAATAAAAGTCGCCAACAAAAGATCCAAAGAGTTCGGTAACGGTCTAATCTTAGGCTAAGAACTCGTCAACTTAGCTATTTGTGGGCCAACTACCTCCTTCAACATCTCCAGCAATCACCCTATAGATATGGACGACCCTCTTCCTTTCGCTCTTATACATTATTAAAACAACACCTCACGTTAAAAACCGGTTCTACATCGATCCCAGAAAGCAGAAATAATATGGTGAAGGAGGTGATCAGTCACATGCAACTCTTAGGAGAAGTGGCACCATCCCTTTTCGTATCTCGTCATAGATGTTCAAGTTGTCCTAAGTTGGAGACAATTATTGAAGAAATACCTCATCAAAACCAAAGCTTTGAGGTTTTGCCAAAGAGGGTCTTGTTTTTACTTCCTGCACTACTTTCTTTTGCCTCGTATTTCTTGTTGTATAGACTTGTTTCAGGAAAAACATCACTGCAATTATGACGGAAACACTCCTGTTTTAGGTTAAATTAACTTGATTTCTATAAAACGTGGATTGTATACTTCCAAAGTCCATCAATTGTGTTCCTCTCTTGTTGTCCCTTTAATTAAGTTACTTCACGCCCATGATAACACGGTGCAAATCTTTATATATCTAATGATCAACCATTTCTGGAGGTATCTATAGATTTGCCATGCATGAATTTCTATAAGACGCTGAGTTTATACAACTCAAAGATTCTAAAAAAGGGAAAAACAAAATCACATAATTAAGTGTTTATGAAAATGTTGGTTGAAATGGATTAAATTTAACTTCCTATACTTCAAGAACATTATTCAATTTCCAGTGAAACAATTAACAAGGGAGTTGTTCATTTCCTGCATTAAAATATTCTCGTGACCATTATATATATTCTATAACGGAAGTCGTCTCCTCTAGCTTCCTTCTAATTGAACAACCAGAAGCTGTACATATGGACGATTATACAAAGTCTATAACTGAACTGGACTACTATGTTGTGGTTTCTTGCTAAATTCTTAGCATATTCGTTACAGAATCAATTGAGAAAAGTTCCTAGCAGGCAAGATGTATTCGTTTTAGTCCCTAACTACATGTGATTAATCAGAATCATATAGTTCATAAAAGGTTGGACCTTTCCACATATTCTTCAAGATGGTGTCTCGTGAGTTGTTTTCAAAAACTGAAAAACGTAATTTAGGTTTGTACCAGAATTTCTACAGCTGCAGTAAGACTCTTCTACCTCGGTACAAGGAAGGCAATAATGGAAACTGTTATGTTCCATTATTAAATTTGCATGTTGTTTGAAGAAGAATATGTTCATTATCAATAACTTATCTTTGACTGCTTATCCAAACTTTGTTGTCCAAGATTAGTACTTACGGTCCTTGAAAGCAATTCCTTTTCGGTGGATAACCCTTCTAGATTGCCCAGTCGCCCTAACACAGTAACCCTGTAACCATTTGGCTTTTCACTCTCCAATTAAGGTATTTCATGACCAACTAACTAGTCATTTCTTTTCTCCCTATATATGTGTGCACTCATGCACCTCCCCTAAGCCATCTTTCAATTCAAAGCTTTTTACTGTACTCCATTTTCCTTTCAAGCCTATTTCCTGCACTGCATTATCTAAAAGTAATCATCAAAGGTTCTGTTCAAGTATTGAAGAAGATGGTGAGGGGGGTAAGGAAAATGTATCACTTGGGAGAAGTTGCACCAGCTCTTCTAATATCACCTCAAAGACGTTCAAGTTCTCCCAAATTGGAGACAATTGCAGAAGATGGAGCGGAGAGGTTTCAAAATTTTCCTAACAGGGTGTTGATTTTTGTTCCTGTTGTGCTTTCAGTGGTCACTTGCTTGCTGCTTGTTTCCAGTGATCAGAAGAATGTACTCAGATGATTTCTTTCTACTTTTCTTTTGTTATTGGGAAAGGATAAAACATAGTACTAGCTTAATTTCCTCCGTTACCAACAGAATGAAGTAAACTGTGAAACCTAATATTTCTGATACTACATTCGTATTGTAAGTGTACCTTTTGCACAATTACGATCGATGCAAATAAGTCCTAGCGCAGAATGATGCCTGGATTTCAAGTAGTCAATTACTTGGAAAGTTTTGTTTGTGAGGAATACTTGGCATAGGTAGAGCAGCTTCTTCATCTAGATGACAATAGTATGATCTTGTCATACGAAAAACACTTTTAGTTTTGCGAGAAGCTACCAACTTTTTTTGTATGGTGTAAATTTCTATAAACACTTAGTTTCCAAAATGATTGATGCATGTCAATCAGTTGATCATCCATTCAGTAGACATACAAGTAAATTAAAAGCCTCAAAACCACATGGTTAGCCATGTTCTTTTACCTTTGACAGAAGTTTTTAATTCTTGCTGCTGCATAATGGTCTGATAACAGAATTATCATCCTGGTTTCAGTATTTTTCGCATCACAGTCTTATGATTCATCCAAACATGGAACCAGAAGCTACAGGTAATTATGAAGAAATGTTCCAATTCAGAGATCAAGTATCAAAAAGGAAAAGAAATTTTGAGATGCTAGAAACTAATATTTGCAAAAGCCAGACGGTTGAAAAAGCAAAAATTTTTACTAATCTTCAAACCATTCCGCCACAGAAATTAGTACAAAGCTTTGGGAGATCCCTAAGCCTATACCGTAGGCATAATATTGATATTTTCCTTTTCTCTCCATTTCTAATCTTACAATACGCAAATGAAGACTTTCACAATCCTCTGATGAATCAAATTAAGCCATTCCCACCATGACCAGATCTTTGTATAACGAGAAAAATATAGCCAAAGACAAGACTAGTGGAAGAACGAACAACCCTCCCTTACGAGCAACTTCAATATTTTGAGAACAGTCCTCTTCTATAATGGTCTCCAACCTTGGATTGCTAGAAGACCTTCTGTGAGATACGTAAAGGGCTGGTGCTACTTCACCGAAAGCGTGGATTTTTCTCACCTCCCTCCTCATCTGCAAAATCCCAAAAAGAGTTGTAATATGATGGCTCCAAAGTTTTTGTAATCCAAAGTTGGGCACTTTGAGGGAGGAGAAGGTGAGTGGAACAGGAACCTTGAGCCTTGGGTAGTGAAAGACGAAGGCAATGGATTCAGAGAGAGAGAGCCAGGAACGGTCTGTGGCGGGTGAAGATACGAGTGGCTGTGATGGAAGATATATATATATACAAGAAGTTAAGTCCAAAAGAGGACAAATTGGCTAAAACAAAGGAACGAACCAGGAAAGGCCATGGAAGGTGTGGCGTTGGCAATGTTTCTGGACTAAATTAACAATATTGACGGTGGATTCACGAGATTGAAGGCTTGAACTTGTGCACTTCATTGATTGGACAGGGAGCTGTATATTTTAAGCATGTGCTTTTGACCATTCCAATAATTGAAGCAGGTATTATAAGGATATTCACAGTAAAAGGCGGCCCAAAGGCCTAAGCCTTGAGTACTAGAAGAAAACGTTTCAGGGTATGAAAAACGAGCTTTGTTAAGCACCGGAGTAAGTGTGAAGAACGCGACAAAGGAATTGGACAAGCCGAGTGGGTTCCAGTCACCAACCAGATCTTTTATCTCTTTCCCTAGTATCTAATCTTTGAACTTTGGAAGAATTGGCACGTTATGTATCTTTATGTAAATTCCATAACACGGAGACAGCCTCACTGAATTGGTAATTGGCATTCATGTTAAACAAAAGGTTTGTGTTGTTCGTTGAGTGATTTTTACCACAAATAAGGATTTAACTCGCCCTTTCTCACACGATCTAATGTGCCCCTTACGCCTACGGTAATAGAAATATATTTTGCAGACTTTTTCATGCGAATTGCATATGCAGATACTTTGATTAGGTAGCTAGCTCATCTTTTCAATTAAGATTAGCTACGTCCTGAATTAACAGTTTTATCATATAGAATCAGATACTCAATCAACAGCAATCTAGGAAACAAGCAAGCATGAATCATCATTCTTCAAGTACTGCTCGAGATATACATATGAGCTGCATCAGTAAATGCAAATGAAGGTCACTTGTGTTGTGATGACCAGAGGCCATCTAGCTCACCCAATCTAACTGCAATTGCGATATTCAATGCCACCACGAAGCAAGCAACCCTACTATCCAACATTCCAACGACCACCTATACGCTGTCTTCCCTTCTAACTGGAAGACAAAAGTGATTACAAAATCTGTAACCAGTAAACATTGTAAATACACCACCAGCATCTGTCCAAACTTCCTCTTCACTAGTCCCCGAAGCTCAAACGGCTTCAGCATTGCCTGGAATACGTTACATCATTTGATAGTCTACAAGCAGATGTTGTGGGATTACTTCCCTCGAGTTAACTCCTGGAATGCGCTTCTAAAGAAACATCTTGGCATACATGTGAATGGCTTAAGTTAGCCATTGGAGGCTTCTTTCAGAGTTGCCATAATCTCTGGGTAATAGTCAACAGGATATATACTCAGAACTGTGTCACAGTAGCTCTCCAAAATGTACCTCTACGTCAGGAAGTTTTATACGTGAACAAGATTGATCGGACATAACACCACCTTCTTCAACTAGAAGTCCCCTTTTCTATTCCAGGATATGTATGCTGTGTCTCCATATGGTCTGAAAACAAGATGCATCATAGGTGGACTACAGAGTTTTAGTAGCAGATAAAAAATAAGTTTGGCGTGCATGACAGATCCAATAAAATAAGCATTTTGCACAAATATATTTTCAAAGAAAGTCGGTGGGCAAACTGAATTACATCAGTCACCACAGTTCCAAAACTAAACACCGCAATCTCAAATAAGAAAATTACAATGGTGTTCTAGATGAAAAGTATAGGATGGTTTGTTATTTTTCTTTTTATCTTTTTTTTCAGATATACCGTAGGTGGAAGTTATGCCACAAGAAATTCAACAATCACCAGCCTGAAGATTGCTTAATGTAATGTTTCAACATTCAGTTGTGTTGGCAAATAAACATGTAGATTTTGAGTAATATTTGTACAAATCCATTACCTTGGATTATTAACGTGTAGCAATATGAAAGCAATTGCAATGACTATAGAAGAAGAACCAATAAAAATGCAGGCAACCCCAAGGAAGTCATTCCTCCCTCCCAACCAGCTCGATGTTGAAATAACAAGTTTCTTTTTTCCCCCAAAGCTGTATGCATTATAGTTATTTGTCAGCTTGACATCAATGACATCATCTTCTTCTAAATCCTCTTCAATTCTCCCATATAACTTCCGGAAGCTTGGCAGGGCAGCAGTCCGCATCCATACAATCAGATCTTCTTGATCGCTTAACTGTTAAAAACAATCAACCAAAAGCCAAAGGCATGAAAAGGAAAGAAATAAAATAATAGATGATAAATCAATACTTTTTCAGCAGTATCTATAGAAACAGTTATCGGCGGGCATACAGCTCTTAAAAGAATTGAAGGGCATGCAGGCATGGTAGAGGGTGTTTCATCAAGATAACTCACACAAAACCACTAAAGAGCATAATAGATTCAATAAACAATAGTGTAAATACAATGGAAATAGGCATGAGTGTTAAGCCATGCAAATACAGAGTCCTGGTCTCTAAGGGGAATTTGAAATCTATTTTGGGCTATTATCTCTTAAGACAGAGTGGGCATTCAAAGACAAAAGAAAGTGAAAACTTGTTCCAAGGTAATTTTTTTTGGATGTTACAGCAATTAAGTTGTTATGAACTTATTAATAGATTTTTTTTAAAAATTATATGAAGTGCAATAATTTCATGTCCCAGCGCATTAACACTTACGGGAACATCTTGATCCAGCTTTCCACCACCTATCAGAGTTCCATTCTGGAAATTGAAGGGATATACTTGCTTTCCAAATTTGTGATCACGGTCACTTTTCCATGCAATGTTTTTCCTGTTGATCCTTAATTCTACACCACCACGAACAAATGTATATGTGTCATTAAATAAGCTCCATGCTATCAACCCACAAGGGATGATAGGCAGGCCATTATTAGATTGCTGGGGTTCACAGGAGCTTGTGTGGTTGTACTTCAGCCCATGCAAGAGCTGCTGATCACTTCTGCTCTTTACGTATCTGAAAAAGATTCACAAGCTTTCAACGTACAAATTCATGAATCTGGGAATGCTGGGAATAACACTCAGAAATTGCATATCATAAATGATATAAAAAACAGGAAACAAAATTTTCAGAGGAACCAGTATTAGAATCGAAAGATTTTTTTCAAATCAATTATGGTCTGAATATACCCCAGCTGAAATTTCCACAATAGTTTGCTTCAATGAAAATGAAGTGTTATTAGCTCACCCAACATTTTTATCAACGGTACATAAAACTGAAGGTACAAAACTAAAACTTCTTAACCAAATTAAGGCAATAGGCAATAAAGACAAAAACTCACCTACGGTGGTTTTGATAGAAATTATCAAGCTGATAGTATATGTATATTGGAGCTTTCATATATTTGGTCACCTGCATGGCAAATCATGTAAAGCAAAAGTGTCAATACTGAAATTTTCTTCATAACAGCTGCTGTTGAGAGGTTTATGAACATCACCATCAAAGGCTATTTTTAATTGAAGAGAAGGATTAAGCAACACATTCCAGCTAGATATCCTTATACTTCAAAGATAACTGATTCATGAACAAATTGTAGAGAATCAATATGAGATAAAGGCAACGCCAACAAAAAGCATCACCTTCAACTGCCGAGAACAATTTTTTGAAATTGAGTCATCTTTGATATAAGAAACTTTGTTGCCTTTAAAGGCCTCAGGTACACATTCTGCATCATAGCGATCAACAATCTCAATGACCTAGAAACCAACATAACGTTAAATAATATTCTGCCCAAAAATTTTATAGCAAGAAAAGAGGAGACATTTTTTAAGAAATTATTAAGCAAAAATGCTACTCACACTATGGGAAAGTCGAAGAGTGATGAGCCCAACAGGAACGAATGTAAAACCCATCAACAAAAATATAGATACAACCTACCAAACAAACACTTCATCAAGATCCATAAACAAAGGATATTTTGATAATGAGAAGATTGAGATAAACGTTCAAAAAAATAAAAAAGACTATCCTCAGCCAAAAAAAATATCAGTTGTAGCCTATTTGCACTTACCCATGCTGGTGTAAGGACAGGTTTACAAGCTGGAAGGCTTTGTTGGGTAAACTGGTAGAAAGCTGACAACAAAACAAAACAAAATTCATGGCCACAATCATATAATTATATCCAATACGAAGTAAAAAGTGAAAGCAATGAAAGTGCTGACGCCAATTACTTCTATTTCGTCCTGTACGTATCGGAATAGTGCGAACTCCGGTGGAATCAGATGAAGTACTTCCACCATCCAAATCCATTAATGAAATCTCTTCAGTAGCACCAAGATACCCCCAATTTACAAGATTTCAAAATCAACACTGCATTTCCAACAACGGTGTCTTCATTTTACAATCCTAATCACACAGGAACAACATAAGCACATATTTCAAATAAATCTAAAAGAATATCTTCAAAACTATTTCTTTACAAGCTCTAAGCAGTTATTATCAAGGTCCTGATCATTAGAACTCCCATATTACGAACTATATGAAAGCAAGATGAAAAGGGTCACTCTGACTAAGCTAGTTCTAAGGCAAATTCATGTAAAGTCGTCATTTTCCTACGAAAGGAAACAGAGGGAAGGAGTATGGAGAGTTGTACCAAGAAAACGAAGCAGGAACTGTTTTCACAGCGACTCTCCTGTTTTTCAGAGTGTTGACCAGCAAGAGAAATAGATTGATGGATGGAAGCAAAAGGGATCGGAGTCAGAGATTAGGAATTGAAATGGAAAGATGAAGCACAACAACCGTAAGAAGACAAAGAGGAAGGTGAGAAGCGAAGCGAGCGATTGTCTCTGCCCAGAATTTTGGAATCCTGTTGGCTTTGTTTGGTAAAGGTTCCTCTTCCCTTTTCCATTTTTAACATAATATTAATGGTTTAAAGTTTCAAGGCTCTTTGAACAAGGCGAATCGAATTTAAACATGTAATGGAATTCAATTTATTTATTTAAAAGATTAAAAATAACATAAATTCAATTCAAATGTAAATTTAAATCTCACTTTTTTATAAATCTAATTCACGCAATAAATGATGTGAATTTAACTCCAAACCAACCAATCTCTCTTCTCTCATATTGAAACTCAATAATACCCACATGCAGCTAAGAATCAATGTATTCAAGCACTGCAACTCTTTATCTTCATTTCTATCGTGCATAAGAAAATAAAATAAAAATTAAAATATGAAA
>JAOSBK010000003.1:31099034-31120179 GCA_027568895.1 Erythroxylum shatona
TCATCTCTAAGGTGTTGAAAATCATCTGTAAACAATTATAAGATAATTCCATCAATTTCGGATAATAATTTCAACACATTAAAGATAATTAAGTATAAAATAAGTGCAAATTGATGACTTAACAGATTTAATATGTCGTCTGTGAATGAAACTAATGTAGGTTCTGCATTTATTGGTCCCCACATTGGTTCTGCCCCTTATCACTGTAGTCTAGAGGATTATACCTGACCAAACTAGATTAGAGCCTCTAGATGGGAGAAATTTTGAACAATGGTTTGAGAAAATTATATTTTACTTTCAACAATAAGAAATCGATTATGTACTATTTCAAGAAATTCCTAGTAACGATGCCAACCCTAAGACAACTAAGGATAACTGTTTTGTTAGGGGAGTGTTGCTCAATCATATGATAACCCATTATTTGATATCTATTGTAAGTATAAAACTGCCAAGAAAATTTGGGATGCTTTAGAAGTGAAATATGAGATGAATGATGTTGGTACTAAGCAATATGAAGTTGCTAGGTAGTTAAAATTTACTATTGTTGATGATAAGCCCATAATTACATGAGTATGAAAACCTAGTTATTGAAATCCTTGCTGAGGGTATGAACACGTGAGCTGTTTCAAGCTAATGCCTTTATTAAGAAACTACCTATCTCATGGAATGAGTATAAAAACCAGTTGAGACATAAGGAGAAAGACATGAAGCTTCAGGAGTTGATAGGGCATATAAATATTGAGGATGTCAATCGTACACAAGATAAGACCAAATCACTCACCCTTGTCCCTACTGTTAGGGTTAATGTGATAGAACATAGAAATGTAAATAACTTCAAGAAGAATGGTGGACAAAACAAGTCTTTCAACAACAACAAGCATGATCAGTTTAAGCGCAAAAAGATTGATAGTGACTGTTAGTGGTGCCATAAGCCAAGCCATCCTGCTGCTTTTCACCAAGCTAAAATCAATCATCAGAAGAAGGGCTAAGGACAAAAACCAAGATAGTTCGAGAAAGGAAACCAAAAGGGATACCAACGAGGTAACCAGAAAAATTTTGATAAGCCTCAAGCTAATATGGTCGAAGTCGATGATGATGAGGAGATCATTACTGCTGTAGTGTCCGAAGTCAACCTTGCTAGAAATTTGGTTGAGTGGATCATTAACACAGGAGCCATATGCCACATCTGCACCAACAAGGACTTGTTCAAGGAGTTGAATGATGACGCTGAAGGTGAATTAGTATACATGAGCAACTCCATTAGAGTTCCTATCTAAAGAGTTGGGAAAGTCATTCTCAGACTCACTTATGGAAAAGCGTTGGTGTTAGAAAATGTTTTATTTGTTCTTGATGTTCGTAAAAATTTGATTTCTGGAGCATTACTTAATAATATTGGTGTCAAACTTACTTTTACTCTGATAAGCTTATTCTTACTAAGAATGAGAACTTTGTTAGTAAAGGATTTTGTAATGGGGGTTTATTTGTACTTGACATTAAAATGAATGCATCTCCTTCTTCTGCTTATATTGACGAGTCTCTAGCCTATTACACTCTATACTTGGGCATGTGAATATGAGGTCAATTAAGAGGATGCAAAGCTTAAACTTATTGCCTATCTAAATCACTAATGAAATGGAAAAATGTCAAATTTGTGTTAAGACAAAACACTTTAAGAAACCTTTTAATTCAGTAACCGAGAAAGAGTCATAATTGTTGGATTTGGCACATATAGATTTGAGTGGTTTTAAGAATATTGTGAGTAAAGGAGGCAAGAGATATTATATTACTTTTGTGAATGATTGTTCTCGATTTACTAAGGTTTACTTATTGAAAAATAAAAGTGATGTAGAGGAAGTGTTTATAAAATACAAAGCTGAGGTTGAGAACTAATTGGGAAGGAAAATTAAAAGATTAAAGTCTGCTCTAGGTGGTGAGTATAGTACTAATTTCCTTGCTGATTATTATGGAAAGCTTGGTATACACCTGAATAAAATGGAATAGCCGAGAGGAAAAATTGAACACTCAAGGACATGATAAATGCAATGTTGTTTTCCTTAGGATTACTAGATTTTATATATGGAAAGATATTCTTTCAGCTTGTTATGTTCTAAATAGAGTCCCTTATACGAAACTAGATTAAAGCCCTTATGAAATTTGGAAAGATTATCCACCTAACTTGCATTTTTTGAAAGTGTAGGGGTGTCTTGCTAAGGTTGTTCTACCTAAACATAAGAGGAAAAAAATTAGGCCTAAGACCATTGGTTCAATTTTTATGTGATATACCTTTAATAGTGTTGCCTATAGATTTATGGTTAAGGAAGAGGGATCTAACATTTATGGACCAATTATGGAGTCAAGAGATGTAGTGTTCTTTGAGGATATATTTCCTAGAAAAGTGAGTGCACAAGTTCCTAGAGAGTCTGTCCCTAGTTCCTCTACTAATGATGACATAGAGGAAGAGGAAAATATTGAACTAAGGAGAAGCAAAAGAGCTAGAGTACCCACCAATTTTGGTTATGACTTTATTACTTCCTTTGTGGCGAAAAAACTTGAGGAGATGGATGACAGTTTTGTGGTAACTTATATTATTAAGAAAGATCCCAAAACTTATGAGGAAGTAATGAGATCTGTGGATCCTACATTTTGGAAGGAAGTCATAGATAGCGAGTTAGAGTCAATCATGTATAATAAAACTTGGATTTTAGTTTATCTACCTTAAAGGTGTAAGCCTTTGGAGTGTAAGTGGATTTTCAAAAAGAAATTGAGACTTGAAGGAACCATTGAGAGGTTTAAGCCAAGAATTGTGATTAAAGGCTTTAAACAAAAGGAAGGATTGGACTTTTTTTTTATACTTACTCTCCTGTTACTAAAATTGCATTTATAAGGATGTTGTTTGCCATTGCCTTGGTATTTAAGCTTTATGTGCACCAAATGAATGTTAAGACAACTTTCTTGAATGGTGCTCTAGATGAGGAAATTTATATTGTCCAGCCTGAGGGGTTTAAAGTGCCTAGTCAAGAATAAAAGGTGTGTAAGTTGGTTAAGTCTTTGTATGGACAAGCTCCCAAACAGTGGCATGAGAAATTTGAAAGTGAGATTTTTGAACATGGTTTCACCTCTTGTTATACTAATTCTTGCGTTTACATGAAATCTGACATCAATGGTTATGTGATCATAACTCTTTATTTGGATGATATGCTTATTTTGGTACTAGTTTATCTGTCATTGATACTACCAAGAGTTTGTTAAAGTCTTCTTTTGATATGAAAGATCTTAGCCCTGTGGACTTTATTTTGGAAGTTAAAGTTGATAAGATAGAAAATTTTGAAGACATTTGGTAACTATGATGTTGATCCAATTAAAACTCCCAATGATGCTAATATTGCTTTAAAGAAAAATTTTGGTGATAGTGTGAACTAAGCTGAGTATGCTAAAATTCTTCGTAGTGTGATGTACTTGATGAACTATTCTCGTCCTACTATTGTATACTATGTAAGTAAACCTAGTAGGTATACTTATAATCCCAGTCAAGAGCATTGGAATGAATTGATTTGTCTATTGAGATATTTGAAAGGTACTATGTATTATAAATTATCTTTTGGTGGTCATCCTCCTATATTGGAGGGGTATTTTGATGCTAATTAGGTTACGGAGAGTGATAATATACATTCTATCAGTGGTTGTGTTTTTACCTTGGCAGGAGCTGCAGTATCTTGAAAATCATCCAAGCAAACAAGTATTACGAGATCAATAATTTGGAGCTAGCAGGACAAGAAGGTGAGTGGATAAGGAATCTCTTAGCAGATATCCTGCTTTGGGAAAAACCAAATCCTTATATGTTCCTTCATTATGATTAGCAGGCTGTCATTAATGTTGCCAAGAACAAGGCATATAATGACAAAATTAGATATAGTAGATTGAGACATAAAATTGTTTGTATTTTAATTAGAAATGGTGTAATTTCTCTAGACTGTCAAGTCAGAGAGAAACTTAATGGATGAGTTTACAAACACTTTGAGTAGGAAACTAGTTTCAGAGCATGATAAAGGGATAAGGTTAAGCCCAATTATATAGTAACCTCGTAATGGATACCCGTCTTTAGAAACCAAGTTCAATGGGTCAAATGAAGTTATGTGGTGACTACTTCCTTGTACATTGTCTATGGAAAATATTGAGATACATTCAATTTTTGAATTGCGTCCCTAGCATGGTTTTACTGTGTTTGATGAGGTTAGATTATTTAGTCCTTAATGAGTTCCATAGCCCAAGTTTGGGTGGTGTGAGTAGTACACATTTGATGGACTCACCTATGTGATTGTGGGGGGTAGCCACCCTCCTATGAGAGTATTTGGGCTATCCCTCTAAAGCGATCACGAGATCAGGGCATTTTGAGGCTATTTATTTCTTTAGTAGGTTCTGTCTCTGATTTTCTTAGACACTAGGTTCAAGACTTAGTTCACTTGGTTGTTTTTCAATCTTTTTCCTAAATTTTTACAGTTTGTTTATCAAGTTTTGGACCAAGTGGGGGATTTTTGGTCTATTGTTCCAAAACATTGATAACATTAGTGTGTAATGTCCATCTTCTTTTACACTTTATTACCATAACGTTAATAATGTTCCTTAAATTCATGTTTTTTAATTGCCATTGTTATTATACCCCTAATGTTCTTATTTTTCATTATATATATATACCCACTGTATGTTGGTTTTTCAATACACAGACGCATAATGCTACACTCTACTCTTTACCTTTGTTAACCACATACCCCTCCCTCCTTCTCTGTATATATAAAGAGGTGCAGAATAAGCTTATAACATCTTAAAACATCATTCTTCTTGTCTCAAGGCTAGCATAAGGGAGATAGATTCACCATTAGAGAACCAAATGATATAACACACACCCATCTTCTTAAAATATGCTATTTTCTTGGTTCTTCTACTTAGTTCTTAGAGATAGTTCCTACTCTGTCCTTTGGAGTGCATTGAAGTTGGTGGAGAAGGCGTTAACCTTGGGGTCAGATCCCGTTGTCCTATTATACCGTAGAAGGGGAATTTTTGACTTAGGGAAATAATTTTTCACGACGCCTTGCATTCAGATAAGTTGTTCCGATTTTATTTTTTTGCTATTTTTGCTTACATGCTTTACCTTTTGAAGATAATAACCCTTTCGATCTCCTCTTATTGTTTATGTAAAAGAATTTGTTTGTATTAAAAAAAGTATTATAATGAACAATTGTAGTAACTATATAGAAATAAATTGAGGATTAAGAAGGTTCTGACTATTGCACCCAATTACTAGAAGTTAATGGTGGAGCCCTATAGGTCAACATATGGTCAGAATTGCCTTAAGAGTTGTTACATTCACGATGCTTTGTTAACTGTTTGTGTTAGCTGAACTATAGATAATTAGAAGGTTAATTTTTATTTAGATAATTGGGTTATTCTTATTCTCTTATATTCATTGTTTGTTTATACAAGTGTTGATATCTCCTTTTATACATTTAAAAAGGTTAATAAGATTACCAAAGAGGTGGTCAAACAAGTTTTTAAAGAGTTTTTGATTCAATTCCTTAATTATATTCTTGAAGAGGTCATTAATTATATAGCCCAAGTTCCACCCATGGTGTGCCATGTAACACTAACACTTTTAAAGACAATATGGTTTTGTAATGCCCCATTAGTTTTTTTAATAGAAAATGACCCTAGGGGTTACAGGTGATAACTAATGAAAAAATATAAAGCTAAATGATAGTTTACCAAAATGAAAAATGGTATAAATTATTAGGGATTCAATACAATTAGCCTTACTTTTATCAAACCAAATAAGATCATAACCTACATTTTGATAACAACAAAACATATTGCAACTACTACATTTGCTTTTGGTAATATTACTAGCTCTATTACAATGAAAATAATCAATATATGAAAAGAACAAATTAAAAATTAAAAGATAGAGAAAATGAATAAGTGGCATAAAATGCAACTTTCATAGGCATTTAAGTGAAGAACTAAAAATAACAAGGAATCAAGAACATTAAGATTGAAATAAATTATTATAATCTTATCTTGGACATTTTAATGAATTAGGGGTTCAATCATTGTAAGTTTATTTTTTATAAGACATAATGTATAAATCCTTTTATAATCAAGATAATATTTGTTTTGATCTTAAAAAATTTTTAGGAAAATTTTGTAATGATTTTGAATCATGTTTTTATCAAAGGAGTATATTTTTATCTTTGAAAAGACTTGGTAATTGAAGTTTTCAACTTGGTTTCTAAATATGTTTGGCTAGCCAGATAAAGGAGAAAAAAGTTACATAATAGGTGTTGTTTATTAGGCTAAGGAATAGGCTAGATGAAGGTAGGTGTCTCGTTAGTTAAACGTGGCTAGAAACTAGTTGTAGTAATAGCTAGTTTATTTGTCTAACTACCATTTACATTATTTTTGGTTATAAATAGATCACAAATGAGTTGCAAGAAGAAATTTTAACATATTAAAGAGTTGCTAAGAGCATTGAGAGGTTAGAGAGTGCATGTTGAGACACTGAACATCAGTGTGAGCAAGTAGGGGAGGTTTTAAGCTATATATGATTGTGCAATTATAAAAATTAGGGACATTATTTGTGTACATTTTGTAAGGATTCCTTTTAAACTTAAACAAGATTTGTAAAGGATTTTCTTCACCTGTGACAAAGCAAGACATTTGTAAGGGTTCTTCTTTGTCGTTCTTCTTTATCCATGACAAAGAAGATATTATATGAAAGGTTCATTTTCATCCGTTCAAGGAAAAAGATAGTGAATTCCCATTTGTAGTTTGGAGAGTGGACATAGGCCAAAGGTTATTTAGTCTAACCAATATAAACGTCTCTCTTTCCTTATTATTTTTTATTATTTTATTACGTTTTTTATGATTGCCTTATATGAATTTTTCATATAATCCTTTATTAGAATATGCATTTCATTCATTAGTTTAAAATAGATTAAAAAATCAAATATAATTAACCCCGTGTCTTGTATGGTAGCTACGAGCCAGCAATTAAGATTAGAGTGAGTTTCATTCATTATGTATAATTTTTTAGAAAAAATTAGTAAAGCTCACTATGAAAAAATTTGATTCAATTTTTAGCTATGAGGACCAAGTTATCAATATTACACCATTTCTTAATGGAAATGATTACTTATTTCTGAGAACTAGGATGAAAGTCTTATTTATAATTAAAGATTTTGATTTATAAGATATGGTAGAGAAAAGTGAGTGGAATAGAAATGATAGCATACTCAGTATATTAAATACTAAGTTAATATACATTGTGTTTTTTCATTAGAAAGGTATATACTTTCCAAAGTTTTAATGTGTCAAAATGCCTATAATATTTGACACATAGTTGATGTTTGATTATTATAATGATATCTTCGTTTTTAAAGAGAATTTAAATGACAATTAAGAATGAAGTGAAAAGAAAGAGAAGGAGGATCGAAAGAAAGAGAAGGCACTAGAAGTCATATGGAATGATACAAGCAATTCAAAAAGTAAAGAATCAAATAATAAGGTGGCTAAATGAGCTTTCTAACTAATAATATTAAGGTATCATCTTTCTCAAATTCTTATGGTGATAGTGACGATTGCAATGGTCAGCTTTCATATGATAAGTTAGTTAAATCCCTAAAAACTATGAGTATGGATAAGAAAACATTATCTTCCAAGTATAAAAGGTTTTAAAAACCTTAGATGCACGCATGATTGAGAGTGGTAAATTAAAATGTGATATATATATATATAACATGGTAGATTCTAAGAGTGTGGTTGTTACCAATGATGACGATCATGATTTGTTGCATGAAAATGAGGCATTAAAGAAGAATAACAATAACCTCAAAGAGTCATTGTCCAAATTCTTTATAGGTATCAAAAAATTAAGTAACATACTTGAACCCTAAAAGAGCTCCAAGATAGGCACAAAATTGGGCTTCACTTATGGAAGTGCACCATCCAATGTCACAATAATTTTTGCGAAGAGCAAGCATTTACATTATAATTTGTGCCCAAATCATAATATAAGCATCTAAAATCCAATTCTTGATATGAAAACTTTAATTCTCTTGCATAATCTTCTAAGTCCTAAGGAAAAAAAATTCCAAGCATTTATATATGAGTCACATTTTAAACCTAGAAGCCCTACAAGACAAAATAGCTAATTTTTATACAAAACCACATTAATAAACATGCAATATTCTTTTAATTCAAATAGGTAACATAAATACCATAAGGCTATTTAAAAATATCATAATCATCATAAGTTACTATACAATCATTTGTAATATGTCTGCAATTCTTATAGGTCTTATTTACACTAAATAAGCATGTCAATGTTAAACCATTTGTTGCGACTTATTATAAAATAAAAAGTGCTCTTTAGCCCCTTCACACACAGAAAGTAGAGCTTTAAATTACTATTATATCCAAAGAAGTCACGTGTATGTCACATTGTTATTAGTTACATTTATATGAATCATATACTTGAAAATCATCTTATATGAGATGTCACTTTTATGGTGATTATAAACATATGATATGTGTTAAATATACTTTACTTTTAGCATGATTTTGAGAGCATTATACTTGTATTTTAAGTATTTTTATAAGCTTTACTACTCAAAATGAGTTAGGTCATGTTTTAGCCTCTCAAAGGAAAAAATAAAGTTTTTGGAGAATAATTGAATTAATTGGGAGCAACTTTAAAAGATCAAAAGAAAGGGATTAGAAAGAAAACAACACGATAACCTGTTACTAACCATGTTCCAATATGCCCCATTTTTTTAAGGAGATTTTCACCCAGGACACACGATGGCAACACCCCATTGTGTCTAAGTTATATTTAAGGTAGGGGCATTTTATTTCTCCATGTGTAACCAATATATCCTTATTTTCCACCCATGTTCACTAATATAGTAGTCACATACACACTCCATATCTATGGTAATTAATTATGTAAAATTAACAAAAAGATATAATAAGCAACACAGAGCCTAACACAGTCCCATATTAAGGTCATGTTAGGTGGAAAAATTAGGGTTCATTTAATTAAAAGATGAGGCGATACAAAGCAAAGTGAGACTTTTTGTTATATTGGTTTTGAGGCAAAAAGAGTTCATTAAGAGCTCGATTAAGTAGATAGAGATTAAAATGAAAGATAATCTTGGAAGAGGAACAAGAAAGCCATCAAGATTCATTAAGAATTTGAATATTCAAGAAAAATAAAGATATTTCCTTTATCTTTTGTTCTTCCTTTTTTATGTGATTTTCCTTTATTTTCTTATGAACTAATTTGGATATAAATTTAAGATGGATACCATGATTTGACATCTTAAATTGATATTTTAATTTAATAAAATTTTTAGTTTTCTTGAGATTTGTTCATATTCTAATATTGATTTGAATAGAAGGAACGAGAGTTAAAGATTTAATACTTAGATTAATCCATTGGGACTAAGAGATGATTTGTATGTTTAAATTACAAAATGAATCATGAGGATTGAATATATTACTTGAAAGAGAACCATATAATCCTTTAGGGTTAGATTAAACCTATCACGAGAGTTTAGGAATCAAATTAATGCATTCTTACGTTGTTTTGATTAGAAGAAGATTTCGATCAATTTGATTTAGGAATATGGATTGTATTGCTTGAGAGATAATATAACTACAACTTAGAAATTCTTACCAGCTTAAGGAACTAGTTAATCATTAAATCAAAGTGAAATTAAAGCACAGTAAAATCTTAAGGCATATCTTACAAAGTTCTTATTCATTTATCTATTATTTTAATCTTAATCACTATTTTAACTTGGTGTTTTATAAATTTATTTTATTTCAAATAAATTATCTTTAATAGTCTAAATAATTAATTTTATGAGAAAATAGTAATTGATAAGTAGTTCTTATGGGATTGATTCTTACTTGACAATGCTAGTTACAATTGCATTGTGTACATGATAGTTAAAGTAATAAGTTTTTAACCTTGTTACCAAGGAGTAGTTGAATAAGGCAGCTAGCAATATCATTTTTCCCTTCCCTTTATTGATTAAATGCTTGAGAGGTTGGTAAAGTATTCTTATTTTTATTAATAGATGGTTATTTTGGTTTTTTTTTAAATCACCATTCATCCTAATGACTAAAAGAAGACCATATTTACATGTCGTTATAATACTTTTGCCTATAGGAGAATGCCTTGTGGTATTTGTAATGCTCTTACTATGTTTCAACATTATATCATGGCTATTTTTTTTTATTTTTTAAAAAATATTATAGAAGTGCTTATTGATGATTTCTTTGTATATGGCATTACTTTTAGCGAATGTTTAACTAATTTGTCTAAAGTGTTGAAGTGATGTGAAGAAGTTAATCTTGCTATGAATTGAGAGAAATGTCATTTCATGGTAAAGGCATTGTTCTAAGATACTTGGTGTTTGAGTAAAAGATTGAGGTTGATAAAGTAAAAGTTGAGGTGATTGAGAAGATGCTACTGCACACCTCTATTAAGGGCATAAGGAGTTTCTTAAGCTGTGTCAGTTTCTACTAGCATTTTATAAAATATTTTTCTAGAAGTGCCAAACCTTTGACCAACTTATTTCTTAAAAAATTTACTTTTAATTTTGACTAAGATTGTCTGGATGATTTTTACAGTTTGAAGGAGGTACTTATCTCTATCCAATTATGCAACCTCTAAATTGGAATCTCCTTTTTAAGGTCAAGTATAGTGCAAATGATAATGCAATGAGTAATTTTATGGCAAAAGAAAGACAAAAAGGTTTTTCCAATTTACTATATAAGTTAAATTTTAGATGTGGCCTAAGTGAAATATGTTACCATTGATAAAAAGGTAGTCTTTACCATTAACAAATTTCAATTATACTTGGAGGGTTAAAAATTATTGTTTATACCAATCATTCTACCATTAAGTTTCTCTTAAATAAGAAGAATGTCAAACCAATACTAATTCAATGGATACTTCTTTAAAATTTTAACCTTTAAATTTGGGAAAAGAAGGGAATTGAAAATTTTATAGTGGATTTATCTTTCTAGATTGAGATAAGAGTTAGATGAGAATGAAGAAGATAAGCTACTTATTGATGATTCAGTCCCTAATGATTCACTATTCATCATCTCAAAGTTGGAAGCTATATGGTATGTTGATTTCATAAACTACCTTGCATATGGAATTTTACCTCCTAATTTGAGCTATTAATAAAGAATAAGTTCTTTTTTCATGTGAAACATTATTATTAGGATGAACCTTTTCTTTTTAAGTGGTGAGTTTATGGGACTTTTATAAGATACATCTATAAAGATAGGGTAGATTTATAACATTTCATTGCTAATCTTCATCTTATATTGACCAAGCCATCCTTCAAAAATTGTCATTAAGATTCTCTAAGTAGGCTTCTATTGTCCCACTCTCTTAAAAAAAAGCATATGACAACTTATGACTAGTGTCAAAGAACTGATAATATTTTAAGAAAAAATGAGATGCCTCTCAATAATATCTTGGAGGTCGAGGACTTTAATGTTCAGGAAATAGACTTTATGTACCATTTTCCATCATCATATGGTGATAAATATCCTTATAGCAGTGGATTATATGCCCAGATAAGTGAAATCAATAATATCCCTAACTAATGATGCTAAAGTGGTAGCAAGATTCTTAAAAAAAAGTAATCTTGCTAAGGATCAAAATTCCTAAAGTTGTAATTAATGACAATGGTTCATATTTCATAAAGGGAGACCAAATCAAGGAAGGAATTGTATATATCCTTTCCATCCTTTTTGATCCTACCTTAATTTTTAAGTTATTCAAGGGTTCGACCTCATTACCTTACACTAGCACCTGTTGGAAGGCAACCTAATATTTATTTGTTTATTATACTTTGATTTCATTTGTTTTCAAAATCTAAGCTGTTCTCATTAGTTTTTTAAGTGTTCCTAATGTTAAATTCATGCTTTGAAATTTATGTTGTTGAATCTTGACTAACCTCTATTGATGAGTCTTGGATTAGTGCAATGTTATTTTATAGGTCTCCAACTTAACGTGGTAAGGACACATTCTTGTGTCAAATCTCGTGTTAACCTACATCAGTTTACAATAGAGAAGTTGTATTTGTTGTTAAACTACTAGGTAGGCATCTGACTAACTTAGGAATAGACCACTAGAATGCAGTTAAACAAGTCTTGAGATATCTAAAAGGAACTAAGGATTATATGTTGACATTAAAAAAATCAAAAGTCTAGACCTCATAGGCTATACAAATTTAGATTTTGCTATGTGTCCAGATGATAGAAAGTTCACATTAGGTTACATCTTTATCTTAGTAGATGGTGTAGTATCGTGAAAGAGTGTCAAGCATAAACTGGTGACTTCCTCAACTATGCATGCAGAGTTTGTGGGATGTTATGGGGTTGCTACACATGTGGTCAGAACTTGATTTTTGAGTAATTTGTGATTGATTCAGTGGCTAGACCCATTTTATTGTATTATGATAGTCTTTCTACTGTATTTCTCAGTAAAAACAATAAGAACATCACAATATCTAAGCATTTGAAGGTCAAATATTTGACCAAAAAGGAACTGATCTAGAAAGGTATTGAGGTGGAACATCTAAGGACTAAGGCTATGCTTGCTGACTAAGGATATGCTTGCTGATACTTTGATTAAAGGACTTTGCCCACTAATTTTAAGAGACCTATGTACAGTATGGTGTATTGGAGTCCTTAGACACAGTTAGCTAGGGATCACTATTTTTTCTCTTGATACATTTATACAAATCTCATATATTATACACATTGATGATCATAATTTTGTTCTTAGTCATATGACTCGTTGTACATTGTCATAATATAGGTGAAAGTCTTAGGATCTATGTTGATCTTAAGCATTTTAAAGGTCATTAGGGCATTTATATACATACTAACCTTGAGCCTATGTCGTCATAACACATACATATATATATGTAAATATATAGATTTGATATGACATAGGGGGATATAAGTGTTTAATCCTATAAATGTGGTCTAACATTCAGTAAGACAAAACAACTTTCTTTCTTGCATATAGCAAAAAGTTAAAAGAAATTGAGACCTACAAATGGACAGATGATACATTTCAAATCAAACAAGTGTCATCCTAATTTACCACATTCCATTTTGTCTTTCATGTTAGTAAGGTATTAGATATGCGTAACTGTATTGGATCTTTGTCACACATGACACATGCATTTGATATTTTTTATTAACAAAAGCCTTACGGGATATAATGATGGACTTTCATTATCTTTGGTCAAATGGTTCTTGAACTTGATTGGCTTAACCACTTTTAATGGTTTTATTATTATTACAACTGCTGTAATTAATTTTTGTCCAAGGAGGATAATGCTAGTAATTTTCTGAATTTGTACAATAATTAATTATGATTTAACAAGCTTATGGTTAAGTGAATCATTTGATCCAGTTAAAGATAATAAAAAAGCCTGATAAAGGATCTGGTTCAATAGATTGAAGTCCTGTGAAGAAAATGTGGACCCGACATACATTGGACCTATGATGTGGAAGTCAAATACGATTACTATATATAGTTAATAAGGTCTCCTGTTGTCTAATTACATAAGTTTATGAACATTTGGATTCTCTGACCTGTTAAGAGATTTATGCATTAAGAAAGGCATTAATAACATTTGGTTAAAGGACTTTCACAAACATGATCGAGAAAGTTTGAAAGTTTCAGCGTTGAAAAGCTTATTCAAAGATAAGGAAAGCAAATAAGGTATTTGTCACATTTTCTCTATTTATATTCACACAATCATATAACCACGTGTAATGCATAACACAAGTCCTAGTTACGCACCCAAGTTGAAATGTAAAAGTGAATAAATGAAAACAATGTAGAAAATACCTGATTTACTTTCCATATCTTAGACCGAGCTTTTCTACACCTAAACCTTCAAATTTTCTTGATGATTTTTATAAAATTCGCTTAATCGAATGTCATTAACGTCTTTCTGCATCTTTTATAATGAGTGAACGTCATAACTGGTCAGAGAATCCAGATATTCACGAACTTACCTAAGTAGACAATTGGAGACATTAGCAACTATATATAATAACCGTATTAGACCTTCCTACAAAAAAGGTTTATATGCTGTAGAAGAATAGTAAAAAAGATTATGATATTAGGAAATTATAAAAAAGGGGGGTTGTTTTGGAGAGGGGATCAAGCCTAATGCATGCTTGATCCATGCTCAGTCTATATTAATTATGGTCTATTTTCTTTGCTGGACTTTAGCCCATTAAATTAGATCTTTTATCGAGCCTCTTTATTATCTTTAACTGAATCAATTTCAATTTGCTTAACTATAAACTCGTTAAAATTGTAATTAATTATTATCCAAATTCAGAAAATTACTAACAATATATGTTTATCAATTAAGGAATGTAATAATTAGGGATTTAATATTTTATTAATAATATAAGTTAATGAAGATAAAATTTTCAATTAACCAAAAAGTATGTCTCACTGTCACGTGATAGTAGAGCATACTCTTAAATTAAAAATAAAAATAATATCACGTCAGTATTTACATAAAATTTAATTAATAAGGAGTTAACCTCCATCAAATCTTATATCTACTTAAGGCTTGTTTTAGATGTTTTGAAAATGTTATAGTTCAGTTTGAACACTTCCAAACGTTAAGATTAAAATTGTATTATATTGTAAATGTTGATGTTCAAAATGTACTCTTAATCTTTCTAAATATAATAAATCAATAAATCAATGTGTTTGTATATAAGAAACTAATTCTTTTGAATTATAACGTTTGCATTAAAATGCATGTCAAATTCTAACAATTTAAAGTGTATAAAAAATCTTTAACATTTAAAAAACCTTCAACTAGCCCTTAACTTCGTTAATAATTCATTAGTTAAGCATAATATCAGTATTGACCTGATTATTTTTTAAACCTTTTCTTTCTGTGGGATCCCAATAACTAAAATTAATCTTAATTTCAAACCCTTAGTGAGATTTCTCTCATTATGAAACTTCTCTCTTCAAATAATAAACAACATTGGTTTGAGCAAAATATGAATCCTACTTAATTTCTCACTTCAATCACATCCTGAATCTCTCTCTCTCTCTCCAGGTGAAATTATGGTTAGACTTATGGGTTTGTTCCTCTTTTTCCATAAAGTATGATCTATATTTTTTAATTTATGAGATTTTGGTTACAATCTTATTTATTTTTCCTTTAGACTTAGGCTTTTGGGATTTTCTTTAGATTTTTTTGTAATCTTTGAATTTTTATTTCAAATTACTATATCCTAAAAATAAAACTTAATTTCTCTCCTTTCTGTCTCTAAATCTTTGTGTTTGTGATTGCTTTATTTTCTTGAATTTTTGTCAATAAGAATGGCCAACCTGAAAGTGACAACACTAGGCAAGAACTCAAGATTTCAGCATGTCCCTTATTAGTTCTACCTTGCACGATATCTTCAAATCTTAATGGTCTAACTACGATGATCTTAGCAAGATAAATGAGTATGTAGCATGTTATTGGTCAAAAAAAAGAAGTTTCAGATTTGGGAAATTTTTATTAGTCAGGGATTTTATATTAGAGTAATTATGAAATTAGAGTTAATTCAACATGTCAGTATGGGTCTCGCACAAAAATATTTAGAAAATTTAGCACAAAACATAACACTTAATTTATAGATCTTTAATGTAGTCAAGAGTGTTGTCAATTTGATATTTAATTTATATGATTTTAAAATGTTTAAGTACTTTTTTTTATATATTTTAGAACATTAGAGTCTGATCTTTATTTTATTTCAAATATTAAAGTTCAAAAATGACTTTTTACTTTGACATATACTATTGATATATATAATGTGTTAATTACCAATCCCCTCATGTCAAGTTGTTATCCATATGAAAAATGTTCTCTATATATTTACTTCATCATGATTTTAATAAGGAAAATTAAGAAAATTGTGTGCAAAAATGAAGATTTCCACAAAAATTTTAACCTTCAAATTTTTAGTAAAATTAAAAATTGATGTACTTTATTTTTAGATGTAGTTAAAAAAAAATTTCTTCGTAGTAGGTTTCTTTTATATTGTTAATGTTAAAATGAGTTATTTTGGAGCTGGAGTATCATCTATACTTGATTGGTTCTAACTGATGATGTCTAGTTATGATAAGAAGACTATTTCTTATTATACCATATTATGTTAAAGCATATGGTTTGTTTGCAATTAACAATTTGGCTCGACTGGGCAGCCCTTGCCTGTGGAGCTCTCCCTCCATAGAGATTCTCTCAAGGGCAAATGAAGCTCCTACTGATGAAGCTGAGCTGTTTAATAAAGCTATGGAGGAGTTTCCAGCTTTGTCGAGAGACGTCGTACAATAGAATGTTTTTTGGGAATGGAGTGGGGTTTTTTTTTTTTTCTGAGTGTCCAATGTTCCTAATTCACACAGGTCCTCCCATAATGCTAGCGCTTGGAGCAAGAAACTTAATCTGCAGCAACCCAAGGTACAGTTGAAACACTATAAAGATGTCATAAAGGATGGCATCGTTTGTCCTCTTGTGGAACTATTGCACGCGAGGGAACGAGCATGGCCGAATGCATTAGTGGGTTCCTTCCGGAGCAAACGTCCTGCATTTCCAATTATCAATGCTTGGGCAAGTGCACGATGAAGCAAGAAGGGTTGGGAAAAGACTTTACTTATAGATGATGGCATCATTATTTTCAAATCTGCTACTGGTGGTAATTTGACTGAAATACTTGAGATGGGTCCTTGGAACATTGGGGGCCAACCCATGTTTCTTCAAAAGTGGAAGCTAGGAATTGCTTTTGGTCAAGAATGTGTTGATGTGTTTCCGATTTGGGTCAACTTCCATAACCTATCGTCTGAATTATAGACGATTAAAGGCCTGAGTTTTCTGGGTAAGTTGTTATGTATGGATGCCCAGACTTCTAATATGGAAAGGATAGGATATGCCAAGATATGTATAGAAATTAGTTGCAAGTCTAGCCCACCTAATTGGCTCCCAATTATAAAGCTTGGTGAATCGGGGGAGATAGTGAAAGCTGAAGTTCAGTTAACTTATCTGTGGAAGCCACATGTTGTAGTTAAGAAATGGATACCGATTGGGAGGATGTATAAAATGGTTGGCAAGAAGAGCTACTGAGGTTAGAACATGCAATAGACAACATTGAAAAGGTTGCAGGATATCAACAGTTGAATAATAAGAAATAATTATATAATCCCTCTGTTGTGCCCCTTTGTTTAGGATTGTGTCACCGGACAACGTACTTGTAATTCTAAATCGTCGAGAGGACTTGTGTGTTTGTTCTTGTTCCTGGATCTTCCTATCTTGTAATAATTTGATTATAACTCTCAAAGGGAGTTATCACCTTGGAACTCAAAGGGGAGTTGCCTACCAAGATTTGTCGATAAAATATTGCTTGTCTTATTGATAATGATTTTCCTATTTAAATAGAGGTTACAAGCAGGATAGTAACGGAATAATTCAAAATTCAATCAGCCAATCCATAGACTAAATTCAGGAAACATAAAGAAATTAATCAAGGTAAAAATCTCTGCTCAATCTTCCTTTGACCTTCACGCTTGATTGTCGCCATTAGCACGATTCTTGCGCCTAACATACTGCTGCCTCATAAATACATCTACAACATCACTCCCTCCGTTTTCAAAAAGCTTGTCCTCAAGCTTGAATTCAGGATAAAGAGTGCAGAATTGTAGCAGGTCTTCCCAAGTGTCGTTCTCTGTTGCTAATCCACTCCATTGCACTAAGATTTCCCAATGGCCACGATTCAACCTGGACTTAGTAACTAAGCCCAGGATAGTAAGAATGTGTCCGTCCTCAATAGGCGATAATGTAGGAGTTGTAGTCAGTAATTCTCCCTTGAATTTTTTGAGGAGAAAAACATGAAAAACAGGATGGAGTTTGCAATCTTGAAGTAGTTCCAATTGATAAGCAACACTACCTATCTTTTTAATCACTACAAAAGGACCATAAAATCTGGGAGAGAGTTTATGAGTGAGATACCCTGCTAATGATTTCTAACGATATAGATGGAGCTTCAACCACAGATAATCACTAAGAGAAAACTCTACTTCATGATGTGCTTGATCATAGGCAAGCATCATACGATTTTGAGCTTGTTGGAGCTGAAAGCAAATTTCTTTTAATGCGTCATCACGATCAAACAGTGCTTGATCCACAGCATCTACCCGAGACAAACCCAATGTATATGGTGTCAGACGTGAAGGTTCTCGCCTGTAGACAACTTTGAATGGAGAAGTTTTAAGAGCTGTATGATAGGATGTGTTATAGCAAAATTTCGCCCATGGAATCCTTTCCACCCATTTCTTTGGACATTCACCTGTGAGACAACGTAAATACATTTTGATGATATGATTAACAACCTTCGTTTGGCCATCGGATTGTGGGTGATAGGTTGAAGAAAATTTTAATTTGGTGCCACTCAATCAAAAAAGTTCCTTCCAAAAATTACTAGTAAATAGAGGGTTGCGATCATCACAATAGATTCCGAAATGCCATGTAACCTTACCACATTATCGAAGAATATCTTTGCCACTGTAGTCGCATTGTACGAGTGTGGCAATGGTATGAAATGGCCATACTTGGAGAAGTGATCCACCATCACTAACAATGTTGACTTGCCCATTGATTTTGGCAAACTATCAATGAAATCCATTGAGACATCAGACCATATTTGCGTGGGAAGTTGCAATGGCTGTAATAATCCGACTGGACTAAGATGTTCTACCTTGTTACGCTGACAAATGGAGCAGGTGGTCACATATTCTGTGATAGTAGTTTTCATACCCAACCAATAAAATTCGCGACGAATGCGCTGTAATATTTTTTGAATCCCTTCATGAGTGGAGTTATGAAAACCTGCCAACATGGTGGAAGTTAAAGGTGAAGTTGGCAGCATGTAGATCCTATTTTGATAGTATATCAACCCATCCTTCACATGCCAATCCTGAGTACGTTGTCCAGTTTCGATGCTTTTTTGGATTTCTAACAAAGTAGAAAAGTTCTGAATTTCAGCCTTGATATCCTCAACAATAACATGATGGGTTGAGATATATCAAATAATATACTAGTGTCTTCATTCCTCTGAGCTAAAGAGTCAGTTGCAGTATTGGTTCTACCCATCTTATATTCAACTCTGAAGTCGAACCCCATCAACTTACTTAACCAATGTTGTTGCAGAGATGTTGTTAAGTGTTGCTCCAATAGAGACTTGAGACTGAACTGGTCTGTCTAAACAAGGAAGGCACGCCCCCGTAAATAAGGTCTCCAATGTTGCACCGCCTTCGCTAACGTGATAAGTTCTTGCTCATAGGCTGCAAGTTTGTAGTGACGTTCTGCTAACTTGCGACTAAAAAAAGTAATCTGGTGTCTTTGTTGTTGAAGCACCGCCCTAATTCTTGTGCCCGAAGCATCACATTCAATGACAAATTCATCATTGAAGTCGGGTAGTCGTAGTACTGGTGCTACCACTAAGGCTTGTTTAAGGGACCCAAAAGAGGCAAGAGCAACCTCATTCCATTGAAAAGATTGACGTTTAAGTATATTCGTTAAAGGAGCTGTCAGCTGCCTATAATCACGGATAAACTTGCGATAATATCTCGTCAATCCTAAAAATCCTTACAAGGCCTTCAAGGATTATGGTTGCGGCCAATCTATGACCGCTTGTATTTATTAAGATCCGCTGAAACCCCTTCTGCAGACACCACATGGCCAAGATAAGAGACTTGCGCTTCCAAACAAACACTTTGATTGTTTTAGGAAGAGTTGGTAGGCTCGTAGCAGTTCAAAAATGAGTCTCAAGTGAGATAAATGAGTCTCCCATGTACTGCTATATACCAGAATATTGTCAAAAAAACAAGATCAAATTGACGCAATTGATGTCTGAATACCTCATTCATTAAGGCTTGGAAGGTGGATGGAGCATTAGTTAGCCCGAAGGGCATCACAAGGAACTCATAGTGGTTATGGTGAGTTCTGAATGTTGGTTTTTTCCACATCCTTTATATCCATTCGAATTTGATGGTAACCAGAGCGGAGGTCTAATTTGGTGAAAAATTTTGCTCCATGTAATTCATCAAGCAACTTTTTTAATCACTGGAATCAGGAATTTATCTTTTATTGTCTTGTCGTTAAGCTCTCTATAATCGACACAAAAATGCCATGTCCCATCTCATTTTCGAACTAACAAAACAGGTGATGAAAAAGGCGAATGACTTTGTCTAATAATGCCCTGTTGCAACATCTGTTCATAGTGTCGCTTTATTTCATCCTTTTGAGAGTGAGGATATCGATACGGTCGCACAACAGCTGGTTCTGTACTTGGCTTTAAATGAATCCGATGGTCGCATTGTCGCATGGGTGGCAATCCTGTGGGTTCTTGGAACAGCTCTGAAAATTCGAATAACAAGTCTTCAAGCCCATTTTTTTGTGGTTTTGAATCTTGAATAACTTGTAAGTGGGGTGGTATTTTTCGTTGTTGCCCTCGGAGGATGATTTGTTGTTCCTTGTCGTCAAAACTCATAATAAGTGCAGCAAAGTTCCAAAGGGTCAGTCCAAATGTCAGCAACCATTTCACACCTAAAACAAAGTCAAAGCCAGCCAAGGGAATAACAAAAAAATCAGCTATAAAATGATGTTGAGTGACAAGAAATTGGACGTTGGAGCAAACACCCATTCCTGTGATTTTTTCCCCATTTCCTACGACTACCTTGAGACCCTCATGAGATTGAATGGGCAATCCCAAACTTTGAGCAGCTGTCAAACTAATGAAATTATGGGTGCCTCCCAAATCTACCAATCCGACAAGAGGTTGATCAAAAAATTTGGCTTGCAATTGCATAGTATTTGTTGAAAGTGTTTATTTGTATTCACTATATTTCTGTACATAGGAACAAGGAATAGCTAGGTTTATATACAAACTTCCTAGGACTATTTAGGAAGTAATCTAGCTATTAACTATAGGAAATCTCTCAATTATAGGAGAGATTATAGGAGCAATAATA
>JAOSBK010000003.1:31124270-31134715 GCA_027568895.1 Erythroxylum shatona
ACTCTAATAACAAAACACAAAAATGGCAATTTCAAGCCACGGTATAAAACCAATTCCCAAAATCCAAATCATACATAATCTCCTCATTCATATACATCAACTCACTTTTACATAATTTCATACTCTCATACATATTTATTGCGTTGGAAACCTAGACTAATCTATCCGATTTGTATTCGCTTCGCTTTCGATTCTTTTGCTTTGCGATTCGATTTCGTTTTTGCTATTTGAATTCGCCTTATATTCCGTTCTTTCGATTGTCGCTTTCGTTTGTTATCCGCCAACTTTCGTTTCGTTTTCCGGTTGGGATCCGGTTTCCGGATCGGGTCCCAACAAAGAGAAATATTGGTGACAACATACTCATACTATGGGAGATATTGAGGGATTACAAATTTGGTAAGAATATTCAAAGTTGCTTACTGAAGATTTTTTTTCAAGGCTTATGACACTATCAACTGGCTTTATTTATAAGAGTGTTTGGAAGCCATTAATTTGCCATTAACATTCAGAAATTGGGTTGTACAATGCTTCCAATCCACTTCCTTCAGTATTTTGGTGAATGGTGTCCCAATTCCACCTTTCACTACTGCTAGAGGCATTGGACAAGGGGAACCCTTGTCTCCATACATATTCACCTTAGCAATGGAAGGGGTTTCCAAACTTATCTCTAAACTTGCTGATTGCAGTGTCAAATTTTAGTATCATCACAAATGTAGACCCATTAAACTCTTTTATCTAATTTATGCAGATGATTTAATTCTTTGTGGTAAAGCAAAGGAGCATTTAATCCGAATGTTGTGAACATGTTGTAGGTTTTCGCAGATTGGTATGGACTTAAGGTGAATATGGAGAAAAGTGGATTGTATATACCCTTGGATGTTAGCAATCAGACTAGATCTATAGAATGGTTGATTTTTCATTATATTCTCTTCCATTGAAGTAACTGGGAGTGCCTATTAATGCCAATAAGCCAAAGTTTTCTAATTTCATTCCATTGATTAAGAAGAGCAAAGGACAAGTTAAGGCTTGGCAACATAAGTTTTTATCCATGGCAGCTAGAGTACTCTCATCAATTCAGTATTAAGTAGTGATGCACCTCCATTGGTCTGATCATATGGTATTATTGAAGAGAGACGTCAAGAAAATTGATAGAGTACTGAAAGCTTTCTTGTGGTCATGGAAAACAGATAACTATAAGCAAGACAAACTGAAATGGTGTGACATTATTATTCCGAAGATGCAAGGAGGATTGAGGATCATCTTGATTAATTAAATGTAGAAAGTTTTAATTTGTAGGAGGATCCGTAGACTATTCACTGATAGTAAAGCACTGTGGATCAAATGGGTTAATAAATATCATCCGAAAGATAAGAGTTTTTGACTGGATAATTCTCAAGATTATTCTTGGATATTCAACCATATGCTTAGTCTACGAGACATAATCTATCCTCATATCAAGCATCAATTGGGAGATGGAGAGGATATATGATTCTGGTTTGATAATTGAACCAACTTTAGTGCACTCATCCATAGAGCAGAACTTGCTCAACTCAGACGTAGAATTTATGTTAATGCTAGAGTATCATCATTAATCCAAAATGGAGATTGGGTTGGAAATTTCTAAGGTTTTTCCTTGCTTGTAGAATTTCTACCAAACATTTATGAAGGGCTAAGGAAGGACAACATCATATGGAATGTACACTCCAAAGGTCTTCTTAATAACATATTTTGTCATCATATGTTTATTAACAATGTTAAAGTTGTGTCTTGGTTTAAAATACTTTGGAAACAATCTTTAAATCCCAAAGCTGCAATTGTCACTTAGTTAGTGATTAAGAATAGGCTCATAACTAGAGATAAATGGCATGAGGTAGATGATATAATATGTGTCCTGTGCAAGAACATGAATGAGAGTAGAAATCTACGCTTTGAGTGCAACTACATTGGAGCAAAATTCAGGTTATGTTACCATTAGCTGACTACACATTTGAGTGGAAGGAGACCTTGAGATGATCATAGGTTGTACTAAGTAGGGTAAGGTAGATGGTTTGATCATAAAGACACCGTTTACTATATATAGTTATCTATTCCATTTGAAGGGAAAGGAACAAGAGACTATATAAAGGAGTTAAGAAGGTACATATCGGCTAACTGATCATATTATAAACTAGATTCGACCGGTGTTCATAGCTAATTTCAAACAAAACTCAATTAGTCAAAGGAATTGGTTGTTGTAATAGTAGCTGTAGTAGGTATTTATTTGAAATTGTTCCTCATGCGATTTTGTTGAAGGATAATATCACTCACTGTAATGGTTAAAGTTGAAATTCTAATCCGCTAATCTTTGAGAGGGATTGATAATAGTTAGATTAGATGTTAAGGGCCGGTAACGGTACTCTAATAAATGTTAGTTGTTTCTTCTTTTAGGGCCATATCAATCTAAAGTTCAGAAAGGCACAATTCTTAAACATAATACAGAAAAATTGCAATAATTATAAATGTCATTAGTTATGACTAATACCGAAATTTGCAATAACTATAAATGTCATTAGTTATGACCCTCGTATCGTATCGTATCGTATGCCTAATAATCGCATTTACCATTATTTACTTTGTTTTTATTTTTCTAAGATTTACTTGTTGGCCTCCGACTGTGACATTATTTCCTTAAACCCTTACAAACGCCTCCTCAGACACCAACTTCGCCGTCGTCGCCGCTGCCACCATCGTAATGAGTCTAATAGCAGGGTCGTACGAGAAATTCATATGGGGTTTCAAACTCAAACCCTCAAAACACGATCTCTCCCAAAACACCCTCACTCTCACCCAAACCTTCTCATACCCATCCCACCTCGGCCCCATCACCGCCGCTGCCGCCGCCGGACCTGTAGCAGCCTCGGGCTCTTCCGACGACACCATCCACCTCTATGACCTATCTTCCGCCGCCTCCCTTGGTTCCCTCCACCACCACACCGCTTCCGTCACCTCACTCTCCTTCTTCACTCCTCCTTCCCTCTCCTTTCCCCGCAACCTCCTTTCCGCCGCCGCTGACGGCTCCGTCTGCATCTTCGACGCTGATCCTTTTGTCCATCTCAAGACCGTCAAAGCCCACAAGAAGGCCGTCAACGACCTGTCGGTCCACCCCTCTGGGAAGCTGGCGATTTCTGTTGGGAGAGACGAGTGCTTGGCGATGTTGAATTTGGTGAGGGGAAGGAGGAGTTTTTATTGTCGGTTGGGGAAGGAGGCTAGTTTGTTGAAGTTTGATCTGGGTGGTGAGAGGTTTTTTATGGTTACTGAGCAGAAAATTGGTCTTCACGAGGCTGAAGATGCGAGGTTGGTTGTTGAGCTTGAGTGTCCTAAAAGAGTTCTTTGTGCTGCGCCTGGTGAGGTTAGTTTTTGATTTTTGAATGATTTTGGAAATAATTGGTAAATGTTAAGCGGATGAAGTAAGGTCTCGGACTTGCATGTTGATCTCGTTTCAATAGAAAATATCAATAAAGATTAGGTTTTTGTTACTTTAGAGATGAAGTTTGTTTCATTTAGGGCTTCTCTGGCCTTGTGCAACAGATTTTCATTTGATGGAGCGAATTTCCTCCTCACATGGAAATACTTATTATTTTACTTGTTTTGTGAGAGATGTTTATAAGTTGCACAAACTTATAGGTATGGCTTTTGGTAAGAGCATAGACAAGTTACAAACAGTATGATATGGGTTAGATTTATTTACTGAAGATTATGGGTCTTCCAAAATGGAGTTTTCTTTCTTTAACAATTTCAAATCTTTCTTCTGTATACTGTATATCTAAGCTGTGCTTGACAAAAGAGGGTGGCAGCATAATAGACTCCACAATCGTACAGTAAATTTTCTATACAAACAAGCTATCCACAATGTTTACAAAATGCAGATGCTAGGGGAAACAATGCCTTGTCTTATTAACTCAGGACTATATCTGTTGTCTATATGCTTGATCCATTGATTATTTAATTTTGGAAATACGCAAAAATCAGTTGAGTTATTTATTTCAACCATCACAAGAAATACCCAACTTGGGAAGCTCAAGTTTCTCCTTAAGATGCTATACCAATTTTCATATCTCTAGCCAGCGGAAAGTCAGTGTACTTGGAAAAGACAAAACATGATATTAATAGAAGATCAATTTAAAGCACTGATTTGGGTTCTTATATTCTTATTAGCTAAGTTCATTATACTTTTTAATAAGCTTTTTACGTCCCTACATTTATTCGCTTTAATTTTGGCAGAATGGACTTCTGTTTAGTGGGGGTGAGGATCGGAACATCACTGCTTGGGATACAAAAAGTGGTAAGAGTGCATATTGTATTGAGGATGCGCATTCTGCTCGCATTAAAGGTATTGTAATTCTGACAAGAAATGATGGTGTTGGTGCTGATGATCCATATCTATTGGCATCTGCTTCATCGGATGGGGTTATTCGTGTTTGGGATGTTCGCATGGCTTTCAAGGAGAAGCCAAATCCATTGGCCGAGGTCAACACAAAATCCAGGTTGACTTGTCTTGCTGGATCGTCTCTTCGATGTGAGTACTGTACTTGTCTAATATAGTTTCCTTCTCATTTCCTCTACTATCAAATCAGCATTACGTCTGTTATCTGGTTGCTTATTCCTTTCTTTCGTTAATACAAGTTTGCTATTGTCTTCCTTTCCTTTTTGGGTCGTTCTTTTCCTGATAAGCTGCAGTTTTTTGTCAACTTTTGTTCACACAAATGGCGTTCCTGGTCATGGTTTTGTTTTCCTTGACTGTACAAATTGATTGCTTTTCATTATCTATGGATATGATGGTGTAATGTAAAATCTTGCATCGATTTAACTCTCTTAAAAACAAAAATGATATGTGGAAGAGTTATAGCTTGCAAAGAGAAATAAGAACAAAGAAAAGGTAAAGAATTTTATTTTATTCGTTAGTGTTGTGCATTAGCCTTGAATACTCTAGTGACTAGCACATGTTCTTGCATGGCTATATGCATGTGCGACCACCTACATAAACTCTCACAAACTGTGTTTTAGCCATGAACTTTCAGTTTTGGTCAAAGATTCTTTTAGAGTCAGAAAGTTTATATTTTTACCTTGTGTGCAGTGGATGTTATGTGTTCATCGTGGGCGTTACTTGCTTTCAGTTATACTTACCTAGTGGGCTTTCATGAGAGTCAATGATGATTTACTGGTTTCTCTCATTGCCATGAACTGTCGGATGCCATCGCTTCTGTTTTCTGTTAAAGTATACACTGTCCTGCTCTGGTGATTCAATCTTTAGTCTTCTTATTTTGCTTCTGATCTCTCACAGCTTCAAAGCGACCGCAGATGGGAAAAGCTGTTCAAAAAGAAAAGGTGGATGCAGCAGAGGAAGATTCATAGCATAAAACAGTTGCAGAATTAGGACTTGGTGTAAACTATCTAAAACTTGATGTGTATATCACATAATGGTTGTGGCTTCTGTTGATTCCACTCAATTTTGACGTTGGAAGAGTTTATTCGTAGTTAAAACATCTTAGATATAAACATGGCTGGCTCCTGGATCGGGCTTACCGAGTATGCACTACGGACAATTTCGAAGTCGGACTGGTTGCTTTGTAGCAGTAATATGGAAAAGCTATGTAGATTACGCAGGAAGCTGAAGACCCTCGAAATTGATTTTTTTGCATACAATGGATTCATTTCCAGGCACTAAGTACGGATGAAAGTGAAAGGGACAGTATCCCAAGTAAATTTTAATGAATTTACAGTTTTTACGTGAATAAGGTGTAGTTGAGATTGGGAGTTTGAATCACGCAAAAAGCAAAAGGTAACGTTATAAAGTTGTCTTATGGGCCAAACTCTAGTACAACTAGAAGAAGAGTGTACCGATAAATTTTATGAGACACCCGCTAGATGTTCTTAGGCAGTATGCTTTGTGTTTCACACTAGTCCTAAAGTTGTGAATAGTTGCGTGGACAGATGATAAAATAAAAAAATCTTATCTATTTGCGTGTTTGGTTGTTGTCTTAACTGATTTTTGTTTTATCCCTGGATGACAAAAATATAAATTTTTTTTCCTTCCAAATAGAAAAATAAAATTTCTTGTCTCCATTTTCGAAGCAAAACAAATAAACAATTTTCAAAAATACCCATTCTCTCATATAAGCAATTTTTTATTTTTAATTATAATATTAAACTTATTATTACTATGTTGTTGTTGTTATTGTTGTTGTTGTTATTATTATTATTATTATTATACAAGATTAATTTTCTTCTTATTATTTTTATTATCATTATTATAGATAATTAATTTTCTTATTATTATTGTGATTATTAAATTCTTTATTATTATTAATTTTCTTTCTCTTCTTCTTCTATTATTATTATTATTATTATTATTATTATTATACGAAATTAATTTCTTATTCTTATTGTTATTGTTATTATTATTATTATTTGTTAACTTTTTTATTAATAAAAGTTATTCGTTTTAAAATAATCAATGAATTACATATTTCCAATCATATTATACTATACTGTAGGAGTACTTTAGTCATTGATACTATTTTTTTTATGTTCTATCAACTGCAACCAAGCAGATTTTTGTCTCCAAGACGAACACAGTTTTATCTATTTTGTCCATCACAACCAAACATCTCACAGTCTTCAATTTTTGTTATGTTTTGTTATCAAATTTTTGCTTCGTTCCGTCTTTGTATATGAGAGACAGTAATCATATATAGCATAAGTCTTTTATTTATGTCAATCGATTGTTATATTTAATAAAAATATATTAAACAATTAATAAACATTGCATGCTTAGATTCTAACTTGGTTTCCATAAAATAACTAACGTGCTCAAACTAGAATTTGTACTTCTTGCTTGCGTGTTATGATTCAAGTTGGTATTTGCCAATGTTATGAATTCTATACTAATATTCGTATTGGATTTAATTCTGGCACGATCAATACTGATTATTATTTCAGATCATTTTTTAATTTATAAAATAGTTCTTAATTTTTTTTAAAAATTTCAAAATAGTTCTTTAATATATTGTATTGTATAATTTATAAATTTACATCAAACTGTTTCCAAAAATCATAATAATTGAAATTTAAAATAACAATAATTTATTTATTTTTATAATATTATTTTTCAGATATTTGTAAAATTATATGTTTAAGTTAATAATAATTAACATAAATTCATATACATTATAAAAACAATGACTGTGTTTGACAATCAGCTGATTTCATTTAGCTGTTAACTGATTCTATCAGCTGTTAGTTGATAACTGATTATATTAACTGATTTGATCAGCGGATTGCATTAGCTGTTTGTTAAAAATATTTGGTAAAATTAGTTGTTTAGTATTAGCTGTTTATGTGTAAAATGACTTATGAGAACATGACTTAAAAAAAATCATAAGGATATGAATATTATATATTTTAGTGTTTCAATGAATATTTTTAAAATAACAACAGCAGCAACAACAACAACAACAACAACAACAATAATAATAACAACAACAAAAGCTGCACAAATTATTCTATTTTAATCTATCAATGAATGCTTAAGCATTTTTTCCTATATTTTCCATCGAACCTTAAGAATACCGAAAGTCCTCTCAATACAAATTATCAATGATAAATGACCATCTTATTTCATATTTGTTTAGCTTTGAAAGTTCTCTTTCTTTTTGAAGAATGCTAATGTTTCTTCTAAAATTGGTATGAGAGGACTCTCACTTGATGCGGAGGTGGAGCTCTCCCTTTACTATTATTATTTTTTTATGAATAGAGGAGCTCTCCCTTTTTTTTTTGATAAAGGGAAATGAACAGTACAAATTATATGACAAAGCGGGGGAAACAAGTTCCCGAAAGATCCTCTAGAAGGATCAAGTGGCACCCTATGGGTGTGGAATCAAAATAAGTAACGCCATCGGCCAACTGTCCAGCATAATTGGCCATCCAGTCGGCGCATTTGTTGCCCTCTCGATAGACAAAGCGATGAACAACAGTCCAGTTCTTCGTAAGCAGCAGATGGATGCTGTGGACTATGGGATTGAGTCCTGGATCTCCTGTCCGTGGAGGATAGAATGTCGAACACCATCTTGGAATTAACCTCCAGCTCGATGTGGCGAAAGCCCCGATCCCACGCAAGATTGAGTCCGGTAAACACGCCCCAAAACTCCGCGGTCATTGCAGAACACCATCCCATCTTCTGGGCGAAGCCCCCAAGCCAACGGCCCGCACTGTCTCGAAGAAGTCCACCGGCAGTGGCTGAGGATGTGGACCGCTTGCTGGTACCATCGGTATTAAGCCTGATCCAACCTGGGGGAGCCGTGCTCCACCCTATGAGTAACTCGCTTCTCCTGGGGAAGCCGACAGGACCTGCCCGATGCTGCCATCCAATGGAGGAGTGGATCTAACCTGCATAAGACAAAATAAGAGAGCGGGGTGAGGAAGACCAAGTAAATTGACTATCAAAAAGGGTTCGATTTCTCCATTGCCAGAGATACCAACAAGTAATGCCAAAGAGGGTTGGCTAATCGCGGTCGTGGAGACGCCGGTTGGGTTGTAGATGGTGAAGGAGCCAGTCCGGAGTCGTCAAGGTGAAAAAGTCTGCTTGAATGTGGTGCGGGGAGAAGGAAGACCAAACTTGTCGAGCTTTAGGGCAGTCCCGCACTACATGCAGAGCGTACTCCTCTAGACCGCAATGGGAACAAGTACCGTCGGAAGTACAATACATACGGACACGATGGTGGTTCGTGACAAGGCGATTGTGAGCTAGGAGCCATAGGAATGCCCGGATACGCTGTGGGCCTGGCCATTGCCATATGACCTTTCAGACGTCGTGAGCTCCTTGAGAGTCATACCCCATGCTCATGTCGTACGTAGAAGCAACAGAGAAAAAGCCATCGGGGGATCGGCCCCAAATCAGCTGGTCCTGGCCTAAATCGGGGTGGGGGGAACGTGCCCGCAATCCTTTGGCAGATATGGTAAGGGAGGTAAGGTTGGAACTCGTGCCAGAGCCATCGACCCGCAGAGTCGATGAAATGAGTCAAACAGAGATGAAAGATGGCATTGGGGATCGGGAGTACAGCGTGAGAGTGAAGAGGGCCGACGTCAGCGAGCCAAGGGTCCTGCCAGAATCGAATAGTGCAACCGTCGCCAATCATCCATTGGAGGCCTTGTAGTACTTGAGGCCAGGTAGCCTTGATACTTCTCCAGATCATCGAGCCACCCGGGACATCGAGGGAGACAGGAAAGGTGTGGACATCCACGTGATATTTGCTTTGTGTAAGTTGAGATTTCCAAGAGCAGAGCAGGAATACTTTAATTACAAACACCCATGTATTCGATAACATTAAACATTAGACTCAACTAGATGGTCAACAAACTTTTATGACCAAGTTATTTTTTAATGTCATAAATTTTGTGCATTTTTCTTTACAAAGTACATTTAATAACTGAAATTGCAAGATTAAATCATTCATTTGCAATCATGATAAAAGTTGAAATTAATGTAAAAATTGGTATTTCTACTGAACTAAATTGGGGTTGGATTCATTTACTTTTGACTCTCAGTATGCCTGTAAGTTTCAAGTATAATAGTCATACAGGGAAGGCAGCTAAGTGAGACCAACAAGGCCTGTGTCCTATTTATAAAGAAAAACCATGAAGGGTATAAAAAAGTTATTTTAGGCCTTTCTAGTTACCATATACCATCATATAGAAAGCAATATAACAATACTAAGCTTTTCTAATCCAATTTTCCAAAAACTGCATTTTCAACATTCAAATTACGGATCCCATCATAACTCTTGTAAATGATAAGCAATTTAAGATGAAAGTGCTTGTGTTCGTGGCAGTCACAATCAAAATTCACGTTATCAAACTTTCTCAAAAGCTAATCACTTTACAGGAATTCTATAGTCTCTTGGATGTTTTTCTCCAAGCAAGAACCATAAACACTATTTCTAGCCTACCATGCCATATTAATATGAAGTTGGAATATTATTCAATGGTTATCATTATTAATGATGCCCATCCAATACATAACTTCAGCAATGAAGACCACAGAAAGTTTGAACTAACAAGGAACATTACTTCTCTTTTCCCCAATTGACCCAGGTACAGGCAATCCTAGATGCATTGGAGTCATTAAACATTGATCCATATATCGAAATACAATTAAGAGAACAACAGTGTGAAAAGGAAGGATAAAAAACTATAGTTGATATTTGAAATTTTCTTATCTAATTTACATCATTCATATCCTGTAGATCAAAAACGAATTTAAGAATTTTGGAAGGACACACATTACACAAGTTATGGATTAGTAGCTCCCTCACCCTTCTTCTGACATGTTGATTCTAAGCATTCTTTAGCTCTATGAACCTTTGACTGGAGATAAAAGCTTCCAGTTTGGGCATTCCGCTCAAACAATG
>JAOSBK010000003.1:31195666-31210694 GCA_027568895.1 Erythroxylum shatona
GATGGTAAAAGAGAAGAACCAATGTTAGAGATAGGTAATTTGTTACCATTACCAACTGCAAGTTGCTCTCTACTGTTGTATGGTTCTTTAATGCTTAGATTAGATAAATCTGCAGTGACATGGTTAGTTGCCTCACTATCCACAAACCAGTTAGGCTCAGGAGAGGAATTTGGTGAAGTAGCAACTGAATGATGAGCTAGATATGCCTGTTGAGAAGTATTGTTTATTTTCTGTGAAAGTTGATTAGATCAATTTCCTTTCCAGTGAATGTCAAAAATGCTTGTAGCATTTTAATTCCTCATGCCCTAGTTTCTGGCATAATTAACAGCACAACTTGTTTCTACCCTCTCGTCCTCTGTTTCCTCAGCCTCTATAGGATCGATCCTCGACTAGGATTTGAAGTGCAATTAGATTGATGAGAGTATGTTGCTAAGTTAGCAGATGCAGAAGACACAGCAATATGAGAGAGAGCGTGTTGTTGTTCAAGCCTGGTCTCGTGCATCATTAAGGTGTAAAGAACATCTTGAAGAGAAGAAACACCCATAGATCCAGTTAAAAGTACAACCACAGCATCATATTCACTGCCTAAACCACTGAGAGCACTAATAATCAATTCTTGGTCTATCACAGCATGACCAGCAACCTTGAGGGAGTCGCCAATAGACTTCACCTGTTGTATATAATCAGAAATGATTGAAGCTCTTTTTTGAAGAAATGATAATTTTTGCTTGAGCTGCAAGACTTTAACGAGTGAAGTCTGCTCATATAGGGTAACAAGGATCTGTCAAAGCTTCTTAGAAGAGCTAGTATGATTGACTTGTCCAATAACAATGTCACCAATGGTGGTAAGAAGCCAGCAAAGAAGGAGCTGATCTACTCATACCCAAGCTTTATAAGCAGGATTAGGAGTAGAAATGGGATCAGCTGTATTTTCTGTAGAAGAAATAACAAATGGAGGTGGAGAAGCATGATCTAGTGAGATATAAGCTTCTAGATCCCGTGCGCATTTAAGGATCTGAGGACGCTAGTTGAGATAATTATTCTGATCGAGTTTCAGGGTAAGGTTAAAGTTTAGTGTCTTGGCTAGGGTTCGATGGAGGAAGAATTGAGGACAGTGCTAGAACCAGCATCGGTGGAAGAAAAAGAAGACCCAGTAGCCATGATGATGACGATTAGACGACGATGAGTCGGTTAGGCTCTGATACCGTGTAAACCGTATGATACTCTTTGTATAAAATGTTTGATGATTTTCTTATTGATTGAGTAATGTATATATACACAATGAATGATTACAATCTAACCATTGAATATAATCTGTTAGAATCTAATGGCCTTAATGATGACCGCTGGTAATGTTGTCAGTAGCAGTAGACTCTCAAAAGTAAAGGACCTGCCGCTTGGTCAACGGACATCAGGTTACAGTTGAGAACTACCAGAAATGCTTTGAAATGGCTACTGTGCTGTCGATACCTTGACTCCTACTGGTTTGGTCCTTCATCTGCCTTCATTAAAGGATTTGGATTGAGAGGTGTTGGTCTTAAAGTCGGTAGTGTTAGTAGTTAGGTTATTTAGCCATGGATTTTTCTTAGTTCGTGCGTGTCAACATGTAAGCATTGTCCAATTATATTACAGAGGAGAAAACAAATCAAAACATCGACGTTCGTGTAAAAAACTTTCAAAAGCAAGATGATGCTGAAACCATTAAACTAAAGAATGCGGACAAAGCGAGCGATTGCCATGTCAGGTTATACCGATAATGTTTTATTTTATCGCCAAATTGATGCACAATCGATAGTTATTAAAAAAAAAAAAAAGGAACAATGTGGACTGCAACAATTACGAATGATTGTTAGAAAGAACAAATTCTCTCTTTTTCATCTCCTCTTTCGAAGAAAAAAAATGTTCCAGATGATGATGAAAACATGCAGTTTTAACATTCTTGACTATAAATTACAATCCCAGAAAAACATCCATCTAGCTTCAACGAAAGCAAAGAAATGCCCAGATCCCATCCCCACCGAAAGAATAAAAGCCCCCCGAATATAATCAGAAGAAAGAGAAAGAAAACAAAAAAGGTTGTCTCTTTTTATCTGATTGTATTCGGGAGCTTCTTCTGGCCTTAGAGGCATTCGAGGATACAGTCTTTACAAAGATATGATCTCTCTAGCAATATATGGGATCAATAGAAGGCTTCAAGCAGAGCCAGTAAACGTCGAAGGGTTTTATGAAGTCCTTACCAAGCCTCTCCCTTTGGGTTCCATATCCCAGCTTCGTCTTCTCGTCATACGTGAAAAAGGGCAAATCATTGTTGTTCCTTGGGTGTCTCTCCGGCATCTTCTTCTTTGTGGTTGGTCCGACAGCTCTTTAGATTGGGTTCAAACTCAAAAACCCTAGAATTATGAGATTTGGATTGGATCGCTGTGTCACAGAGTAACATGATGAGAAGCCATTAATTCGCGCCTTGGGAAAAAGGTTTCTGTTGTATACTTTTAATGATAGAAAAGATATTAACCTATTTAGCTAGCAATCTGCTCATTGCATCACCTGTTAGTTGATAGTTGATTATATCAGTTGATTTGACCAGTAGATTGTATTAGCTGTTTGTTAGAGATCTTTGATAAAATTAGTTGTTTAATGTTAACTGTTTATATGTAAAATAACTTATGAGGGCATGACTTAAAAAACTTACAAGGATATAAATATTATATATCTTAGTATTTTGTTGAATATTCTTATAAAAATTTAGATTTTAGATAAATCATGTTCACCTGTACTATTTCATCATCTATGAGAAATTTATGCGACTCTTTTTATTTTCATTTTTGTTTAAGATCAACATTTTATTTCTATCATATAACTACAAAAAAAAAACAATTATAAGAATAAATAATGTTCCTAAAACGTATGTATCTAGGAACCTTAATTAGGTTGTCTTATTTACTAAAAATTGTTGTATATTAAAACTAACAAAAATATGACGCGTGTAGTACTTAATTGCAAATTATTCAAGAATACAATTTAAACATCAAAATATTACGCAATTACGCAAATGGAAGAATTAAAGGCTGGTTGGCTTCATAAATAAGTGGAAGAAGAAAAGTGAAAAGAATGTCCTTATTTAAGCAAAGGTTGAAGTGTTTGATGCTCTTTTTTCTTCTTTAGATGCTAGTGGCGGATACATATAGGAAAGGATGTAGTTAGATTTTGCTACATTTCATTTTAGCTGTTGGACGAAAACGAAAAACGTTCTTATATTGCAACATTTTCAGTTGTTTATCTTCAATAAACTCATTAAAAAGCTACTCGAAACTATTCAAACAGCTAACAACTACCAATCAGCTTAAAAAACAACTAATTGGTTATTATCCAATTGAATCCATCATCGATATAGATTTGACTAAATATATTATGCGATGGAAATGAAAAGGTAGCAAATTCTTCGAAATTGTTTTGGCCACAAAAAGAAAATACAAATATAAACATAACAAATAGTTTTCTAAAAGATCTGCACAATACTTTCTCTAATATATTTTTTTATTGCTTGGTCATAATTCTCAAGGGAATCAATAACATTAGTTCCTTTAATTGCATATCCAGTGTTACCTATTAGGGAAATCTTTCTCTTTCCGATTAAGGAGTTAACTCTCCTTCACTCTCATCTATATTAGATTTCTCATAATTAAATTTATCATTATTGTTACTGTCCAAATTCATCAGTTCTTAAATTTCTCGAAATATTATGGATATTAATATAGATAAGAACTTAATTTTATTATGTTTAAATTCTAGGCTTCTACTTTCAGAGGTACAATAATTTGTTGTTGAGGTGCTACGGGCTATTGAATTAAACCCGAAGAGAAAGTGGTTCTTCTCATTAACTAAGGCTTCTCTTAAGCCGAACTACTTCTAATGGTGATAAGCCCATAACTCCAAAACTAGAAAAATTGGATTCTTGTTTTAAAAAATAAGAAGGGTTGAATCCCACTTGCAAGATCCTTTTTTTAACTCAACTGGAGTGACTACAATAGAGGTGAGATCCTCTGTACCCCTACCCTGTACTTATTCTGTCCCCTTTTGATCTCAACCATCCAATACAATACATTGGATGGTTGAGAACAAAAGGGGACAAAGGGTATTGGGTAAAAGGGGACAGAGGATCTACTCTCCTACAATAGGGCTCCCATTAGTGAGCTATAGAGGACAATAATAAGGACGGAGTAGCATCTCCTAAGTGTAAAACTTTATAGGATCGATTCGTTTTGTGCGTACCTGTATCCATGCTTTTGTTTCGTTAAATGTTGATATCGTTGAAAGAGTTTTATTTCCTCTCGTCTTCTTTCGTTAATGATTTTCTCAATGGTTAAGAATTATTCATTCAATAAGTTTTTGCAACTTATATATTATCACCAAAGGATGTGTCCTTTGGTAAGTGGAAGAGAGAGGAAAAGAGTCTGCGACCCAATTGAAACCCATTCAATAATACCCAATAACCATTATCTTGGATGTGTTTCATAAGACTCAATACAATAAATTACATGAGACATAAAATAGTCTAACAATCTAATCTAGTTGCCACCTTTCTTTCATACCATGGGAAATAATATTGACTAAGGCTCTTGCCATTAGGTTTAATTGACATAACAAAAAATGTTTGCTACCTTAAAAAGAGTTGATGGAATATATGTAATATGTAATACTCATTTATCACCTAGAGATTTATAAAGTGGTCTGAGTTAGGCTATAGATGTCTCATCTCAACTTCTTTAGTATTAAAAATGCTCGATCATTGATATATTGTTTGGATAAGATTAACTTTTGATGAGTATATTTAATATGAGTTTTGAAAAAATTATATTGTAATATACAAATTTTAAATATGAAGAGAGTCCTACTCTCTAGGGTGTATATTTGATTTTGGTAATAGTGTTATTTATCTATTAATTTAGGACTTTCTCCATATTTATAAAATATTTTATGGTATTTTTTATTTTAATAAAGTTTTTGATGTTAAGATGATAAATTAAAAACCTTCTTAGATCAAGGATATGAAGCATAGAAGTTAAATCTACCAAAGGGTTCTCTCCTAACATATTGAATTGCTAGATTTCCATCTAGACGCCTCTACTTAAGAGATTTCTTAGACTTTTGAATTCTAGTAGCTTTCTATATCATGTTCATCTTATTTTAAATAATAGAAAAGTTTGAAGAAAAATATCGATAGTCTTTGAAATATGAAAGAAAATTTGGAGCATCTTTTATATATTGGACAAGATACCGTCAAAAATTGAGTAGGAAATACTTATGGTATTTTTATCTTTTTTAATTATTTTAAATCTAATTTCCATAGTCCCATCCTTCTTAGAATAAACGTATGCGTTTAATATTGATTTGATTGCTTGATGCAAATTTTGTAGCTGATAACCCATTTATGGGGAAGAAACTTTGTTGTTTCTTTTATTAAGATCTGTCAATGGAACTAAATACAATTTAGGACTTAAAATTCTAAGAATAATTTAATAAATAGAATATCATAAAAATATGAAAGAGTGAGATTAAGAGCATGGTTTTTCACTATAAATCATTTGATAATGTAAGTTAGCTATAAAGTTTTGTTCTTGTATCGAAGCAACAATAATCTAGATTTGGAATTTTATTTGGGATCTTGAAACAAGACATTAAAATTCGACAAAATTATTTCAAAAATTGTTCTAGCATTTAAAGTAGATCGAGAATCGTGTAAGGCGATTTTAATACATTAGTTACTAGCAAGCCTTTTTTAGCATGCAGGCTTTAAAATAAATGAATATGTTCAATTGGTAACGTAAAGATTGAGAAATTTTGTGTATAAATAGATTTACCATAATTGAAAGGAGTTGGTTGCAAACTTAAAGATAGGTCAACATAAATCGTCTAAATTAAGATCAAACCTAATAGTGGAATTCATAAATTGATAAAACAATCCTAAGAACTTTAACTAAAAATATTTCAATTAATAATCCTATAGATTAGTTTTTAGAGAGTTATCTTTGTTCTGCGTTCATTATTATTTTTATTTTATTTTATTTGTTTAAGTATTATTTTTAATTAAAAATCAATATCCAATTCATAAGTTAGATAATAGGAGAAAGATAATCAATAATAATTATTGTATTCGTATAATTGATTTGTACTTATCTGAGCTACGTACAGCTACAGAGTACAATTACTGTTAATCAATTAATATTGTCAAACTAAAATATCTCAAAGTAGACATAGTTTCCAGACTTTGATTCCACTACTGCCTATAAAGCAGTGGATGTTTGGTTAATAAATGCACTGTAATGGAAGTTTCTCCAAGCTTTTAGACTCTGAGGACTAATGGCTTTAAGAATGGAACAAAAATTTATTGGTGTAAGATAAGATGAGAGATGCAACAGAAAGTTGTTGGAGGGGATTACGTAATTCTTATTCGAGTCTTGCGAAGTTGGTAAAGTAGCTGCTATTAGAAGCATACAAAAATCAGGGTAAGGCATATACCTATATTGGATTTGAAGGAATAAGCTTTGCAAAATAGGAAGATAAATTTCGACGGTAAGTTGTGAATTACAGGAGAAAAATTAAGTGGCTACACAATCTTCTACTTGAAACAGAAATTGCAAGCTCATACATCATTGTGGTGGCACAAGCATAAAATATCTTTATGGTGGGCACCCTAATATTGATTCCTTAGCTAATTACAAATGTTCCTACTCGTGTGAAAAGTAACACGTTGATGCCTTTCTTCATTCCGGAAATTGAAAGATTTGACGCCGTTCATTTATAGCTACTTGAATTTATGACCAAGACCTGAACTTTCCCCTTTGCAACCCAAGATCAGAATCCATGATTTGCCATGGAAATAGACCTCAATTCGCATGCACCTCATCCTCCACCTTGATCACTCCGCTGGAGCGTAAACCACGTTTCATCATTGACCGTACTTCTTTTCCAATGATCGGCAACTCTATTCCATTTCCACTTAGGTATGTCCGCAATCCAGTCGTTTGTGCACTAGAGAAACCTTCAACACCTTCGGGAAATGGCAAGAATGATAAGAAAATTCTGAAAGGAGTGTTAAAGACATCCATAGCCTTTGCTTGTGCTCTTGGAATCATCAATGCCAGCTTGAAGATGAACCGGAGAGCCATTGCAGGTCCAAGAGAATTGTTTCAAAAAGCACCACCCGCAGTATCATATCCTTTGGCTGGGAGGATCGCACTAAAATCATTACTAGACATTACGGCCTTGCTGTCTTCTAGTAAAGTCGAACCACCATCAACGACTTTCAGGCTGCCGTCAAGACCTTCTACGTTAGATGTGGAGAACATCAAGGTTCTCTTCTTAGCATTCTTAAAGAGTCCAGACAATGGTTCTGAGTAAAAGATCATTATTCTTGATCATTCTTTTATTAACTAACAAGTTTCCGAGGTTAAATAGATTCCTTCACAATCAATGAGTTCACTGCAATCATTTAAGGAGTAAATAACCTGACATGACACTTCTTTTAAGTTTTACTTATGATTAAGTTTCAATTTTCCCAGTGCTGAAGAATAGCTGTCTACATGAACAGATGCAGGCAGTGCTACTAATGAGGCACGGGAAGGCAGAAGAAGCAGTGGGTTTCCTTCAAAAAGCGTATGGAAAATATAAGGACGATCCTGAGCCTGCATATAACGTGGAGATGGCTTTGGTAGAAGTTCTCATCTGTCAGGTTTATAAATATTGCCTTCCCTGCAAATTTGGTTTGTAACAGCAGTACACATTCTTCAATAAAATGATGAGTGAAAAGCGCTGTTGTTTGTATTGATCTTGCCGCAACTTTACGGAATTTAATTCCTGAATCTATAAACATCAATAAAACATTTCATACTAAATGGCAATCATTGGTAATTACTAGAACAAATGGCGCATGGGAAAATTATCTAGATCAGGAGGTGTTTGTTGATAAATGTTCCATTAATTTCTAGTTGCGAAAGCCATCATTCTTGTTGGATACGCTATTCCTGTAAGTTGCAATCTTCAATGGGGTTATTTCTTGAAATTTGAGACATATGATGATCCGCCCGTAATATTGTAATAACAGTAGCCATTTTTGTCAGGATTTAGTACTAAACTGGCCTCAGGACATTGTAACGAAAATAAATATTTGTTTGACCAGTGTCTATATGTATCACTGCAGGGAAAATACAAGGAAGCACTGGAGTGCAAATGTCTCCAGGATGATTACAGTCTTCCTTCAGATGCTCGAGTTCACCTTTACAAGGTCAATGAGTGTATTAATTTAATATCATATTTTGGACATTAACAATCTAGACTGCTCTTAAAACCTCTAATCTTTACTAATCCCTGAACTTTGATTGCGGTAGTAACTTTTGACTACATTATTACGGGAATAATATCTCTCCAGCTAAGCCATTTCCTTGCAGTAAATATAGGTCTTAGCCTGAGGAGAATGTATGCAATAACAGGAAGTTATTAGGTCAACAATTTTGTTGTGTTTAATAGATTACTCATTTTGTGTAGGCTATCATATATACCATGTTGAATCAAAAGGAAGAAGCGGGACAATGCTGGGACGAGTACGCAGACTCAGTTAAAGAAGGATTCGACAATTGAAACCTTTAGAATTTGTGTCGTCTTTGTTACAGTAGAAATCATTATTTGTCGCATATTCTTTGCTGTTCGTGAGCATACAATTGGAGGAAATCATAGGCATATACCAACTTTGTGGAAGAAGACGTGATTAAAACAATTTTTCTCGACGGAATTGAACCTTGAACGACAGGAACTAGTGGATAACGTGAAAATTTGCTCTAAATTATTATAAAAGATGCGCATTGCGAGCCCTAGGTTATTTGCATGTCCGCATTTTCTTAATCTTTTTAATTATCAGCAGCAATAATATTTTCTCAACTTCTCAACCTTCGTTACAATCTCAAGAAAGTGTTTTGTACAGATATTTATATCTCTAAAATTCGAACATTCAGATTCTAGTGTTTGATTAGTTAGAAAAAGATATAATTTTTCATCTATGAAGAGTTGCATTGTTAACTCCTTAACATGGTTGGAATACTGTTAGCTTGCTGAAATATCATTTATTTTACATATATATCTACATTTATATAATCAAATGAACTAAACAAAGAAAACTTGGAAGGAAAGCTAAAAATAAGACTCAAAATGGCTTCAAACATTAGTCTTTAGTCCAATTTCCATAATAACATGGAATGTCGGGATTTTCAGCTCCCCTTGCAAGCAACACGAATAATTTTTAACATTTGAACGCAAAGATGCCAAAGCTAGTGGACATACTTTGGGACAAAAGAAAAGATGAAAACTCAAAAGTTATTGAAATGTATGTGAAAGTTTGTCCATGTGGAAAGAATATATGGCCTTGAGTATGCATATAAATCTAGTTAATTATGAGTATGCATATAAATCTAGTTAATTACTCCTCCTATTACTAATTAGTTTTAGGATAGAAATTCATTTGGGTTTGTATGTGCTCGGTTTATTTTGGCCTAATCTTACAAAATTTAATATGGTGTCAGAGCATGTTGCTCTTGAATTAGTCGTCACTACCTCGACACGATAGATAGTGTCATGTGTTAGGCCTTAAATTAGCCCATACGTGAGGGGGCATATTGTTGAAATATAAGTGGGAGTTTGTCCTATATGGAAAGAATATATGACCTTGAGTATGCATATAAGTCTAGTAAATTACTTCTATTATTAATTAGTTTTATGATAGAACCTCATTTGGGTTTAGATGTGCCCAGTTTATTTGGGTCTAATCTTACAAAATTTAACAAAAGTATTATATAAATCTTCGAGAAATCTTATATCAATCTATCACTCTGATAAATCATTAATTCCATTTCAACGGAAGAATCATAGTGGCCTCCAGTCCAATTATGATAAAGATAATTAACACCATGTATTCAACTCAATTTACCCAGTTAATAGTTGAATTGATGCAAAGCTTAATAATTCTTACCATCACATATATACTACAAATCTTATATTTTAAAGAAACATGTTATAAAATTATCTCAACATTATTCACTCTATTATAATAGTCCCTTAACTTATATTGGGAGACTTCAACAACATATTGTACTTAAGTGAATCTAAGGGATAAAATTAAAAAGCTTGAATCATCACAATGATGGGTTTAAAGATTATTTTAGTTAAATTAGGGTAACCTACTTATACTATGAGAGAAACCACTTTACCCAAAGCCAAAAATAACAAGAAAAATGGTTAATCAGAAAAACGAAATCTAAACCAAATCTTATATAGCAAAGCATTTTATGGTAAGCAACTTACTTCTAACCACTAACTAATAGAGATTCAGCTATAAACTATAACTTGTTATAGAAAAAATTCCTTTCAAATTCAATAACCATCTACTTGACATCGACGGATTTAAAAAAGTAGTAGCTAAAGGGCTGCAAACAACCTCTGATAGATTGAAGCCTATATTGTATGAGAAAGCTTCAAACTATCAAAGAGGAATTAGAGGCTTAAAATATCGAAAAGGTAATCTACATGCTAAGCAACATTGAAGCAATAAGAGTAGCTCTAATTTGAGTTAACCTTTATGTTGATCCAAATATTGCCAATTTAAAGTAAAAAAGAGAGAGTAACATGTTAGACATTTTTGCCCCCAAGGGCAATTTTGCCAATGTCTCTTGAAGTTAGACTAACATTAATTGCAATTTTGATTTTTAAATAAATTACCGGTTAAGTTACTCCATTTAATCCAGATAAAGATAATAAAGTGGCCCAATAAATGATCTAGATTAATGGGTCGAAGTTCGGGTAAAAAATGGGTCCCGATCAGTATGGATCGGGTTCATATTGACCTTATGATGGGGAAGTCCGATATGAAAGCTATATAAAGGTTAGGTCTCTTGCAGTTGCTCAAGAGAACGTTCACGAGCATAAGGTTCCTGACCCGTTAAGGACTCTCGGAACTTTAAGGAAATTATAGAAAGACCTAGCCCGTGAGTCGGTAAGCGCTTTCCACTAAAGGACCCGGGAGATTCGGAGACGTTTGGATCTCGAAATCGACATCAAAATCCGAGATGAAACCGAATCCAGGTATTCCGCATTACCTTCGTTTTTGATCCTTTCACGTGATCCTGGGGTACATAATAAGGTCTCCTCTACGTAGTAACATAACAATGATGGGTTATATTCAGGTACTGGAAATTCATTCATCTATAACTATACAAAGATCAAAGGTACAATGGTTGAAGGATGGAGATACAAACACAAGCCATTTCCTCAACGTTATCTAAAAAGAAACATCAACAAAATAGCCTCATTACCTTAAATTGATGGAAGATCATACCGAATAAGATAAGGTGAAGAGAATCATCTTCAATCACTTTAAGAATACAATATGTAAACTATCTAATATTTTTTCTTATTTACAGGAGCACAAAACGTTCATAGCAAGATTAAACAATACAAAGCAAGATAATATAGCATTTCATAGCTTAAACCTAAATGAAGCACGAGGACCTGATATGTTCAATGCACCATTGTTTAATAAAAAATGAAACTTAATTGGGGATTTGGTATAAGGGCAATATTAGAACTCCTCTCTAAAGGAAAAATAATAAAGCAAGTAAATAGAATATTTGTGTGTCTCATTCTAAAGTAGCCTAAATCTTCCATTTTACAAGACTATAGACTCCTATCCTGTTACAATATGATTTATAAAATAATATTAAATATGATAGCTATTAGATTGAAAATTACCCTCACCTCAATCATTAATCCAAGTTAGAGACCTTTCATTTAAAGGAAGTGTATATTTGATAATTAAAACACAAAATCCTACCCTATAAATTCACAAAGGCTAGTCCATCTATCAAACTACAATATAGTCAGTGGATATCGAGTGTCAATCCCACAGGGACTATGAGTACTAATAATTATCTTTTTTTGTTGCCTAACTGACCGAATAAGGTGATGGTTCAATTAAAAATGATGAAACTAAACTAAAGCTCAATATAACTAATAACTAAGATCCTAAATCTCATAAGGATTAACCAAATCAAATAAGTAGCACCTAATTAATGAATGCCCTTAATATTTCTTAAGTTGTTAATCTATTATCATTTAATTTCATTAAATATCATTAGCCCTTCGAAATTCCATTCTATGTTAATATCTTTCTTAAAATTTCCAGCATGTAGGCCTAGATTCATTAACTAAAATCTCTTTTTAGTTTAAACCACTAAGATTGCTTTAATCGATTTGTAAATTTCACTATTAAGTTTGACCTTAATCTAAAAGATTTATATTTTCCTATGATTAGGATTACATCTAACTCCCTTCAATTATGATAAATTTATTCATATAAAGAATTTCTCAATCTTAATTACATGAAATCATACATGAATCAATATCACATAAATATCAATTTAAGAAATAATCATAATATATAATTGAATTATGATTGTCACTAAAAGCAGTAACATTAGTCACTATTATTGATAGTGTCCAACTTTTAAAGTCGTTACCTCCTGTCACAAATACCTCCGTTATTAATGAAATAGTGAATAAATTAGAAAATGGTTACAATTATGCAACACTTTTGTGACAAAAGTATTGATGATAAAAATTATGGAATATGTGACAAAACTATATGGTTAGAGTAACTTTACATATTTGTGACAAGTTTGTTATTACATACAATATAAAGTAATGATGAATTAAGTTGTAACAGTACTTCATTTTATCAATGTCCATTACTTCTTGGTCCCTAGTATTTTAAGAAAAAAATGTGAACATCATTTTATCACAAAAATGAAAATTTGTTTTTACAAAATATATTGTCAGTAATATGTTTATTATTTTCACAAATAAAACTACAAATTCAACAATGGAATTGGATTAGTCATAAAAGAAATTTGCATCAGTGATTTTATTGTCTAATAGATTTCGTCATAAGTATGAAAGTTATATGTTACACTAATGTTGTCACTAAATAAAGATTATATGTTACAATAAATTTATCGCTAATGTATTCGCTTCTGTCACAAATAATATTGTTAAATTTAACAATTTCATTGCTTGATCGATAAATTTTTTGCATTAGTGACCATAACATAGAAGTTGTAACAAATTATACAAATTGTTAGTCCCAGGATATTGTCATAGGAGCAAATAAAAATTATTAGTATATATAAATGGTTGACAAAATCTGTAAGTGCATAGAGTCATTCCTACTTCATACAAATTGAGTATTCCAAGGTCGTCCCCCACAAGGACGAAGATACTCACTACTGAATTAATCCTAATTACTTGAACAAAAATGACAAGAAACTTAAAAGATGATTAGATTTGAGTAGACAATAAATTGTAAAGATCGGAAATAAACAAACAGGGGAAATTTGATGATTTAAACTTAAGGCTTTAGAGTTCACCAATTTAAAAGATTGATCAATAAATTATGGAATTGATTGAATGACAGGTTATAATGACAATTGAATAACTTTAATCATATTCTCTCTCAAGGCATAAAAAAATACATAACTAGTTGATTACCATCTCTCAATGCGAAATCTAACTAGTCAAATTTATTAAGAACAAGCAACCATAAGTTATCACATTAGTTTAAGATATCTCTATCTCTAAATCTAATGTGTTTATCCTCTTAATGCACAAATCACACGTCACCTTTTAATTCATCATATGATTCTTAAGGTTGCATCTATGGTGATCAAGTATAGAAACAACAATGAAGTTCAAGATAGATAAACATAACCTAAGAACTTTCATTTAACACCTATCAATCTATAAAATACAAATCAATCTCCCAAAATAGGCTACATCCCTCACCCTCAATGGGGTTTAGTTCTAGAACATGATAACAGAATCCATACACATAAAGGCAATCAACATCCAAGAAAGAGTAGAGAGAGAAGGTAGAGAGAACACAAAACAAGATTGCTTCCAATGCATGATTTAATCCTCTTTTCTCTTCTTCTTTGCCTCTTTTGTGTGCCTCTTTCTGTGGTAGCCTCATTTTCAGTGTCTAGCCTCTCTTTTGGTCTTAAAAATGAGTATTTATAGTATCTTGGACTCAAAGAAACCTAATTTTTGCTAAACAGAGAATACAGATCGTCCTAGTGTCGACAAAGTCCGTTAAGTGGACTTCATGTTCGTTGAGTGGACCTTTTTTAGTCTCTGGAGTAGAATTGACCAATCAATGCCCGTTAAATAGACATCATGTTAGTTGAGCATACCTTCATGGGTTTTCCTGCCTTCCAGTTCTACTCATGTCCATTTGAAGGGACATCATGTTTGCTGAGCAAACATACCCTAGGCATCTACAAAGATGTGTAATTTTGTTTAGACAACGAAATCTCTCCTTAGAGTCTTTATTGAAGTTGTAGAACATGGAGTTCTCTTCGAAAGTGTACTTGAATGACCTTAATCTGAAATCTACAGTAAAAGTTATGTCTCTTGCTCCAAAATCTATCCATTTGTACCTATTAAGCAATAAAGTTGAAATGTATGAGAACTAATCAAATAAAGCTCCAAATTCACATTGAGATAAGTCAAATTAGTTCCAATTCATCCCAAAATCATATATAATTTCCAATATATAAAATTAATACCAAAATGTACAAAATTCTAATTTCCAATATATAAAATTGGAAATTTTAATATTCAAGACAATTATATTTATTACAATTATCTTAAACTACTACGAACTAATTTAAACTAAAATTCTTCGAGGAAAATTTTACTGGCTATTCTTCCAGATGAAGTTCACTATTGATTTGTTTCCTACACACTACAAGAAAATTTGGCTTCAGCAACCAAATTCTCAGTAACCATAGTAAAATAGTTGCTAATTATATACATTTTGCAACCAAAAATTATTTGGTTGCAATATATAAGTTACTTATATTTTTTACCGACCAATCAATACTTGGTGGCTATAGATGGTCACTAAAACTTACAATTCATGGATAATAATATA
>JAOSBK010000003.1:31221203-31232373 GCA_027568895.1 Erythroxylum shatona
ATTTTTTTATTTTTAGTACTAATAAATTATTATTATTTAAATTTATTTTGATATTTTATATAATATTTATTAATAAAATATTAATAAAATATTTTGTTTTTTAAAATAAATAATTTATAAACTAATATTTAATTTATACATTTTTAATTATTAAATCAAAATTTATTTGACATTCATATATTTTAAAAATAGATTTTAAATTTAATTATATTTATTAATAATTATTAAATTAATTTTATGAATTAAATTAAAATTGTAATTATGTCTAATTAAATGTAAAATGAAATAGAATGTAAAGAAAATAGCAATTCTAAAAGAATAATTCAAAATTTTGATAAAATACAAAAATTTGAATTATTTTCATTATTTGACAATAAATTATTATATTTAGATAATTATATATATATATATATTATAAATAATTATTGTATATCGAAATAATTTGAATATAATAAAGATATATATAAAAATGGATAAGATATAAACAAAAAATCTAAAATAAATAAACTACAACTGTACAATATGACAATAAACTATCTTATAATTTTTAAAAAATATTATTTTATAAAATAAAAATTTTTCCAAAACGGTACCCGATATTAACTGGTACCAATATAGCACTGTACCAGAACCCAATCCAGTACCATGTTTGATATGGTGTTCATAACGTTGGAATTAACCCTTATTAATTAATAACCTAGATACAATCTCAGATTTAATTAGTTAATAGTTTTACGAATCAAGAAAATCGACGAACTAAACAACATACATGCGAAGTATATTTAGCCTAGACAACAATTTTCCCTAGAATCATGTCCCTAACATAGTAGACAAAAATCCTAGTCGCTACTTCTGATTAAAAGAATTGAACATCAACCTGTTTAATCTAGCAATTGATCAAATAAAATCACAAACTAGTTGTGCATTTAGTTGTAAAATCAAACAATCATATCATAATCTAGAAAAACAATTAATACTTGACTAAAAAATCGATTCAAATAAAGAAAAAAAGTCTCACAGCATTTAGAGTTTAATAACTAGAATTCTATAAACCAAGAAATAAGAGTTTAGTTACCCAAAATCACAATTTTTCCTAACTATTTGGGACTGTCCACATTTGGAGCATTCTTGATTTTCCTCTTAATTCCTATCAAGCCACCATCTATATTGCTTGATTTTTTTCTTTTTCTATTGTGCGTTATTCTCCTTTATAGACGTGCTCCGTTCTCCTCTTTTCTTTACTTCCGTGGCCACCCTCCTTGTTTATGTTTTTCCTATTTTCATTGCTTGATGTTTGCAGCGCACGTTTTCCTTTCCTACGCAACTCATAACCTCCACTTTGTTTCATTCAACCAAGTCACATTTCTTTGTTTTCAAATAGGGCCCCAATCTCACAGACTCTGCAGCCTTCAAATGCAAGGTTAAGGCCCATAACAAAATCTCTAAAAAATTTCTACTGCTGACTACGATATAGGTATCACTACACAAGGCCATGTCTAGTTATGTTCAACTCCTAGTTCAGCTCTTTTTTGTTCCAAAATGTTTAAGTTCTTTCTATTTGGTTCCAAAATACACCTTGATATAAAACAAGATTAATTTCCATTAAGTGTAACTTCAAACCTCAAAAAACAATGAAAATTAATACACAAAAAGATATAAAATAAAGGCATTAACAAGCTCTTAGGCTCAAAAACTCACAAAAATGTCAAAATGAATCAAATCTTGCACATTTTCATTGAACAAAACTAATGAGATACTTTAATTAATTTAATGGAAAAATACTAATCATCCTTATCTCTGTCATACATTAAAACTAAAACAAAAACTGTATCCTAACTTAAGGATTCTTTCTAAACAACAATCAGAAAATTTTAGGTTTCATAAGGAATAATCAGCATATGAATCATAATATTCATGAGTTCAAGCATAATCACCAAGTTTATCATGAGATATATTCTCCCCGCTTCCTACACCTAGATTTCCCAACATAGGCCGCTATTCAAAACTTTTATGATAGATCTTTAAGGACCAAAGTGACCACCACATGCATAATTTAGGACGAACCATCCTTGTGGAAGTTCTGCTATGATCAAATTGTTAGACATTATACACTAGAAGATGAACCATCCTTGTGGAACTTCTACTATGATCAAATTAGTAGACATTATATACCAGAAGATAAACATCGCTCTATCTTACCTTTTTGTCACAATTATCATGTGGTGGTCACTTTGGTCCTAAATGATCTAATATAAAAGTTTTGAATAGTTGTTTTTGTTGGGAAACTTTGTTTAGAGATGTTTATGTATTTTGTAAAAGTTGTGATAGATGCCAAAAGATGAGTACATTATCCTCTAGAAATGAAATGCCTTAAACTCCAATTCTTATAGTTCAAATATTTGATTCATATGGCATTGATTTTATGAGCCATTTTCCTTCATCTCATGGTTGTTTATATACTTTTAGTAGTTGATCATATTCCAAAGTGGGTGGTAGCAAAAGCCACCGAGATTAACGATTCTGTACCTGTTGTAGGTTTTGTAAAGTCTAATATTTTCAATAGATTTAAAGAAGCCACTTTTGCAACAAAGTAGTGGCAGATTTGTTTAAAAATTATGGAGTGCATCAATGAATAGCCACCGTATACCATCCACAAATGAATCGACAAGAAGTATCAAATAGAGAAGTGATCTATTTTATAAAATACGGTAAATCCAAAAAGAAAAAGACTAAAATTTACATTTAGATTATGCTCTTCGGCTTACCATACAACCTAAAAAATACTGATAGCATTGCCTCCTTAATAATTGGTTTTCGTGAGGCTTACCATTTACTTGTGGAGACTGAACATAAAGCTTTTTAAGTGATTCAACATTACAACGTGGATTTGATAAAAGCCGGGGAGTCAAGGAAATTGAAATGATAAGAGCTAGAGGAACTATGGTTGGATATTTATGAGAATTTAAGAATTTATAAAAAGAAAATCAAGTTGCTCCATGATAATATGATATTAAGAAAGCAATTTGAGGTCTAGCTTATACAAGGCAAGTTACATTCTAAATGACTTGGTCCTTTTATTGTCATCAATGTATTTCCTTATGGTGCAATGAAAATAAAAGTTCAGAAACCAAAAAAGTGTGATGGATATTGATTTGACATTTCCCTAATACATAGAAGATTGGGAAGAAAAAGTTTTGTCGTGCATAACAACGTTAAACAATTGCTATTTTTAGGAGAAAACCCAAAACATGAAAATTTTTGTCAGTTTTGTTTTAGGTATATATAGTTTTCATTTGCTTGTTTATAAGAGGTTAATTTATTGGCTTAAGGGGGAATTGGGTTTTAAATTCTAGAATTCTAAAATTCATAAGGTGAGATCATATCTTATGTAATTCATAAGACTTGTGCCTTACGTAAAATTCTATACAGTTAAAATTCATAAGACTTGTGTCTTACGTAACCCAAGTTAAAGTATTAGTAATCTTAAATTCCAAAATACTGAAATTCATTTGACATGATTGCTACTTATATGATTCAACTTTCTGAAATGAAATCTCTTAAATTCCAAACTACTAATCTTATAAGGCAAGATCACTTCTTATAGATATTAGTAGACTATTTTATTTTAAGGATTTTGTGTTTTTTAAATAAAAATAGAAAAAGAATAAAATGATGATAAAAATAAAAATTTTAAAATTTCTATATATTTAAAAATAATAAGTAATTAAAAACAAAATCAAAATAAAAAACAAAACCCTAACTTTGTTTTATTTTTTTCTATATCCACGAGTCCCTTATCTCTAGCCACACTAGCATTCAACAATCCACCAACACGTATTCCATCAGCAGTGTCCGACAAACAATTTTTAGCATCCCAAACTCCCAATACATCTTTCGACCATTAAGCCGCCACACATGTCTCCATCAACGATGCACCTACGTACATGCCAACACCAAGCTTCACAAACCATAAGCCACCAACAAGTAGTAAGTGTCACAGGTGTGCAGCGTAAAAGCTAGCTCAAGAGAGGAATGTTTGCACATTATTATAAATTGTTGAATGTTCTTATACTTGTCCGACGTGAGATTCCTGACAAGTATAAAAGTATTCAACAATTTATAATAGTGTGCAAACCTCCTCCTCTAGAGCTAGTATTTGGGGGTGAGTTAGGCACTTCTAACATAGTATCAAAGCCAGTTTGTCTCGATGGTTTGGGGTGATGCCCGGTTATGTCCCTTTGCCCAATATGTCAATCATATGTCCAGTCTTGCTCTGGACTGAGGGGGTGTGTTAGGAATCCCACATCGGACAAGTATAAGAGCATTCAACAATTTATAATAGTGTGCAAACCTTCTCCTCTGAAGCTAGCTTTTGGTGGTGAGTTAGGTACTTCTAACATAGCGTCGCAGCAGAGTCCACCAACAAGTGCGCCAGTAGCCTAGTTTCATCAGCACTCCCCCAAGCTCCGTCAAATAGTTCCACTTAGTAATCCAATTTCATTAGTGCTCTACCGACGTCAATGGAAATGTGCAAGATTTGAAACGCTTTGACACTTATACGAGTGTTTGAGCCTAATAGCATTCATCACATTTGTGCTCACATATTTTTTGTTGTTGTGTGTTACCAAACATAGTTATATATGCTAGAACTTGCTTTTGATTTTAATACATTTTGAGGCCATATTATTGGTTAATTAATGCATAAAAATAATAAGGTCATTTAAGATAATCGTTTTTTATTTTAAAAAATGTACCTTTACCCATAAGAAATAATTTAAAACTTAACCTTCATTTTTTTGAATATTAACCTCGTTACAAGCCACGTTAACACTTATTTTTCTTAATTTCCTTAATAATTATGAACCTCAAAATTAAGGGAATTTTATAAAGCTTATTTTATTCACTACAACAAAAATGACATTTTGCTACGAAAAAATTCGTCACCAAAAGTTCCAAAATCGTGCCTAATAGTAATTAGCAACGATTTATATTCGTCACAAAAAACGTCGCCAAATTTCCACAACTGAAAACTAAAGGTGACATTTTTCACTAATCGTCACTAACGGTTTTTGCCTATGCTTTATTTTCGTATCAAAGAACTATTAGTGACGTTTTAAAAAAAATGTTGCCAATACATTTTCAGTACATTTAGTTTTCGTGGCTAAAACATTTTAGCGCTACATTTCCAAAAACATAGCTAATTGTTTTTATTTACGTTTCCAAAAACGTAGCAAAAAATTTTAGCGACATTTTTGAAAATTTAACCAAATGTTTTTGGCTAAGTTTTGTAAAATGTAGTCAAATTTTTAGTATACATTTTAACAAAATGTTATACCATGTTAATTATAATTATTTATGTCATATTAAATCCATATAATTGTATACGATATTTAGATTTTTTGTTAAATTACTATATAAAATATAATACAAAATTAATTAATAATTTGAAGCATTGTATATAAAAAATAATATATCATTAAATTATACCAACAAAAAATGCTCTCAGTATTCAAGATTTTAATTACAATTTTAACAATTCTTATAGACCAAATAATAAATACAGAGAGCAATTTACAAAATAAAAATGTTGAGATTATACAAAAATTATAACTTGACTAGAATGACTGTAGGTTTGTCTATGTCAATGAGAGCAACTTCATGCATTAGCCATCTTATATGAAAAATTAGCCATAAGAATCATGAAAGCTACTTCAAGATCGGTAGAGTGTCTAAAACTATGCATAATTAAGCTAGTTTGTTTTCAATTGGGAAAGAAAAAAGAGAGTGATCGAATGGGAAAGTAATCTAGCAAAATATTCATTAAAAATCATTAACTACCTTCCAAAGTACAACTTCTTTATCATGTAAGCACTCCCAACCTGAGAGTAAAACAAAAAACAATTACTGTAATATATATGCATTGTGCGCATCCATAACTTCAACAAGGTTAAGAATACTTTAAGCAATAAGAATAAAGCTTGATGAAGAAAAACAAACTTGACAATTAAAAAACACTTCATCTATAAAGTTCCAGGACCATCGATCACTAATATGAATCTTAAGTTGCAAGTGAATCTAAATTTCTTAAAGATGTTAATAGCCAAATATCAATGTCAGGACTCAGAATTTGGAATTATTGTCTTTGAATGTCTAATTTTAGCACCCTTACATAGTCATTTTTTGGTGAAATATGAAATTTCAAATAAATGTAAAACTTGAAACTACATACTCAACAAGAACAAATAATAGAACTTCCCTCAAGTATATATGAAAATAGGAAAGAACTGTGAACAACACATTGACTATAGCATCATTGACCACACTGTCTCTAGAGATTACTGCATAGTAAAGGGGATTTTTTTCTAGTTAAGGATCTAGCATATGAACTATAAAACTCAACAATAAAGAAAAATTAAGTTTATTTTCTTCTCAACCTAACAAACAAATCCTCGAGCAGGCTGCTTTTGTTTTTAACATTAACAAGCTCCTTTTGCTTTTTAATAGGCTCCTTTCATTTTTAAAAGTTAACATACTCCTTTCATTTTTAAAAGGCTCCTTTTATTTACACAGTTTTGTGTTGAAATTTAGAAGGTTCTTATCATTTAAACGAATTGATAGTAATTTAAAAATTTTTAAATCACACACAATTCACCCCCTCTTATGTGTGTTTTCTTTATCATTTGGTATAAGAGAGAGGTTTCACATTTATTGTGTTTTACAATAGGTAATAGATCATGACAAATAATTTTAGAAGCCTTAAAGGACAATCCATCTCAAAGCCTCCTTATTTTAATAGAAACAACTATTCCTATTATAAAGAGAGAATGACTGATTATCTTCAATATGTAGATATCGAAATTTGGCAAACTAAGCCATACCTTCTGCTAGTGACAATGTAGAAGTATAGACTAATGTTAATTAAAAAAATGCACAGTTTAATGCCAAAGTAAGACATTAGCTAACCTGTGCATTATCTCCAAAAGAGTATGAAAAGATAACCTACTATTATACAGCAAAGGAAATATGGGAAAAACTTCAAGTTACTTTTGAAGGAACTAGTAAGGTAAAGGAACATAGAATAAGCCTTTTAGTGCATCAATATGGAACTATTTACATGAAACAGGGAGAAACTGTAGACAAATTCTTTAAATGTTTTAATAATGTCATCACAGCCTTAAAGAACTTGGGAAAGGTGTATCCTAATGGTGAGCTTGTAACAAAGATTCTACGATCACTGCCAAAGGAATAGCGAACTAAGGTGATAAATTGGGAAACTACGAAGGATCTCAACACTATTTCACTTAACACTATTTCACTATACTAGTTAAGAGGAAACTTCATGATTGATGAAGCAGAGCTTAAGCGAGATGAAGGATCTAAATACAAAAGAGGAATGACATTAAAAGTAGCTGATGTGTTAAATCCATCAAACAGTGATGAAAGTGACACTAAGTTGCAAATAGATAGAGATGATGAATTCAATTTCATGGTCAGACAATATACATGCTTCTATGAAAAGATGCTAATGAAGTCAAGAGAAGTAAATAAGAAAATTGAAAATAATAGGTTCCTATCAAAAGGTAGTAGCAGCAACAACAATTCCCAAAAGAATCAAATCATATGGTATCACTACAAGAAGCCTGGACAAACAAGAACATAATGTCCTCTTCTTCAAAAGGACAAAACAAAGAATAGAAAACTTAGAAAGCAAGCTATGACTGCAACTTGGTTAGATGAAAATTTTGAAAACTTTGATGAAGAAGAGGCTATAGAAGTCAACAACGTTTATTTTATGGTCATCAGGAGATGATGAGGTATATTATTCTGAATTTGATATTGAAATGAATGAATTAAGAGATGCATATCATGAATTGTATGATTAGTATAAAAAATTAACAATGTAGTATGTCAACAAGGTTAAGAAGTCCAAGAATAATGATACTTCCTTAACGAATAAGATTAGATCATTACAATATGAGAATAAGAATTTGTTGTCTAAAATTATGTCTCTTGAAAATGACAATAAGAAAAAAGTCTCTAAAAAGAAATTCTTAGAACAAAAGGTAAGTCAGTTAGAAAATGTAGTGCTTGAGAATGATTGTGATAAGGTAAACAGTTAGAAGAAAAAGTTGTTGCCCTTGAACTTGAGAAAGAGAAACTGGCTAGAAAAATCATTTCTCTAGAAAAGGATCTTGACAATTTTGTTGATGGAAGGAACAATCTTGATGCATTACTTGGGAATGGTAAAGGTGTGTTTGATAAGGCTAAAAAGGGATATGATGAAAATAATAATATTAGGCCATACAAGAACTTCTTTGTTAAATCTAGTAATAACTATAGTCAAAACAATAGGAAACTAATAAATGGCAAAAATTATAGTAACTCTCATTCAACTATTTTATACAATTACTGTGGTAGACATGATTATATTAGTCATTCCTGTAACTTTTGAAAAATGAAGAAATTATCTCAAATATATGTTAGGAGACCAAAAGGTCAAACTACTAACCTAAAAGGACCCAAAAAATTTGTGTACCTAAAACGAGATAATACATTACGCAGATATGCTTCAAAACAGAGACAAGAGAAAATCAATGGATATTTGATAGTGGTTGTTCGAGACACATGACAAGTGAAACATCACATTTCAACTATGTCAAAAGGAAAGATGGAGGTAATGTTGTCTTTACTAACAAAAAAAGGCAAAAGTCACTATAATGGTAAAATTGGTGACTCTAATTCTGCTTCTATTGATCATGTTCTTTATGTTGATGTTTTGAAACATAACTTGTTAAGTATAATTCAATTATGTGATAAGGGTTATAGAGTCATTTTCTATGCATCCCATTGTCAAATTATTGATAATCATAGAATATATATTGTGCCCAATTGGAACACATGTCTTCACAAAATGTTTATTATTTTGTTTCACTAGAAAAGGATTCATTTATCTAGCATAGAAGATTTAGACACGCTAGCATGAGCATTCTATCAAAATTGTCCAAAAATGAGTTAGTAAGAGGACTATCGAACTAGAAGTTTGAGAGTAATCAAGTTTGCGAAGCTTGTTTAAAAGGAAAACAAATCAAAAGTAGCTTTCCCCTAAAAATATTGTTTCTTGTAACCAACCACTTGAACTTGTGCATACGGATTTATTTGGTTCTACTAGAACTCAAAGCTTTGGAGGTAGACACTATGGCTTTGTTATAGTTGATGATTATTCTAGATTTACATCGGTTTATTTTCTATCAAATAACAATGAAACTTTGAAGTTTTTGAGAAGTTTTGCAGAAAAATTCTGATTGAAAAGGGAATTGCATTACACTTATTTGGAGCGATCATGGAGGAGAATTCGATAAAATAAAATTTGAACATTTCTATAATGAAAATGGTATAACTCATAACTTTTCATGTCCAAGGACTTCTCAACAAAGTGGAGTTGTTAAGAGAAAGAGGATGACTTTTATTGATATGGCCAGGACAATATTGTGTGAAAGTGGTTTACCTAGTGGCTACTAGGTAGAAGCTGTATCTACTACTTGTTACATACTTAATAGGAGCCTTATAAGACCTATTCTCAAAAAGACCCCTTATGAGTTGTGAAAAGAAAGAAAATTGAATGTTGCTTACTTTCGAACGTTTGGCTACAAGTGTTTTGTATTAAATAAAAGACAGGAAAACCTTGAAAAAATTGATGCAAGATCAGATGAAGTTTTTTTGGGTTATAGTACTACTAGCATAGGATTTAGAGTTTATAATTAAAAAAAAAAACAAAAAGGATAGAGGAATCAATGTGGTATTTGACGAAGCACTACCTTATATAATAACAATTGATTCAGATGATGAATAACATCTTTCAGTTCCTAAAAATACATCACAGAGCTATAGTATCTTCAAAATTACAAGATCAAGAAGGTCTTTCTGAAGCTAGGACGAAATAGACTCCTTCGTCTCAGTAGGAGCCTATGCAACGAAGAACACTAAGAGAATGGAGAGGTTAAGATACACATCAGTACACTTTAGGAGACCCTTTTGAAAGTCTAAGAACCATATCTTCCTATTAAAAATTAAGTTCCAATTGTAAAAGGTGAACTAAATAAGTTTGACAAAAACAAAGTCTAGAATCTAGTACCTCGTCTATAAAACAAATCAACCATTTTGAACTTATTAGGTATTGAAAAATAAATTTGAAGAAAACAATAAGGTGGTAACAAATAAAGCTAGACTTGTAGCTCAAGGTTATAATCAACAGGAAGGTATTGATTTTGATGAAACTTATGTGCTTGTTGCTAGATTAGAATCAATTATAATTTTACTTGCCGTTTTATGCTATAGAAATTTTAAATTATTCCAAATAGATGTTAAAAGTTCCTTTTTAAGTAAATATATTAACAGAGAAGTATTTGTTAAGCAACCTCTAGGTTTTGAAGATGAAAACTATCTTGATTACATGATGAAGTTGACTTAAGCTCTGTATAGTCTAAAGGAGGCTTCTAAAGCATGTTATGAGAGATTAAGTAATTTTCTACTTAAGAATAACTTTGAAAGAGTAAAGGTAGATAAAACCACATTTATTAAGAAAAAGGAGAAGGATTTACTTATAGTGTAAATATATATTGATGATATAATATTTGTTGCTACTAATCAAAATGCAGGGGTGTTTGAAATGAGTATGATGGCAGAACTACCTTTCATTCTTAGGTTGCAAATTAGGCAAATATTTTGGACCCTGATTTTCTTCTAAATTCTTACTAATTGTCTAGTTATTTATTTTTGTTTTGTTTATTTGTTTAATTATTTATTTTTATAATTGGGTCATTAATTAGAAATTAAGGGAAGGACTAGAAATTTGAAATTGGAATGAAGTGTTAGAAATTAGTAAGCTTGTGTTAAGTGGATTAAAGGAGTAGAGACATAAAAGACAAAGGAGGGGAAAAATGGGAAAGGCTAAGTAAGTGAGGGGTAATTTTGGATGAAAGAGCTAAGGATGAGTCTTAAAATTTGAAGAAGAGTGGGAGATGTCGTGAACAACCAAAGAGGAGAAGAAAAGAGATAAAATGTGAGAGAGAGAGAACAGAAGGAGAAGAAAAATCGAAAAGCTAGAGGAGGAGGAGGAAAATCGTGGAAAGAAGAGAAGAATCAAGCTTTTTAAGGTAAGTTCATCATCTTC
>JAOSBK010000003.1:31318188-31330065 GCA_027568895.1 Erythroxylum shatona
AACGGGCGTATAGCATCTGCTGGTGAGTGAGAGAAGTGGTCGGGATCAGTTCGCGTCTGCATTAGTGTCTAATAAAATTGTATTTTTTGAATTTTTGTATTAATGATTAGGTCAATTTGTATAGTCAACGGTCTGAAATAATTTGTATTTATGAAAAGGGCCCCCTTGGCCATTTTATTTATCGGTGCTCGTGTATATGAATTGTTTCCCGCATAGTGTATGTTTGTGCTTTCAAAAAAAATTTATACTGAGTTTTGACTGAGTGATGTAGCACGCCACCCTCGCAGGGCACGGACTCGAATATCACCATCGATGTCGGGTTTGGGTCATGCGGGAGTGGGGTATTACAATTCCATTGAACATGCTTCAATATTTTGAGTATATCTAGATATATTGGATTCGTAATGAGATGATTTCTAATTTATGGTAAACTACGAACATCAAGCTACAAATGGTATGAAGAAATTGGAATCTAATTCAGTTTTTAAGAGGTTTAAATTCCAAATAGAAATGTGCATAGTATACAAATTTGGCAAGAGCAGTCCAAAAAATGTTTGAAGTCTATATCTTTTAATCACTGAATCGAATTGAATGATTTTGGTGTCTTAAAAAATTTAAGACAACACGGAACATTTTCTAGAAGAAAGTGTTATATCAGAATGTTCAAGGGTGTTTTTGGTAAGACACTTAAGATTAAAAGAACATAAGCCTATAAAGAAGGATAAAATGGATTTTTTGGACTTATTAAGGGAATAAAAGGAAGATGAAATTATGGTCTTGCTTTTAAGGAAGAAGCAAGAACAAAATTGAGGGAGAAGGAAACAAAGAGAAGAGAGAAGAAGGAGAGAAAGAAGAGAAAACAAGCTAGGGTTTCATTTGTGTTAGTCTTCAAAAAAGATTTTGCAGTTGTTTAAGAAAGGAAAAAGGTAGAGGAAGAGAAGAGCTTCCCTTTTGAGCTAAGGAACCCTTCATTTGGTGAAGAATGAAGGTAAGACCATTTTGGATTTTTGAAAGGAGTTTAGTTCATGGAGTTTAGAAAATGCTTGGGTTTAAGTATTCTAGAACCAATTTTAATGATTATGCTTGAGGGATTTTTCAATTGAAAACCCTATTGAGTGAAATTTTTGTTATTGTATAAAGGGATCAAGAGGCAAGAGGAACAAGAGAATAGGCATGTTTGAGCAAGGCTATAAGCAAGGAAATCAAGGTGGGTACATGTTTATAATAGAGTAAATAAACCACTATTGTTTGCTTTAAATCAAAGAAGTTTTCTGATGTTCATTTGCATCATAAATGTTGCATTATTACTCATGAATGATTGTGAAATCTGCTATATGTTTGTTACATGGTTTGAGTGATATCTTTTGGAAAAGATGCATGTTTATGAAGTATGTTTTCAAGAATGGTTTTCAAGATATACGTCAAGCATGTGAAAAGCAAGTCTTTATAAGAATGTGCCATATGGGCAAAAAGTTTTCAGTTCATGAATTAAATGTTACGTGGGTTTGTGGCGGTCCCCTAAGTTAAGTCACATGCACGTTGACTAAGTTAAAGGCTTCTCCCGCCTGCCCACTAATGGTTTGGAACTCCTTCATGGGCTCTCATAAGTTCACGGCTACGCAAAACTATTATGTAGGATTGCGCTAGTACGTTCTGTTCACGGCTACACAGGACCCTTAAAGGAAATATGTAGTACGTTCTGTTTTAGATTCACCCAAACCATTATGATGTGCTTATATGTTTATGATTTGCGAATAAGTTGAAAAATGCAAAAATTGTGTTGTTTGTGATTTTGATTACTTGACAAGACAAGAATTTTGAGAAACATGTGTTTCATAAACTCAGTTTCAAAAGTTTTTACTTATCTTTTTATTATAAACTGTTACCTACGAGCTTTCAAGCTCACCCCCTTCCTGTCCCCACCTCCAGGTGATGAGCAAGAGATAGAGTGAAAGAGAGTCAAGGCATCACTCCAAATTTTCTTATGTTGTATTTTGAGTTAGTTTTGGAAAACACAAGGCTTTAGTCACATTTCAAGAATTCGTAGTTATGTAACTTTTGTATTTTGAGATTTCGGATTATGATGTAATGTGGCTTGAAAGGCCATTATAGCTTTGTAAAACCCTTTGCTTTGAGGGTATTGAAATGTGAATGATGAAAATTAGTTGTATGTAGTGTATTAAAGAGTATGATGAAGTAAAGATATGAGAGTCTTATGATATTTCCGCAAGAGTTGGAATTTGCATTACCCAACATTAAAGTAATAAGTTTGCTTTTGATGTTTGATTGTCATGGGCACGCCCACCTTGGGGGATGATGCCTAATAAGGGTTGATGGAAATAACCCTATGGGATTACACTCATGCTTCACGATTTTACAAGAGTTGGGTTTCGATAATCGGTGCCCAACACCACCGATCAGATCTTAAACCTCAAAGTGTGAAAAGAGCCTCGAGCTTAGAACGTGATTCAGAGCCTCAGGCTCAATATTTAATGAGCCCAATATCTCCAACGGATACGGGACAGTTATCAATGAACCCTATATGGGATAGTTATCAATAAGTTCGGTATCCACAATGGATACAGGACAGTTTATGCACTCGGTCACAACAAAGTAACAAATAGAAAGTGGATCTCATGTACACTGCATATGCATAATATGAATGATTAAATTGTATTGAATGTGAAATGTGAAATGTGAAATGATGTGAATGTGAATTATGTGTTATATGACTACGTGAGCCATCGATGATGGTCACTCATTAAATTTGCAAAAATCACCCAAAATTTGCAAATATTTTTCAAGATCAGATGAATACCCCGTTAGGCAAAAATGAGTATACCTACAACATAAAAGTAAGGGATAAAGGTCAGGATCAGTTAGTATTTGCATTGTACTTCTTTATTTTCGTATTGAATTGTATATATATTCCAAAATTTTTGTATCGAATAATGTATTCAGAAACTTTGCACAATATGTATATAAATATATTTATGTTGTAATGTAAAGACATTATAACTAAAGTGTTTTGTATTTGTAATGGGCCCCTAAATAACTATTGAAATTTTGTTGATTGTGTTGTTATGATTGAAAAACTTTACAAATAAATTGGGCTCGATTTGGTTATCGATTTTCGCATATTATGTTTGTGGTTTCAAAAAAAATTGTACTGAGTTTTGACTGATTAAGTGCTCTAACATATTACCCTTATGGGGCACGGACTCGGATATCAGTTAGGATGTCGGACACGTGTCTTGCGAGAGTGAGGTGCTACAATGGTTGAACTTGCCTGGAGGCTACCTTCAAAAAGGTCTCTCTGCCCACCAGAAAAGCATCTCCAGTTGGCAAGAATGAAAAGTGGAAGCTTTTCTTTATTAAAATACAATAGGGCTTGTGCTGTTTGGATGGCAGAATCAGGAAACCATACTTGCCTAGCCTGAGGGAGAACCCTCTCATGAGAATTAAGTTATCCTGGGTCAGTAGCGAATCCTTGCATGATAGTCTATTTCAACAACAACTACGCCTACAAGATTTCCACCTAGGTTTACCTATCCCGTCATAACTATCCTTGCCCACCCTTCCAATGTCTCAAAAAGGCTACCCTTGTCAAAAATACCACCAAGCCATTTCCCATTACCATTGAGAATGCCAGAAATAGCCACGTGGATCACACAAGTTTTCTAGTAAGTAGTTTACAAGCCTTTCTGGGGGATCCAAGGAACTAACAACAGGAAGTGCACCACCTATCCGGGTGAGGTATACAGCTTAGCCACTTCAAAAAGCCCGATACACCTTCAAAATCAACTAAAACAGTAAGATGAATAACTCCCATCAGTTCCCATTATTTTTGGTCCATCAAGTTGCATGTGAGAGCTATAAACCTCATGACCAAGAAGTTTACTTAAAGTAAAGAAACTTGTTAAAATAATAGAGTGATCAAGCTTCTGCATTCACCGCATTCCAAGCCTAAAAAGATAAGCGCCAATACTCATAGTTCTGCCAATAACATAAGTAAAGGTCTCCTAGTATACCCTGGAGGCACCAGCAATTGCTCCACTTTTAGATAAGTTCTCGACCCCCAAGGCATCGTCCTTCCCAGTAAGGGCATCTATCACCCATCTGGTTTCTCCTCCTTCCAATTTCAGTTCATGTACTTAGCATGAAAATATAATAACAAAAATTAGACAGAAAAGGTTAAATTTCTTATACCTGCAACCGAGGATTGAGTTCTAAAAGTGATATTCACCGGTCTCCATACTGAATAAATATTCAACAGTAGCTGCTCCAACATAATTAACACATTTCGCCAACCTTTAAGCTACATGCTCCAGTTTCTTTACTGTCTCCAATGGTGCAACAATAATTGGACCACCCTCCTCAATGATCCCATAGGTGGCATAAAAAGAAGAAAATTAGACAAAATTGGCCCAAACATAGCTCTAAAAATCAAATTACCTTTTGATTCCTCCTCTGAATTGCAGGATAACCAACAACTTGACAACTTGCTATAGCTTCCTCTGTAGTATACACACATGCTTCCCCATATATCTCATTTGGAATAGTCACTAAGCAACTTTCTGGAGGAATTTTACTTGGGACAAGAAATTCGGTAGATTAATAGAAATGGAATGATCATAAAAATTATGAGTTAACATTGCAACTTTTGGGACAAGTTTACTTCATAAGAACCACTCCATGGAAGTGTAGGAACATCTGCCACTTGAGCAATTAAAAATGAGCCATTTTATTTCCCATTCCTGTCATAAATGTTGCAGTAGGCCTAAGAAATACAATTCCCTTTGCAGTCAATGCGTTTGGCAGTTTAGGGTTCTTAGTTGCATGACTCCACTAGGGCTAAACTGCATCAACATGTGTTATCTTGACCATATGTAGATTTAGTATTACGAATTGTCATAAACCATAAAGGTTGACATAACTTCACATCTCCTGTCTAAACAAGTTGTGTTATCTTGCAGATGTACTTGGATATAATAACCAAACTGTTAACAATAAGCAAAGAGAAGTAGTGGAAAAAAGGGGGAGAGAGTGAATAGGCTATTGGGTATGCGATCTTCTAAGTGTTTAAAGATAGTTAAATAAAATGGGGTTATCAACAATTCTAGAATATTCAACTCGCAATTAAGATTCAGAATATAAATTCCATAAAAGTTCAAAATTTATTCACCAAGAGTTGATAAACCAAAATTACATTTTTCAGAAAGTATCAGATCAAACATATGCACCTTTGTACTTGTTTCACACACTTTGAACCAAAAAGGTTTAAAAAAAAGAAACTTGAATGGCCATAAAAGTTTAGAGCTGAATATACACACCTCCAAAATGAGCTGCACATTGGCATAATTATTGTTGTTAATCTCATCAGGAACTTCCACAAACTAATCAGCAATTCTGATATGCCCTGCATTGATACTCATGTCTTCTGGAGTAGCCATGGTGACTAATAGGATATCCTTCTCTATGCCAAGCATTTCCTAAACCTATGTTCTGACGTTAGGTATAAACTTGACAGTGGCCATCCCATTGCTTATATTAAAATTATATGGATTGATTTCTTTGCTCCAGCGGCCTGGGAGAACTCATCCACCTCAGAAATAGCAGCTGGGCTTCTTAATGGAAGTCCACCATTTATATGTCCATTCCCACCGCAAATAATGACCGTCTCCTTTGTACTTACGATGTTATATCTACCGTAATTAATTATCGTGAAGGTGGAGGTTGTTAGAATTATTCTTTAAGATTGAGCAATAATTAATTATAATTTTAACAGTTTAATAAATTTATAGACCAGTGAATCGAATTTATTCTTGATAAAAATAATAAAGTAGCCTAATAAAAATTCTGAATTAATGGGTTAAATTCACCTCTTAACAGGTTAAAGTATCCATAAATTCATGATGTACTTAAGAGGTTGCAAGAAACCTTAATCTCATATATATATAACATTCATATCAGGTTCTCTATCATAGGTTTAATATAGGTCTGATCTACACTAATTAGGATTCATTTTCTTCATCAAATTTTAGCCTGAGATTCTTTATAGAGTAACTTTTCTACTATTAGATCAGGCTCTCCGATTTAGGGTTAAAGCACCACTTGGATAGGTATCATTTCTTCTCTGATTTGCTTGTTGTAGTTAATCTTGAGGTGAGGTTGTTTTGTTGGAGTTAAAAATGGTGGATGATGAAGGAAATGTTTGGTGGGTATTGTAAAGGAAAGTATGGGAATTATATTGGGTTTTTTTAGTTTCTCTTGATCATATCCCTTAGCATTTTTGGCTTCATTTTTATTTTCTTTGGTATTTTTCCAACCCATACAAAAATCCTTTTCTTTAACTTAAAATTTTGTTCTTTAATTAAAAAAAAATAGTGTGCGTTAAAGGTTAATACTTATGGAGGAAGAGGAAGGGAGGGTGTTTGGGACTTGGGAGTGAAACATGTTCTACTACCATACACCTAACTAATGTAATATTTGTTTCTGTTGAAATTTTTTAGTCAACTAAGTTGAGTTCGTGCAATGTGCTTCTCTGTTTCAATGACTTAGCCACCAGTTCTCAACCTACTCTAAGATTCTAATCTTTTCACATTATTAAGTTGAAGTGCTTGAAATGGATTATTGTTTGACTACCTTGTCTCTGTCCAAATTAACCATTGGTACATCATATCCATAACATTGATAGAATTGGAGTTCATGTACTCAGTTTTCTTCTAATTATTCAAAAACATTACTAGAATGGTTCTCCATCATACTAACTAGTAATATGTCTCAGCATTGGGTGTGCCCTTATAGAATGGTCCACCTTGGAATATAGGCTTGGATGCGTTTAAGTAATATCTTCATAAACAATGATGTCTAGAAATATTCAAAGTTTGTGATGCTGACATAGATTAACCAAAACATTTACAGGGAGATGTCACTCTTTTAAGATGAGAACAGGTGGGAGTAGAAAAATTACACATGAGTTTCGATTTGAAAACCATCAAAGTGACATAGGTTAAGCATTTAATTTTTTGCCTGTAGGAAAGCTATCATATTGATATGCATTGGCATTAAAATATCATCTCCTTTTATTCATTTATTTTGTCAATTTAATATGTTATTAATGAGTATTCTTCCTACCTAGTGCTCGCATCTACTGTTTAAAGAACTAGAATCTTCCCAGTAATGCTTATGTCTACTGTTTAGTACCTAATGAAAACCACCTTTTGCAGTTCACATTATAGATATTGTCTATTTATTAGTTTCCTTTTAGCCATCAATAAGAAGGTCAGTGAATTTGTTGATACTTCGTACTTATGGGGTCTTATTCATTTTTTTATGTTTTACCCACATCTTGTAATGGAAGAATTAACTTACATTGAGAATTTACTAAGGATTTATGAACTTGAATTAAGTATAGAAACCTATTTTAAACATTCATGCATACATTATGCAATGCTTGATCTTTTTTTGCTTCATAGCTATCTTGCTTTTGTTTAATACCGAGAAAGTTTTGAGAGATTCTAAATGCATCACCTGTTCTTATTAGATGAGGATATTATAGCATTTGTCAAAATTTGTCTTGTTGTTCAACCAATATGAGATTTTGACTTCTATGGGTGATCCTTTTGAGCTTTGTCATAGTATTTTATAGCACTTCATAAAGATTTATAGTATCCAATCGTTTATTTTTAATAGTAAAATAATAGCAGTTTTGACAATTATAGTGATATATTTGTATCCTAGTCGCAGAAATAAGGACACACCACCTTTATTTTTAGAAGGAAGATATCGCCTTCACCTCTAAAAGGTTTAAGCAAACCAAGGTAACATGATTCTCCTCTGCTTTAGATTTCTTATCTCTGCTTTTTGTTTTTGTTTTTGTCTTGAGGTCTGATCATATTTGTGCTTGAAAGTTTTAGGCTCTTTTAATGTTTTGTTTTTCAACGTGCTAGTTCTTGGACTTGCCTAATTATTGAGAAATATTTTTCACGCGAGAGTTTTCAAGCATAATGGATGTGCGTTGAGTTCTTAGTCCACAATCTATGGGTTTGAGCACATATTATGGATATTCATATAAAGTTTTTAATAAATTAAATTAATCAAAAATTAGTGTTGTTTTTAAATTTTCTAATAAAAATTCAGTTATAATAAAATGAAAAGTTTGGGATGTGTTCAGTTTGTCTTGTCCTTGGAGTAAACACCAATTTTTAATATGTTAGGCAAGTAGGCAATTTTGAAAAGCATCAATTTATTGAGAAAGTATTGACTGAATGTTATTCCTCAAATCGTTTTTTCCATGCTCAGGATCTAATTTATTGTAGATTACTAGGGATCAAGGAAAATAATGATCAATGAAATCCTCAATCATTTTATGCTTTATATTTAAGATGGGAACAAATGTGCATGTTTATTATGATTAAGTAGGTATTCTCATTCTAACAAATTCATGGATGATGCCATTTAACCTTGAATTTCATCTCATCCTTTCCTAATTTATCATATCCTGGTTTAGATTGCAGTGTGGTTTGATGGAATTTAAAGGAGATGGTGATCCAAATAAACTTTTTATAATAATCACAACTACTAATTTTTTTGGCAATAAGACAATCGATGCTATTTTATCCACAATATAAATGTCTCTACATAAAGAAACATAATTTCTTTATACCATATGATTGAACATGGAAGGAAAAGGATAGGACAAGTCAATGCGGTGTCTTTTAATTTTAAGTTGTGTTTTATCTTTGGACTGATATTGTTTTACTGCTATTGGTGTTGTTTCACTCTTATTTATCATGAAAATTTCCCATTTCATAGATGCAACCCATCCCTTCTTCGTTGTTACCTTATTAAATATAGTTAAGGTAACATTTACTAAGTACACTCATTTATAAATTTCAATAAAGGTTCTTATTTCCCTAACTGAAATCTCATGTCAAGTTCATCTTGACCCTTTCTAAAACTTCTTCCTCTTTTTGAAGTGGTTAAGAGTCATCTCCACAATATTATCACGATTCATAATATTAACTAAACTATCAAATATGGTGGTCTACCTTCGAGTGTTTTGGTGGGTAGCATATATAGCCAATATACTAAAATATTCACTCTTTTAATCAAAAACTTCTTAGGCATTACCTTTTCAACCATTATGCTCCTTTGTAACTCTCACGATGATTCTAATATTCTTCTCTATTACTCCATTTTGTTAAAAAGTATATAAGGTTATCAATAAGTGAAACCCTTATTTCTTTTTGCAGCCTTCACTTTTTTAAATTTAATAAGCACTTTAACCTTTATTTCAACAATGCAATCCAACTATATCTGCTATAGTCATACATAAATAACACGAAGAATCTACTCTTATTTAGTGAAACCTCACTCAATATGTTAACATACTTTAGAGTTAAGTAGTTCCAACCTTTACTTTGCTCTCCAAGAAGTTTATAAAAGAAAATCTTGCTTGATTACTAAGCTTATGTGATTGACAAATTTCTTTAGTTTTAATCGCTTTAGAAAGATCTTGCACAACATCATTGTCATTCATAATTTTAAATGCATTAAAACAAACATGTCCCATTATGTTATTTCATATTACTAATTTGTTAATTAACATAGGCAACTTAGTAACATATATAAGAGTATTCTCTTCAAAAGAATTTTCTTCACATTCTAATCAATAAAAAAAAAGTTTGTTCTTCATGCAAATTCTCACCAATATGAGCTCCTTTAATATCAATTATCACTCATTCACCACTAGCAACGTTCATTCATATCCTTTATTAATCAATTGACCAAAACTTGATATATTTTTTATCAAGGTTGGGAACTAAAAGTACATTAACTATTTGGTTTAAAGTATGTATAGGAACTGATCTTCTGCTTGATCATCTTTCTCTATTACCTTCGCTTATTGTTTTATCGCTTTTCCATTGCTATTACCTTGTTTTTTAAAATACCCTATTTATATGTTGGACAATTATTTTCTGCATTTTTAATGTAGATCAACATGGCTCACCATTTATTAGCAAAGCATGATACAAACTAAAGCAACTTTTGATTCTTCAACAAACAACAAATAATATGGTGGTTTTCTTATTTGCTATCCTTTATGTTATCTATTATTTGCACCTTCAAGATAAGGCCCGTGAAATTAAAACAAAGGAAGAAAAAAGACTGATAGAATGAGATGGATGTTTATATTGACCATAGATTGTGATAATGCCTGCATTAGTGAACTTCGTATGGATAGAGCAACCTTTAGGATATTGTGTGATATAGTAAGAGATGTTGGGATTTTAAAAGACATTAGGAACACATTCGTAGAAGAGGTTGTAGCAATGCTTATATACACCTTAGCTCACCATAAAAAGAGTAGGACAATAAGCCTACTTTTTCTCCGTAGTAAAGAAATCGTGAGTTGGCAATTCCATCAAGTTCTTCATGCAATTATAAGATTGCATCATATTTTGCTCAAGAAGCTAAAGCCTATTACTTAAGATTGTCAAGATGAGAGATGGAAATGTTTTCAGGTAATTGAAGAGTATAATTAACTTATAACATTAATATCATAACTTTTATGTGCTAAATTACCTTTTAGTTTTAATTTATAGAGTTGCCTAGGAGCCTTAGATGGGACACTAATTAAAGTCACACCTCCTCATAAAGACAAGCCCTGATATCGCACAAAAAATGATGTATTTCAACAAATGTTTTAGGTATTTGTTGCCCAAGCCCTGGTTAGGAGGGCTCTACACACAATGGTCATATGCTTTAAGATGTGATCTTATGGCCTCATGGTTTACGAGTCCCTAGAGGTAAATTTCTATTACAATATCCAATTTTATTTCTCTTTGAGTTATGCGACTCAATCTTAACTTGTTTAATTATAAAGGATGTTATTACTTGGTTGACTCTGGATATTACAATGGAAATGGATTTCTTGCTCCATATTGAGAGCAACACTATCATCTCAAAGAATTCGATGGCCATCGACTAAAGACAGCAGAGGAATACTTTAATATGAAACATTCCAAAGAAAACAATTTTATTAAGAGATGCTTTGGATTGTTGAAATGAAGATGGAAGATAAGATGGAAGATCCTTTCATCCCCTTCATTTTTCTCAATTGAAACCCAAGTTTGCATTATAATGGCTTGTTCCCTTCTACACAACTTGATTTGCAAGATCATTAGCTTTGATCCACAAGAGTCAATCACTGAAGATGAAGAGGAGAGTGAGGAAGATGAGAGTGAAGAAGATGATGAAATGGAATACATTACACAAATTAGTCCAACCGATGAGTGGTTGACGTTTAGGAATAATATGGCAACCAACATGTGTAATATACGGACAACTAGATCCAATGACAATGATGTATATTAGTAATTTAAGATATGTTTGTTTCATATGCTATTAGATTGTTGAAATGTCTTTATTTTGATTAATGTACCTAAATGTTGAACATCACTGTCTGTTTACTATTAGTAATATATAACTAAGAGTTATTGGACTATTTTTAAAATGCATCCATATGAACATCTTTGTTTGTTTGACTATATGTTCATGAGTTATTAGATTACATCGTTGTATTTAGATTTTTCAGCAAAGTTATTTTTGTTATATGTTATTTCTTTGATAACTCTTACGTTGCTGTACTTTTATTAGGAATGGCTACGGGTGCCCGTGGGAGGGGAAAGAATAAGCAGTATTAGAAGGATGATGAGGTCAAAGCTTTGGTCGACGTTTTGCAGGAACTAGCTTGCAATCCTTTATGGAAAGTAGATGGGGGATTTAAGAACAATCACTACAACAAAAATGACATACGGTAACATGTGATAAGTGTTATTAAATATGAATAGTAACACTAATGACTATGCT
>JAOSBK010000003.1:31379002-31389953 GCA_027568895.1 Erythroxylum shatona
ATTGAACTGACCAAACTGAGAATTCCCAATGGTTAATATTACCTATGAACTGTCAAGTGGGGTATTCTCGTAAGGATTTAAATGTATATTTTTCCTTTGACCTAAGATCATCATAGTAATCAATAGGTCACTTATTATGTTTTGATGTCAAACATCTAGTACGTAAAAATGCGAGTTAAATGATTATTGGATATAATTAAGTACCTATCTGATTAGTGATGAGTAGAAATGGGATTCATCGACTCTAGGTAACGAGTTTAAGCTTTATGTTGTCATTAATCTTAGTGGTTGTTTCAAGACCTTGGCCAGGGCATTTGAGTGAGGGAGGAAAATAAGTTTCTTAAGTCATTCACCAATCATTAATAATCGACATGTAACATAATTGGTTACCTAATAGGGTTTGACAGTTAAACCATACCTTAGGATCATCTGGAGTTGTAATGATGGAAGGTAATCATATATTATCCTTAACCAGGTTTCGTCTTTGTAAAGATATTAATTCACACTATCCGGTCGTTGAGTATTGTTAGACGTCAACCTTGATTAGTAATTAATTGGATTAATCACTACTAACTTAGTGATGAACTTATATGGTCACACACTTATAAGTGTAATATTTCTTGCTTATGATTATTTAATTTATTATGAGATAATTTATTAAATAATTGATATGGCATATTATTATATTTTTTGCTAGCATAGAAAATATAATTAATATTGAAAATTCTCTTGTACAAATAAAGTGAATAAATAAAATAGTTTTATTTTATTTCATTGTATAAATAATAATTATTATTTAAAAAAGAGGAAGAAAGAAAAAATTATCTTGTACAAATAAAGTGAATAAATAAAATAATTTTATTTTATTTCATTGTATAAATAATAATTATTATTTAAAAAAGAGGAAGAAAGAAAGCAGAAGGCGTCAGATGGTGGTTATTGTTTTGAGTTTATTATTTAACCAAAACGTAATGACCTATTGGTATGTAGCGTTGTTTATAGTAGTTTTTCAAGTTTAGAAAAATAATAGAAATGTTATATGACTTACGAAAACAAAAGTTTTGTATATATAGATTTCTTTGTTTTATATACGTGCAAAAAAAAGTACGAAAAGTAGAGTTAAACATATATATATACGTTTTTATGTTCAATTTCGTTCATGCAGTATGTAAACAAACTGTGAAGAAAAAAATTCATACTCTCGTTTTTGTACGTGAAAAATAAATAAGAGAAAAAGTTGAGAAAATTGTTTTCTCCATTTTTAAAGAAATGGTTTTTTAAGTTTAACCATATTCATATTAAGTGTTAGAAGTGGGATGTATTTTTCAGTATGGAGGGTATAGAGATTTCATATTTTTTAAATTTTGCATCTATTAATCCTCACATTCTAGGTATTTATTTTGTCTGTTCTTATTATTAGTGTGTTTGTTAAATGCAAATGATGAATATAAGATTGCCTTTTAACTTCCGGTGCATATGCGATCCTTCAAACTATGCCCACTTAAGATCACACCATTAGCAAAGAGGGAGGCATATTTTATGAAAGAATAAAATCTAGGGTTCTTTGCTTTTTAAGTTGGGTTAAATAGGTTACAGTCAAAGCCATATGAGTTGTCTAAGTAGCCACTAAAAGTGTGGTCCATTACCCACATTAGACAGTAAGTAATGGAGACAAGATTCTAATATGAGTTATACGAGTTTTGAAAATTTAGTCACTAAATTAAGGGGATGCTCGGTTCATGGATGATGGTTTTGAAAATGAATAAATGAGTATGGAATGAATAAATTTTATATTATAATTGTAGATATAGTGCTTTCATATCTAATTTTCGAAGTTTCATTCCTGATCAGGTACAAGTGTCATGGAAGTCCCATGTTAACAATTGTGACTTACTTTTTTTTAAATTAAATATAATAATTAATTAATTAAATTTAATTTAATTAAAATATAATTAATTATGTTTTTCTTTTCTAGCAATTAAATATAATTAATTAAAATATGATGTAAAAATTTAACAAAATTTTATTTCTCAATGTTTTAACAAACCAACTACCATCAATAATAATGGTAACTATTCATTCCTCTTAATCGATCATCATAATTATAGTAATTATATCCATTATCATTCCTCACTATATTCATTCTCATTCTCTCATATGAAACAACCGCCCCCTAAAGACTTTAAAAGGTGGAGTAGTAAATTGAAAAGTTAAAATGGTCAATCTAAACCATAAAATTTGTACCAAAATTCAACTTAAACTCTAATATTTTAAAGCATTTAAAAAGAACTTTAACATTTTAAAAACATTTAATTTTTTTAATCCTAAATTGACATAACCATTACTCCCCATTAAGATTTCGTCATTATTTTAATCCTAAATATTTTTAACTTTTTTTATCATAAGCTCCCCTTACCAATTAGTAAACATCTCTGCCTCTTTTTCTTCACATTTAGTTGAATCACTAATTTCTCAAATAATTCCCCAAATCCCATAACACTCTCCTCTTCATCGTCTTCTTGTCGAAGACTCCTCTTTATGGAGAATGACAAGATATGAAACAATCTTCTTTATCTTCATATCTTATAAGTAAAAATAAATTTAAATTAATTTCTTCTTTAATCTATGGGGCATATTTCATCTTGATGCTATCTTCTCTAACACGAACTCATGGTGTGTAACCGAACTTATATAATGTTGTGTTGTTTTGATATTTACACTAACCTTTGGCAAATAACAATTCATCTACTAAATTAAAAAAATCTTAAGAACATAGAAGGCGTTTATCGCATGTTAAGATTTTGTAACTACTATGAGGACTCTCATTTGTACCATGCATATTTGAATGCCAACCCATAGCCCTTGCTATCTCTACAAGTTTGTTCATGACATCAAGAGAATCTCAAATATATGCCTTATCTCCAAATAAGAGGACGATAAAAAGAGGATTGTTATGAGATTTGGAAAATTATTTAAAAAATTATGGATTGACAAAGATAAATAATGGATAAGAGGGATAAAGCTCGAGGGCCATCTATCTGGCAAGAGAGGCCTGCAATTAATAATAAAAATTTTAGGTAGGATAAAATTGTTGGAATTTTGATGAAGAGTTAAGGTTCTGTTAATTTAGGGCTAAATTAAATATTTTGAAATATTAATATAAGACCCCAACATATACCCTATAAATATCATAATCTGCCTAGGGTGTATTAAGAACTGAACATAAAGAATTAATCTAAGCATAGTAAGACATATAATGGTCATTAATTTAAAAAGACAAGGGTAAATTGATAATTTGCTCATTTCAGCACGGACCTGAATAATTATATGTGAATTATGAACTAGAATGAAATCAATTGATTATGTTATATGCCAATGTGGGAACTGAAGGAAGAAGAACGATTAAATGTGCAATTTTGCCTAAAGTCAACACATGGTCCAATAGAACTGAAGCATGTGTGTAAATTTAGAAATATCATGAAATGGAAGTAGAAGAGAGGAGAGAGGGATGGTGCGTATAGGGTTTTAACTCTAGATTTTCTCTTCTCATTTACCTCCATTTCATCTTCTTAATCACATTATTTTGCATAAAGAATCAAGCTAATTCTAAGCGAAAATCAAGATAAAAGTTAGTGATTTTTCTTCTCATCTCCATCTTTTCTTGCTTTGCTCATGAAGAGCTAGAATTCTAAGGTTGTAATCGGGATTGAGATATGCATTTGTGGTGTTTCTAGTTGGTGAATCAAGCAAAACTAAAGGGGAAAGAAAAAAAAAGCATTAGAAGAGCTAGTTGGCCAATTTCAAGGTTTGTGACTACATTTAGTTTAATTTTTGTCTGTGCATATTTGAATGTGTACAAAGATTGATTTGGACATGGAATAGTTGTTGGAATGGTGTATTGGTTTTACTTTACCTAGAATTGGTTGAATATGACAAGAGAGTAACGGTTAGTAGAATTCATTCTCATTGTTTTGGTTCTAACTTGGCCTATAGACCTCTAAATTGGGTGATTCTAATTGAGGATGAAACTTAAGATATAACATTAAAAATCTCTAGAAGAGACCCCAATCTAATTCTAGTTGCATGACATTAGCAATTGAGATTAAAAATGATGACCTAATGTTGTCCCTGTTTTTAAGCAGAGATGTTTTGTGTATATCTCATGATTTAGAACTCTAAATGGCCTGATTTTGATTCTATGGAAACTAGAGACGTAGAGAAACAAATGTTTAGAAGACCTCCAAGCCTAAGTTAAAATTTTTCTTTGTAAAAATTATGAAAAAACAAAGACCATCGTGTGATTTACTATTAAACTGATTTGTTTGCTCATTTTTAGACTCACCGTGTGCTTAGCTCAAATTGCACTATCTTGAGTTTTTTGCTTATGATTTTTACCTAGTCATATCCGAACCTTTTTGAATGTTTATAAAACTTTACAAACACTAGAAATAATTAAAATATGACTTACTATATATGAATTGGGTGATTAAATATTGAAATTTAAGATTGAACATAATGCACGCTAAAGGAAATTTACATGTATATAGATGATTTATATGCATATTTATTGCCTATATGTGCACAGTATGACCATACAAGTTTACATACTAATTTTATGAACATAATTAAGTACAATTTAACATGTTTAATATTTAAATGGTAAATAAGAATTTATATACTAGAATTATGTGAATGTACATAAAGAAACACAACTAAACAAAACATATAGAAAATATATCAAACGAGTACATTTGATTTGTATACTATTCTAATAGTGGTATGTTATGACTTGCATGTATGAATTTAAATGCAAATTTTATGATTTCAAATGAATATCGTATGATTTTATAATATATTAATTATAAAATTGTCAAATGATTAAAGGAAAATGTTACAATGTCTGCTTCATTATTTTGGTGATGGATAGATAGGCATGCATAAAGTGTTATAGTGCAGCTGCTATATTTTAACTCCAATAGTGTTTTCATTTCGAAACTATAATATATATGTAGTTTGATGCCCTTGGATATTTATAATTTGATACCATTTGATATCTTTGGATGTCCATAACTTTCGTTATCTACACTCATAGAAATGTGCAAGCCTAAGACAAAAAGTAAATTAAATAGGTATAAATAAGAGATACAACATAACAACATGAATAATTTGTGTTGATGAGCATTGAATATCAATATTTAGCTTATAAATGTGAATTTACGATATATGAATAATATGTTGTAGCATTTTTACATTATTTACCTTGATTAATTATGCCATTACTATTTATATGAGTTTATGATATTCATGAATGTGTTTGTGCTTTGCAAATAACCGTTGTGAGTGGTCATCCAAACTAAGTATTCCCCATAAGCTTTCAAGCTTAGCACAAATATTAATCCGTGTAGGTCCAAGTAATACGAGTAAGGCACAGAGATTATCTGCAAGGACCAAGGCCAACCGCTAGAAGTAAATATACTTTTGGAATGTGTCTTTTTTGTTAAAGATGATTGTATATATAATAAAGGAAATTGTAATATTTCTTTTGGATTATCATATAAATGTAAACATGTAATACAACTCTTAAATGATAATGTTAAGTGATATGAAATTTTGTAATATGTAATAGACAAACGTGTAATGACAGTCCCTATAAATAAATAGAAGTGTATGCCATGAATGTATGTACAATAGTTTAGTTGTCATATAAGTGGGTAATTGTAGGTTTCGTATAGGGGTGTTACAATTAAAATTCTTTTTGAGTGCTTCAAAATGAGTAGATTCAATTTACGTTTTAGTATAAACATTATGGTTTGAATTGATTGTTTTCCCAATTGAAAAGTTCTCAAAAGATTAAATACTTTTAAAATTGTTATCTTTTCATTGATATGATCAAGAGATAGAATCTTTAAGTTGCATAGTGGTGCAATTATTGTAATTGGAGAAATCATTTGGGCTACAGTTTGTTAGTGTTCTTCTTGACCTTAAATAAGATTTGTAAATGGTTTCTCTTCACTCGTGATAAAGTAAGACTTATCAATATTTCTTGTCACCTATGAGAAAGAAGATATTGTATGAAGGGTTCTTTTTAATTATGAGAAAGAAGAATTCTCAAATGGAGCCTAGGAAGTAGATATAAGGCAAGAATTGTTTGATGAACTACTATAGATAAATTTTGTCTCTCTTTGCCTATTATCTTTAATTATTATTGTGATTGATTTGTAATTTTTATATACGAATGTGTCACAATCATCTACTAGTGTAGACAATTTATTTATTAGTTTTCAAATAAAGCTAAAAATGAATACATAATTCATCCCCTTTTATACGCTATTTGAGAATTAACAAATATTAAAAGAAGATGATTAATATGCTATAATAATTTATAATTATGTAATTATTATATTAATTTATCATTTTACTTATTTTGTTTATAAATAATTATTTGAAACAATTTTCAAAAATATAAATCTATAAATAATTTATTTAACGTTAGCATTGAGTTTAACAAATTGACGAGACAAAAAAAAATTGTACTTGCATTAAGTCTAGAGGATTCGATTAAAAAATTAATCAAAATTAGTAATAAGTTTATTTAGATAGATGAAGCATAAAAAAATGATTATTGTTTGCTCTTCATCTAATAAACTAGTATTAAAAAGGTAAGTCGACATTAGCACTAAATACAAGAAGACATTCTAATCAATAATTATTGATTAATAATAAAGATAAAGCAATCATCTTTTGAGGGCCAGCCTTGAGTAATTTGTAAGGTTACTCCTTTGTGATTAAAATCTCACAAGTTCGAATAATAGAAATAGTGTCTTTGTAAAATGCAAAAACAAAGCTGCATATAATTGACATTCCTCCCTTGACATTTGCAAATTAAAAAGCCTTGTATATTGGGGTTATTGTATTTAAGAATATGAATTATAAATTTATAATCATCATCATCATATCTAGTTTGAAGTTCCACATTAAAGCATAGTCTGAGGAGGTCTGATAGTACACAGTCTTACTCTTACATAGTAGAGAGGTTGTTTCCGGTAGATCTACATGCAGATGTGACAAAAAAAGTGATGCAGGTTAAAAATACTTAATACAAATAATAAAGATACAAATACAAAATACTAGTAATATAATAATAATAATAATAATGATAATAATAATAATAATAATAATAACTGAAACTAATAAAAAATTCAATAAAGGAAAATAATAATAATAATACTGTAATTTTGAATATAAAATTAAGTTTTTAGATTTAATTATAATAAATATAACAAATTGATGATCTAATAAATATTATTAATTATTAATAAAATATGATAAATAATATTAATAAAATGAACTAACATGACATATTAAACATTATGGTGCTATGTAATATAATTAATGATAATTAATAAAATATTAAGATATTTTATGATTTTTAACAATAAAACATAAAATGTTATTAATTATTCGTAGAAAATATATTGCATCATCTTATTTATTAATACTAGCAGATCAAAATAAAATTTAATCAAATAATTAATTTACTATCATATTAATATATTATTATTTATTAGTAAAAAGAATTGATATAACCTATTAAACACTTGTTTATGTTTTTAATATAAGTAATGAAATATAAATAGTAAAAATAAAAATTTAATTAAAACTAAAACTAAAACTAAAACTAAAACTAAAACTGAATGTTATATTTATTAATATTATTATATAATAAATAAAATTTTAATAAAAAAATTAGGTTATTATCAATTCTTCCAAGCTTTTCTCAAAATTTTTGTAGTTCTCTTTCTTTCTCCATAACAATGTTGATCAATGTATCTTCTCAAATTAAAATCTTACGGATGTGTCAATATTTATGTGATGGTAGAATAAAACATTCTATTTTTTGAATTTCTCTTCAGTGGTACCAATCACTTATGAAATGGAGAACTCAAAGCCTCCTTAAGCAGTGTGCCTACAAAATAAGACATTATCTTTTTTTTTTTAATAAATGTAACAGTGTGCTTATTTAAAAAAAACAGATTAGATTGGGTCACAGGTTGGGCCACGGCCGACCAGCTCGGCCATGCCAGGGACATATCCCTATGTTTATCCGCTCGGCCATGCCAGTGACATATCCCTACGTTCATCCGTTTATCTTGTAAGATACTCAAACCTAATTTCCGTGCCTCGAGTGTAAGGACTTGGAAGCGAAGTTGAAAGGCTCTTGAGATAAAACTCACCTGACTATGGATTCTCACGCGTCGGCGACGGCGTTGACGACGACGTCGACGCAACTATCTCCGTCTCCACAAACACTGCAGCGTAGCGTGAAAGAAGTAGAAGGATGTAGTAGAAATTGGTTGGAGCTGCCTCCAGACTTGACGGCGTCCATCCTGCTGAGGCTGGGAGCCATCGAGATTTTGAACAGTGCGCAGTTGGTGTGCTCCACGTGGCACGCTCTCTGTAAAGAACCTTCCATGTGGAGATCCATAGACATGCATAACCTCGGCGACCTCTGGGCCCTGGACTATGATATCGATAAGATGTGCCTCCACGCCGTTGATCGCAGCTCTGGCGGCTTGATCGATATCAACATCGAGTATTTCGGTACTGACGTTCTCCTCCACCAGATCGTCGATAGGTAATTCTTGTTTGTTCCGATTAATTTGAGTTGTTGCTAGGAATTGTTCGTTTTAGGGTTTTGAATACTTATGGAATTTTGTGTCAAAATTGAAGAATAATAATGATTTGGATACTTAATATAAACCTCATTTTAATTTGAAGGGTTTGTGGTTTTTACGAATTGTCAAGTTCGGAACTTTATATTCTGTAGGATTTTTTTGAAACTTTCCGGAGACATGATCGAGGGCAAAAAACATCCGACAGAATGAATATAAAGTTCCTACTTAATACATAGTTGAATTGCTTTATGTCTGAAATGGGATTTTGAGTGACCTTTAATGCATAGTTGAAACATCAATCACATAATTTAAGCATTGAATTGAATCGTACTAGATTTCAGGCTGGTTTAATTGTGGTATTTGTCTGCTAACGTTCACTTTACAGGTCAAGACATCTTAAACGCCTTCGACTTGTATCTTGTTCTGAAATTTCTGATGAGGGATTGAGTGCAGTAGCAGCAAAAGCTCCGTTGCTGGAGGAACTCGAAATTTCGTACTGCTCGTTCTCGAAGGAAACTCTTGAAATTGTTGGACGATGTTGCCCTCTATTGAAAACATTTAAGTTAAACTGCCAAGGGTGTATATTCCCAGGTGTTGATATTGACTGTGACGAGGAGGCATTAGCTATTGCAGAAAACATGCCTGAATTGCGCCACCTCCAGATATTTGGAAATCAACTGACAAACAATGGACAACAAGCTATTCTTGATGGTTGCCCGCACCTTGAGTCACTTGACCTACGACAGTGTTTCAATGTCACTCTGGATGGGAGTTTGGGTAAGTTACGTGCTGAAAGAATTAAAGATTTACAGTGTCCCCTTGATTCCACTGATGACTATCCATTTGATACTGAAGTTCCAGAGCCTGTTAGCAGTCCTTCTAGCACTTTTGACCCTTACCTTTACTTGTGTGATTATAATGATGATGATCGTGGATACTCTGACGATGACTATAGTCAGATGTATTATGATTACTAGCTTTTCATCAATTAGGACCCGCCTAGTTGAGTGGGGCAATGTGAACATGAGGACAGGGATGAAGGTTCAGCGTTGAAAGGGCCTGCTGGATCAATTAAGGATATCTGAGCTACATTTCATCTTAGACTAGCTAGAGTTTTCTCCAACAGCAACCTTGTTGTATTTAGGCCAAATGGTTACCTTCTGCGGATAAAGCTGAATTGGCTTCTGCAATATCAGACGTGTGCTTATAATTTATGAAACCATTATGAAAGCCAGTGAAGTTTTCTATTTTATGAACGTAAAGAATAGAGTCGTTGTCTGAATTTCTGCATATGTTTTGACGTTTCTTGATTCCAGAAGCCATGTCTTCTTGTCTCCTACAAAGTTTATATGGATGCTTTTTATTAGTGCAATGCAGCCTGTTAGTCTGGAGTTCATATCCTATTTTAAATCTGACTTGTTTTAATTGTAATAACAGTGTTGAAATCAGTGGGCTTGGCGATTGTATGGACAACAGAAGGGTAAAGGCAAAGAATTGAAGAATCTCAAAATATTTCGGTAAGGTTTTTTGTTTATATGAAAATGTACACTTGGTTATGTGTGTGCGTGTGTGTATTTTCCCTTAGTCATTACTTTTGTTTCTCAAAATTAATGCATCCATTTGGTGATGTAGATTGCAAAAACAATTCCGTACAAAAGTAAATGTAAGTTGTTTGATTTAGTATTTACTCTTATTAACTATTTGCACATATGTTATGTCATATGAGAAAATAGTTTTAATAATTAATGCAAGTTTAGGTAATTAACTATTTTCTTTATTTTTTCGTAATATTTTAAATAAGATTTAATATTTACTTTTATTGGTATTATGTCAATATCTTGCATTAATTATTTAAATATTCCTGTTTTCAACTCTTCTTAAGTTTGTAACATATGTTATGTCATTCGACTATATTTGAAAAATATACTGATGATTTTTGTTTTAATGGTTGTAGATTGTGGAAGTCAAGGGTATTATTCATGGGAAGGTAGCACATGGAAATTGAAGATGATATGGTAGTCAGTTTTTGTTTCAATAATTTGGGAACTATTTTGGAATAACGATTTAGAGACATGTTATTGCTTTTTGTTATCAATGTCTATGTATTCATTATCTATGATTTACTCATCTTTGATGAATAAAATTATCTATTAATTTTATAGTTATAAATTTGTTTTCACACTAGTGTACTATTATTTATATAAGTTACACAAGATATATTAGTAACACTATTATAATAGCATCAACAAATGTTATCATAAATTCAATAATAACAT
>JAOSBK010000003.1:31397152-31412857 GCA_027568895.1 Erythroxylum shatona
TATAATTAAGATGAGAGAGAAATGAAAGGTTAATTTTGGAAGAAAAATTATAAACATGCATACAAAGTCAAGAATGATACTTATTTTGAATAATTAAAATGTTTCTAAAACGACTCTTATTATGAAACGGAGGGAGTAGATTAATTTTGTGTGAACAGTTCGTGAATACCCATAATAATAAGGTTGAGAGCCGTGGAGGACTTGCTATTCTTCTAAATATATAACATAATTGATACGTATTTATGGTAATCGAGTGCAGATATTTTAAAATAAGTTCAATTCTTAATTTTGACTAATAAAGTCATTGGAAATGAAAGAACTGAAGATGTAGCAGCTGGCATATAACAGTAAGTTTCCCAGCAAAATCATGGTCACCCACATAGTTTAACCATCCTCTTGCTCAGTTCCCTATGACTTGCACTTAAAACTGAAGCAAGTTAGGCATGTAGACAATAGCTGCTGAGATGAGATTGATTACCTTATGTTATGTCCTAAAACAAAGTCAAAGCTATTAATTGCATCCTATATATTGATCTAACTCAACTTTCTGGATGCTTTGCCTAACCCAATGAAAGAGTTACCACAGAAACCAAAATGGATTCCAATCAAGGAAATCCACCCACTACTCCTATTCTATTCTATGTTAAACAACAATAACTAATCGATATGGTAACAATAATTGCAATGCCCATCTCCCAATTACTCTCATATCATGACCCTGTCTTTTCTGCTTTTTAATCATCAACATTATGATTTGCTTTTTCTTTTCACATATATCATACTCATGTTTCCTTATCTTTATCGCTCATTTCTCTCTTCAACAAGACTTCAGCCACCAACTAGCTCAGGGAAAATGGAGGTATACACGTGGAGGAGTGCAATTGGGCTCAGCCATATTAGGACAGTGTATGAGGAAACGGAGGGGGACAATGCTTTTAAGTCACCTGGCTCGGCTGCTTGGTTGGCAGGCGTTCCTGCACATGTATTGTCAAAGGTATCTTTCAGTCTTTCATTTTCTTTTTCTATAAAATTTATGAACAAAGAATTGTTCAAACGTGTCCTAAATTATCTTATGATATGTGAAATTTGCACACGCTCGTATCTTTACATGTTGTCTCCGTCCTATCCATCCATGAATACACAAGTTCCATTGGATCAGTTTCAACTTTCATTTGAATCTTCCTATATTTAAATTATACTACATACCTACTATTGGTTACGAAGTTGTCATTTAGGAAATGATAGGAACATTAAGCATAAATTTGGCAACTTGAACTTGGAATGCTAGAATAAAGCTATATAAGAATGAATATAGTAAAAAACGAGAATAAATATTATCATTATAATTATGATGGTTGATTAAGAAAAGAGAATAATTACCATTACTATTACCATTAATAGTGACTGCTTTATAAAAAATACTAAGAACTAAAAATTTATTATATTTTAATTAATGAATGAATTGCATTTTAATTAATTACAATATTTTAATTAATAAATAATTATATTATAATTAATTAATTAATTATGATTAATTACAATTAATCAGCATTTAACATATTTTTAAAAAAAGAGTCATTAATAAATAATGAGTTTCATTTCTTTACTAAACCAAAAGATTACTCAAAATTAAGATATCAAACTATTACCTTGTAATAATAATCCACAACCATAATTCACAATAAACCACCAACTTTTCTTTCGTTACTTATTAACCTTTTCTTAAATCTATCAACCAGGACCCTTATGCTCTAAGTTGTCATTGGTGTTAGTTAAGCGAAACCTAAAATGGCTATTTGAAGTACCTGTTTCTTTTTCTTATGAGAAAAACGATTGGACTTGCACATGCAGCTATTAAATATTTTATCACCCCACCTTGGGACAAAATATTGGCAAATATCCAGGGGACCTCTCTTCTTAAAAATAATCAAACGGTGTAGCTTTGTCCTGAAACGACGCCATTCTGCGGGGTCTTAGATCAGGGATTTCCGGTGGAGTCAGCGTTCTGATCAATGCAAAATTGAGGCCTTTGAAAAACGGATGGGTTTTGATGTCGGCGGATCCCCTCTTTGACCCGAGTCTACTATTCGGATCCTTGATCAGTAACCCGGATATCAAGTCCCGCGCGTGCTGCTCAAGTGTGGAAGAAGCCGAGAGGGTAGGAAAAGTCAAGGGCCTTTTTACGATGCTCCGCAGCGTCAGCTCGTTCACTTGTGACGCAAACGGCGTTCGTCCGTATATTAGTTCGTAGATGAAAATCCCAAGGGCCCACCAGTCGACCGAGTTTCCGTGGGATCCACCTGATGCAACTTCCGGTGCCACGTACTCGTGGGTCCCAACAAAAGAGCGGGACCGGGCTCCTATGGGTTCGGCGACGAAGAGACGGTTCGAGTTCAGGGTCTGGATCTTCTTAGAACGGAAGAGCCGTTTCATGAGGCAGGAGAAGGTTTTTTTGGAGCGTGATCGGGCGTAGGGTAACACAGCAGGGAACGCGGTATCAGGAGACGAGGATGGAGATTGAACGGCTGGGATTGCATCTGAACATAGTGACAGGTCAAAATCGGAGAGCATGATGTGACCATCTGATCTGACCAAAACATTTTCAGGTTTCAGGTCTCTGTATATGATTCCGAGCATGTGAAGGTACTCCAAAGCTACAAGAACCTCCGCTGCATAGAACCTGATGGAACACAAAAGTTACTCCGACGTTAGTTTTTTTTTAATGTTTTAGATTAAAAATTACGAAAAGGACTAAATGGATAAGAGATTCTCAGAAAAATCTGTGATTTCTTGCAAGTTGAGCCCGATCCAGGTTAGCAACTACGTTGAGGTGACACTATTGAGCTATTAATGGGAAACTTCAAATAATGGGAATTTGCGGCTAAGTCAGAGAAAATCATAGGAAATCTTTGCTGTCCAGACGTGAAAAGGAAACCCAGAAAGTGATTTTTCCAGGAAAGTCTATTAATTTGAATTTGTCATGAAGAGAAAAATAAATAACAAAGGAATGATTGAGTTTTTCCATGGAACATGACCTTGCAGAGCCAGGAGGAGACATGATAAGAACCCATCACTTGCACTAGAAAACAAAAACAGCGATAGGCTACCTACTCCATGCAAAAAAGGTCAATGATAAGCAGGAAAGTTGCAGTGGCTTTAAAACATCTAAAAGCTTGGAGATTTTGAATTTTCTCTTAAATTTTTATAACACACCAGAAAATAAAACCCTTTTCAGTGACCTTTAAAATGAACATTGAAATATATAGGCAGGCATATGATTACGTACCTCGCCGAACTAAGAGAGAAACGTTTTTGAGGCTGCTTGTGTCTCAAAGAATGCAAGTCACCACCGGAACAGTACTCCATAACAATGCACGAGAAATGGGAGGCCTCGAACTCTGCGTAAAGGGTTGGCAAAAATGGATGGTCCAACATTTTCAGGATCTTTCTCTCCATCTCCGCTCTATGCACCTTCTTTTTAAGGGCCAATGCCTCTTTGTCGACCACTTTCATGGCATAGAGACACATCCTATTAATGTCACCAACATCCTCTTCATTATCCACAAGATCATCGTCGTTCTTGAGGTGGCAGAGGTAGACGGTACCGATGTCGCCAGACCCGACGCGGCGGAGGATGCGGAAGTCGTGGAAAGTGAGGCCCGTCTTGCGACGGAAGGTGGCATGGCGGATAGCGGAGTAGGCGAAGTCCGATGCACGGTGGGGCTTGAGAGTGAGGTTTTCCGGCGAAGACCTGGAGTTTGTTGGAATGAGCTCGAAAGAAAAACGACTGTAACTAGTAAAGCTTTCGCTATTCATTGAACTATCACTTGAATAAGAACTTGTGGCCTTTAAGCTTGGATCACCGTCTGAGTCACGGTGGTTACACAATAACATCTTAGAAAATGAGAATCCAGTTCTTATATATATTTTCCTCTCTCTTTAGGGGAAGGAACTGGGAACACGTTTTAATGAGCAAGGGGTTCAAGTTCAACTAATGCAAGTCAAAAAAATTGTAGAAAAACGGAGCACTCGAATCTGATACAAGGTTCTTGGAGACTGTAACGAGTAAAGCAAAGGAGGTTCTGGTTTTGAGGTCCGACCCAATGAATTTGTAACTTTTTCTAGATGATTTCTAAACAGCCGATCGAATCAGATGCTCAAAAGATGTAAAAACAGAATTTGTGACACCATATACAAGAAGAAACAGTAGCAGAAACTAGGAGGGAACCCCCCAAAAAAAAAAAGAAGAAGAGAAGAACATAGTGCAGATAAGATAAGAGGCATTAAATGTAAGGATTTTGAAAGTAGCAGGCTTTTTCTTCAAGGGTTCAGGGCCAAAAGGAAAATTAGGGTTTCTAAGCAACACCCAGTTGGAAGTGAAGGCTACTTCTTGGAAAGAAAGGAAAGAGAAGTGGAAAAGGCTTTGATCTTTTTTCTGTGGTTTGGTTTGAGATTGTGTGGAAAAGAGAAGAAAGTGATTGTGGGGTATTCATAGTCATGACTCAAGAAGGGGCAGCGGTGAAGATAGTTTTTACTTTTTACCGTTGATTTACTGTCGACTGTCGAGGTAAAAAAAAATCTTTAAAAACTCATATCCCTAAAAAGAAGAACTTAAGTTACAGTGTAGTTCTAGCCTTACGGGAGATGACGTGGGATGACCGGCACGTGCGATGACGGTGAACTGGGTCACTGTCACGTGGCATTGGTTGCGCTCCTCTTTTTGATCGAAGAATTGAGAAGGGTAAGGTAACTCTGCAGAAAGGAATTCTACGACGCGTGTGGTTCTGATTGTTCTCACAAAGTAGAGATGCTTTTGGATGGAAGTATTAGAGTCTACTATTACTTATGTTCTCTTTCGATAAAAGCTTTAAGATTAAGATATCTGGCAATTTCACTAATTTTATAATATTTAAATTAATAATTATGTTGTCTATTCTTACATATAATAAAATTTTAATAATAATTTATACTAACCTAATGTAATAAAAAATATTTTTTAATGTCATAAAATAAATGAAAAGTATTTTAAATTGGAAAGAACATTTTTAAAATAAATAAATTTCAAAATATTTTATATTTCTGCCTTTAACTTAATTAGGCAAAATTTATTTTTTAAAAGATGAGGATTAATGTGCTTTGATTTTTCCAAAAAATATTATACAGAATATTCTTTTTTTTTTCAAATGTATACAGTATACACTATCACAAAATTGACTTAACGATAGGAAGATAGGTATATATACGGAAGCTTCCACATGATTTGATTTACCTTTTTTATTTTTAGACCTTGACGTGTTTAGTATGCGTTGAGTAATTAGTGTTGCCGGCAACATTTTAAGACAATTCATGCTTTTAATTTGTCAGTTGCATCCAATCAATGCCCAATCATCTTTCGTTTCCTTTTGGTCCACTCCCACAGCCTTTTGTTTTTTAATTATTATACTTTTAAATAAAAATACAGAAAATTAATTTTATGAATTATTTAGGTTATTGATTTAAAATTTATCATACTTCTATTTTTTTAAAAGTGAACAATTAAACTATTATAACATTATAAACATTTATATTTACCAAATGTATTTTAAATTTTAAATCAATATGAATAAGATTGAATTTTTAGATTTAAATATATTTTATTTAATAAATAAGTATTTAAAACTTGCATTAATTATAAAAATAAACTGAAATAAATTGAATTAGAAAATTTATCAAAAGTAATTATACCATTAATTAATATTAAATAATAAAAAATTAAAACTAATTTTTATAATTTTCCTAAATAGAAAAGAAAGAAATTAAAACAAAAATCAAAAATCAAAAGTCAATTATATTAAAAAAATTTCTTGAATTTAAAAATGTAAATATATAATATAAAATCTAGTTTCTTGTTTTTAATTTTTTTGGTACATTTTAAACAACTTATTTTGTTCTTATCAGTGAAAACTGGAATATAATGTATTTTATTTGTAAGAAATTGCATTCAGCATGTTTCTCTTATTGTTGCTTATAGCTCAAACGTTGCATTTGTAATAAGAAGACATGAACTTACTGTACTAAGTGTGTAAGATGATGAAGTTAACTCATTCTTTGATTTCCTTCATAAATATGACCATTTAATTGAATAGCACGTGGAAGCTAATAGCATGTCCAAGAACTCGTATGAACTTTCAATCTTTCTAAGTTGATGGAGGAAAGCAACCAGAGTGCAGAAAGAGACAGGTTAGCTACGCGTTCAAATCCACATGAGCAAAATGAAAGATGAACATGGCATAGAATGGACTCGAAATAGTAGCTAGGTAGGGGCCTAAGGGCTCAACGGCTGGAGTTTGTGGTCTGGAAATGTAACTGGTCTTTCAAAGTCTGTATGCATGATTGTACTTGTATTGTTTCCTTATCATATTCACTATCAATTGTTGGACAAAAGCAGAATAAATAGAGGAGGAATATGTATATTGATGTAAAGGGGACCCCATGAGAATTTAGATTGGAGTAGTGTCTTGTAAAAGGCCAACACAAAGTGCACCCAAGTTGGAAGTGCTGTCCATTAAAAGTCCCCTTTCGAGAGTTGTTCAAAAGGAAAGGCAGCTACCCACATTTAAGACTTCCTGCTTGTTTCATGATACCAATTACTAGACTGGAACTACCCATCAACCAAGTGTCAACTATTCGGTCACATGAACAACATAGTAGTTGTAAAGAAGCTACCTGTTGCAAATTGCAACAATTATACGCTTATAATGTTGATAGCTATGGAATACAAGATGCTTGATTAACCAGCTTTAGCTTATTTGCTATGATACCCTCTTCTTACAGGGAAAAAGAAAAAGGTCCAATGTTAATGCCTCGAGGGGTTGATTCTTGCTCTGCCTGAATTAAAGAAATTACGGTAGGATTTATGAGTGATCTAAATTTGGTTTTGTCTCCTTTTCTTCTTATTATAGTTTCTCATTATTCCATTAAATCTGAGTAAGAAACCATCGGTCCTAAAAGTGGTACCGTGTAAGGAATGAAATTGAATAGCTCTATATGAACTACACAATTTTGGTTGAGAAATAAGTGTAGCGTCGCTACAAGCAGCTGGTCTGGGAATAACAGAGCAAGCCACGTTCCAAAACCAAAATGGATTGCCATAAATCAATACGAGTCAAACCAGCTCAGATGGTGTAGACCTAAGACACCAATCATGTCATGATATTTTTGTAAAAGGAACCAATCTTTCTTTCTTCAGGAACATATTGTGGGGTAAACGACGTAGGTCTACCTCAAGAGTCTGAAGACGTGTTTAGCAAACAAAAAAAAGAAAAACAGACCCAGAATTCCAATCCATGTTTATCACTGACTTCATGTTTCTAATCAAACTTCACCAGCAGAGATGGTGGGCCAAAAATTCTCACGCATTTGCCTCCCCTTCTTTATCCGTTTGGCATGTAGTATACTCATGTCCTTTTTCTGTTCCTTATGGGAAGTAATAGACAAAATTAAGTTTGAAAACAATAATTGGGGACTAGGAAGAATACATCTTAAGCCTTGAGTGATTACTAAGATTGATAGAGGATTTGGCATCAAATGTGTAAGGGATATGCTGGTATCTCTGAATTTTCTTGTCTCGACATCGTAAAGATCTATTATAGACAACCGCAATTCATCTATTGGCACCATAGATCTCCTTTTTCCTGTATTAGATTCACATTACAGTATATGGATCTTGCAAATCATGTTTAAATAATTAATTAAGCTATTTAGAGTGAGATTTCCAGGTGATCAAGTTAACAAAATTTTCCTTACTCTCTTCTGCTTATTTTATTTTCAGAACAAGATTCTCACAAGTTAGTGGCTGCTTTCTACAGTTTTTTGTCTCCAAACTCTTGTCCAAGGAATATTTTATTGTATGGATGTTCTTTCTTCTCCTGTTTTAGGGTACTATTGTTTTCTGAAATTATTCTCAGTTCCAGTCGTATTGTATTTAACTTCATAACATTCTACAGTTCAAGATATTTCAAATCAACAGTAAACAAGATAAAAGAGGTGCACCTTTTTCAAAGACTCGGAGCTTTCTTTTCCACACATATGAGATACGAGTAGTGCTTTGACTTAAACTAGCTTCCAAGCTTAAATTTAGGGATTATATATTATTATGATAGCGGTGGGGCAAGTGCAGAGATCGGCGCAGCAAGATTATGCTTTCTAGTTAGATAAATATAACAAAATATGCTGCTAAAGTAAACACAAGAGATTAGCCACGTAGTAGAATGTTTAAAGACAAAGACAATAACATTGGGATGATAAGCATCAGTAAGAAACTCAAAAGCAAGAGGGGGGAAAAAAAAAGGAATCATTTGAAGGAAGCATCCTTGGAAAGAAGAGATAAGAAAAGGCAGTGAAATTAAGACCAATATTCCCGGTGCTTTGATAGGCCGACAATCGGACAAAATATGTTTGCAATAGACAATCTTCTCTTCAACATGTGATAAACAAAGTGGGATTAGTTGAAACTCATGACATCGACTTCGTAGACTACTACGTTATGTAATCTTCCTTCGTGCCTCGGAAATGCTAAATCAATATATAGTATTGAGTTTGGAACGCCAATATTACATAATCCCTGTGTCAAGAGCATCCTAAAAATGGAAAAAGTATTGGAGATTGGAGAAGCATTCAAGTCAGGAATCCAACTTTTTCTTTCTCGGAATTATAAAACTATGTCCACCCCATGTTCCCAAAACCGTTCACATTGCTTCTATTATTGCTTAAATTTAAATCAAAGTATATAATAATTAGTACTGCTCATAAATCTAATATTTCTAGATTTTGATACTTAAATAGAGAGTAAATGAAGGATCCTAGCTTGATGAAGCAAGACTGTTCACATGATTATGAAATTAGCTCTTATCCAACTAGTCAACTATTTTGCCAAGTTTTTTTTTAAAAAAACACCCATATAAGCACACACTCAAAAACAAGAGAAGAAATCAAGTCTTATAATGTCTATCCTAGTCAATATGTAGTCACAACTCCACAAGGGTAGGTAGACATGAATTATGTGTTGTTTTCTGGTGAAAAGGTCAAGAAGTTGGCAACTTAAGGGCTTGGAAATAACTTCTAATTAAAAACCATAAAAAGCATTGAGAATAATTATGAAGTGGCTAATAGAGCTCAAGTTAACATTGAGGGAGGAAGAATCACTTCTAATAAAAACCATTGGCTTGTTCACAAACTAAAGTACGTACATTTGCAATACAAGATTCATCTTTGCTTTCAATGCATCAAAACTAGAGAATTATTCAGTTAGATTAATAAAGAATGAAGAGCTAGTATGATTTTGATAATTTTTATGTCCTTGGATGCCCTGGTCTTCTACATGTGTTTGCTTCGTTTCATGTGATTGTAGTGTGTCAAGTTCTGTCAGCTTGCTGCTAGATTTTGTCCCATGATAATATTTCCATAAGCATAATTTCTCTGATGAAAAGTAAATCATATGAGATCATTAAGAGGATCTATATCTAATTAGATAATTGCTTTGCCTCGAGTTTTGTTGTTATTGAACCTGGAATAGACATCATGATGGGTAGACATGTTATTCAACAGTTAGACAAATCATAGCTGTGCACACATTGTTTGAGGGAAGTGGGTTTTGGAGTTGATATTCATAGAATTCAAGTATCTTATTTATTTGAGTTCATGTTTTGTAAGAAAACGTCAACCCAGATTCAGGTTTTATATTTTCTCGATATCCACAATCACTGATAATTCTCATGTGCGCAGTGTAAAATGATATCTAATAGGGGAAGACTTCTACAGACTACAGTAATAAACCAGATGTATGAGTGGTAAAGATAACCACTCAATCAAACAGTGTTATTCAATAACGTAGACTTCAAATATTTTTCAGTGGCATGTTACGTAAGATTCTGAACCCAATCTTAAGTCTCAAATTTATGCACTCCTCCTTTACATAAAAGAAAAAAGATGCGGTCATGTAGTACAAAGTTTTGAATCCTGCAATGTCATCATCGTTCAAGCCCCTTCATTCATTAGCCCTAATGTTTGAGTTAAGAAAATCGATAGTAAAAACAGATAATAATAAAAAATATAAATTTTTTTAAATTAGATGTACTAATGTCATTAAATGTCAAGATTTCTTTATTCATTATTGAATAATTATGATAATGGTTACATTAAACTTTATCAAAAATATATTTTCAGATAAAACTGAGTGTTGCAGTTATTACTGTATTTTAGGTTGTAGATTTTATTATCTATCTAAAATATGACGCGGTCTCCATCATACTTGTATCTTTAGACTGTGGATCCCCTTATTTCTCTGCATACTAGGACATGACCGTATTCTAGACCATAGATCTTATTACCTTCTCCATGCACAACATATAATCTATAACACGACTATGTCCTAGATCGTGTTTCTTTCATAAATACCTTCACCACACCAATATCCTATGTCATATTCACCCAAAAAGTTTTCAAGAAATGTTTGCTTCCATCCTAAAACTCCGAGATTGTATACCCGTGTATATGAGCTATATACAACAATTTCCGCCTAAGTGAATATACTCTTCATAGGTTAGATTGTATCATTGTTTAACACCTTGAGATATTAATCAAGTCCTAGGAACACTTAAACTTCTCTATGGTAATCGACTTTGACAATATATCAACTGTATTTTATAAAGCGTCAACCTTTTCTAACCAGGTTTGTTCAAATGCAATCAACTTCCTAATCTTGTTAAACCTCGCAACTATATGCTTGATTTTTATATGATGCACTTGATACTTTGTCAAAAAATAACGTTTTGACTCTCGCGTTATATTTAAACTCCACCTTGATCGATGTCCACCTCCTTCACTAACTTTGTAAGCTATAATGCTTTCTTACCATCCTCATTCACTACCATGTACTATGTTTTAATTTTAGTTAATAACCATAGACTATAATGTTGATTTAACAAATAGGCTCTCTTATAAGAGTAAAGACACGCTATATAATATATCTCTTATTATCCAAATCTCTTGCACAATCTGGATTCAAATATTCCATAACTAAAGATCATTGTGTTGACTTTTAAACACAATCTTATAGTTTAATGTACCCTTAAGTACTTGAATATCTACTTGGTTGCTTCCTAATACTATTTTTCAGGTTTTGACATATCCTAACATCACTAACATTGTAAGTAGGGATGATAATAGGTTGGGTCAGGCTAGGGCATAGCTAGACCATGTCCAAAGTAGGATATGGCCCAAGACAACAAGACCGACCCTTAATTTGACTCGCCTGGACCTAATTTTTTTAAATTTAAAATGTCAAAACAATGTTATTTGTATATAAAGGTTAGGCATAGGGTTGACCTACTCGGCCTAGCCCTAGCCCTGAGCCTAAGACCTGCTCGAAGCCCAATCTTTTTAGAAAAATTAGGCTAAGGGTTCGGTCAAACCGAACCTAACTCGTTGACTTTGAGCCAAGTTGGGACAGGGCGGGTTGCCAACTTTAAGTATGAGATGAGCAATCTAGCTTCGCATACATTATTGCATATATTAAACATCTAACATCGCCATCATATAGTAACTTAGATATATCATCAACCACTACATTTATTTTCAGACAATATTTTAAGGAAAGTTTGAAGTGATTTACCCATGGAGTGCTCACAAATTTAGCCTTACTTATTCCAAATTTGTCTAATATCTTTTCAATATAGCTTGATTGAGATAACCATATCTTTATAAAGTTTTTATCCCTTGGAAAATACATTCCTAGTATGTTCTTGGTAGCATCAAAATCGTTCATCTCAAATTTCTTTTCTTATAAGGTCTTTAGTTTAGTCACATTATGTATGCTCTTTATAATAATCAACATATCATCCATATATAGTAGTTGAAAAATAAACAATGCATTATTAGGGCTCCTAATATATACACAACATCTATATTCATATCTCTAGTAGTCAATTTAGATAGTGTAACAGTCAAATATTTTTGTACCATTATTGGGGAGACTACTTCAATTCATAAAGGAATCTTTTCAATTTACAAATCAAATGTTCCTTTCTAAGTTAACTAAACCCATTAAGCTGCTCTATATAAATTTGTTTATATCACTATAAAGAAAAGTTGTCTTCACATTTATTTTACTTTAAATGCATATCTAGACTTGCTACTAATGCGATCAAAATGATGATGGAAGTATAATGAACCACTAGTGAAAATATTTCTTCATAATCAATCCCCTTTGACTATGCGTACCCTTTAACTACTAGTTGAGCCTTGAAAATTTCTCCTTCTTTTTCTACTACTATTGGTTTCTTCTTTATACCCATCTGTACCTTATATAAGCCTCTACCCTTTGAGAAGCTATATCAACTCTCATGTTTGATTCTTGTTCAAAGAAATTATACCAACTCTCATGTTCACAGCCTTTTAAAAGTTAGTTAAATCCCATTGCTTATAATGAATGTGAAGGATATCAAGTCTTCCTAACTATATCTATTTACTGGCCTAATGGTAAGTCTCGTTTATCATTGGTTATATTATATTGATGCTTTTATTTTGAAGTAGTTTATTTTTCAAACTAGAACTTCTTTTAAGTCTATTCTATAATGACTTAGTTCCACTTTTACCTCCTTTGAACTATCCTATGTCGATCCTCACATATTCATTTCATATGTTTGATTCAACATATGATGCTCATTAAATACTACATCCCTATTAATCACCTTTCTCTTTGATGTTGGGTCTTAAAACTTATATCCATGTGCACCTTTAGGGTAGCTAATAAAGATACCCTTCTTTAACCTCAAATCAAGTTTATAACTTTTATCATTGTGAACATGCACATGAGCAACATAATCAAAGGTTCCTGGATAAATCTACTTTACTTCTTGTCCATGCTTCTTTTTCCACTCTCCCATCTAGGATGTTCGTGGTGATTTATTGATGAGGTAACATGTTATACTCATTAATTTTTCCTAGAAAATATTAAGAAGACCTTCTTTTAGCCTCAAACACTTTGCCATAGTTATATATTTGCTTATTCTCTCTAAAACATTATTCTATTGTGATATTTTTTAAATAGCACGTTTTCTTTGAATCCTATGTTCTTAGAATTGTGAGTTTGTGTTCTTAATACTGTTGATTGATCTCATGCACTTGATTTTATTATATGTTTGATATTCTACCTTAGTATTCCACGCCTTGAGCTTTGCTTATAAAATATACCTAAGCTTCCTTTAAAAATCATTAATGAATGTGATAAAGCACTGAAATCCACCTAACAACAACTCTATAATAAGACCATGTATGCTACTATACATATGATCTAGAATTACTTTGGTTTGTGTTATGCTATCTTGAATGAGTCTATTTACCAAACATATAAAAACTTACCTAAATTTAGCATATAGTGTTTCAAAAACTTTAGTAAGCTCCTCTTATGAAGTTATGTCATTCCTTGTTCATTGAGATGACCTAGTTGTATGTCAGCATCTGATTCTACTGTAGCAACCTTTCCTCCCACAATTATGCTCATGGATGGAGCCACAGTGGGGGCAAGTGCCCCTACTACATCTAAAAAATTTTAATTTACAATTATTATTTTAAATTTTAATTCCATAAAAATTAAAATTTTGCCCCCATTAATTTAATTGGTGACAAAATAATAATAAAAATTATAGATATATTAAGATATCAAATAAAAAATAAAATATGAGCCTATCTATTTTTATTAAGATTACTATTATTTAGGCCCATGACTTTTTTAAATGAAAGCCTACAAATGGAGAGATAAAAACTACATGCTTAATTGACTTTTTTTATTAAGATTTTCTACTCTTTTGGCGTCTTCATTATACCACTTTTTGTCTTTTTGGCTTCTTCTTCCCCTAACCCCACAAGGACTACCACACCCAAAGCGAAAAACAATAATCTATATTGAACGCAATTTGGAAAGGATTCCCCCACAGGCCCCACCCCATTCTACTGCTGATAGGTAAATTCCCACTTCTTATTTTTGGAAGAATGTGTAGTACATATAATTTAGAGATGGGTTCTTGTAAGTTGTAATAGAATTGGTATAGTTTTAATCTTTACATTTTTTTAGACTTTTAGTGAAGACACAAGATAAGATTTCTCATTGTAGATGAATACAATGAAAAATCGTAGCATATAAAGTTGCAAAAATGATAATAGGGATAGTACATGACACTAGTGATAATAGGGATAACAGAAGTACCCTAGATGCTCTTATGAATTAAATTGAAAATAGTAGAAGTTCTCATATTGATAAGTGGAGAAAAGACATACAGATGTATTTGGTCTAGTGTGAAGTGGTAATGATCATCATGTGATTCATTGGAAAAGAGACATTTAGGTTGATGTTGGTGAAGTCAAAGATCTTTTTTAACTACAAAGAGATTAATGAAAATTATCCTATATAACTAAACAGTAATATAATATGCTGTTTATGGAATCCTGAACGTAGTGTTTTTATATCTGCTGGGTCTTATATAATAGGCTTATTTGGGTTACCTTGAACTAGCCATTATATCTAGTTTAAAGTATTAAAGACTCGTGTAAGTATACACATTGGGAAAATCTTTCTGAAACTAGGAAGGATTTTTTAAATGAAAATTTGTTACATCTATCCCTTTAGAAAGTGAAGGAAACACAATCATTAAATTTAAAGGTGTAAACTATAGACGACCCAATGAAAATGACGAAACAAAATGACATCCATTTTTAATGATGATAAAATTTACAAAGATAGATTATTATTGCCAATAGATGATTGGTTTAAAGTTTCCAAGTAGTATAGTATATCCTTTTCCATATCAAGTCCAATCGTAGTATATATGAAAATTTTACTTTTTGTTTGTATATTTCATAAATTTGCATACGTGTAAAGTATTTTTCAAATAGTTTTAATTAGTTATTTTTTGTGAATAGATAATTTTATTTATTTATTTTGTATTCAGTTTGTCCCTAATTACTTAACTTTGATTTCAATTATGGACAAATTTCTTAAAAGGCCTCTTACAAATAAGGATTCTAACCCCAACCCTTTAAAGCATCCTCATTTAGAAGTCAATTTAGATGATCTTCAGTCTGATCCAGGATTGCGGAAAAAATTCAGATTTCATCCTAATGACCGTGATAGAACACGAAGAGCTTATTTGCAAAAGGATCCATGTCAACCTTTTGAGCATGATTTTTCACAAAGAAAACTTGGAAATATTTATCGTACATTTGTTCCATCTTGGTTTAAAGAATAAGCCAATTGGTTTGAGTCTAGCATTACAAAAGATGCAACTTTTCGCTTATGTTGCTATCTTTTTAAGCTGGATATTAGAAGTCCAGCAAGTGGTGATACTTTTGTTACTGATGGATTTAACAATAGGAAGAAAAAAGATAGAATTCATATACATATAGGAGGTCCTAATAGCTCTCACAATATAGCTTGGAAGAAATGTTAAGATTTGATGAATCAAAAACTACATATTCAAGTTAATTATGCTCATCAATCCAACCATGCTCAAAAGGACTATAGTACCCAACTCATTGCATCAGTGGATTGTGTTCGATTCCTTTTACGTCAAGGATTGACTTTTCATAGTTGTGCTGAATCAGAGACTTCTAGTAATAATGGTAATTTTCTTCAACTTTTACAATTCTTGGCTGACCATAATGAAGCTATCA
>JAOSBK010000003.1:31412957-31446313 GCA_027568895.1 Erythroxylum shatona
AAAATATATAAATATTCAAATAAAATTTGATTTAATAATTAAAATACAATTCAAATAAATATTAATTTAAAAATTATTTATTTTATTAAAATACATAATTTTATTAATAATTTGTTAAAAAATATTATATAAAAATTAAATTAAATTATTTATTTAAAAATAAATTATTTTTAAATTTTATATAATGTGTAATTAACAACGAAAACTGAAAAAGTCCACTTTTTAAAACTTTCTTTCAAAATCATATTCACGATTGGAGGATCATCACCCCATTTGATCCAATAGTGGAAACGTGGCAATACCTTAGTGGTTGTAACACGTAGGCGTTGTTTATGTTTTGCTTCGTAGCTAAGACTTTGCTCCTGCCCGCTCGGTCAACCACGACTTTTCCAGAAAAAAAGACAACTTAATTCCCAAATAGTCCTTATTCTCTTGGAAATTTCCAGAACTTTATCGAAGGATTTCGCGCTAACCAAGAGGCCCACCGCCCGCCCCACTCCAACATTAAAAGGAAAATGATATGAAACGGTTTTAAGGGCAATATAGTCATTACGACCAAGCATCGATCTCCTTTTTATATATATAAATAAATTAAGATCAACTATCTTCGCATCATTTTGATTGACATCTTATCACGTTTCGTTCCTTTCTATCGTTTCCTAGGCAGTTTTCTCGCTCTCCAAACAATGGACGCCTTCGCTTCCTTCTTCGATTCCCAATCGGCTTCCAGGAATAGCTGGAGCTATGACTCCCTTAAAAACTTCCGTCAGATCTCTCCTATCGTCCAGACTCATCTGAAACAGGTATTCTACCTTCTTTTTTTTCCCTTTTAAAAGGTAGTGTTTGGTTTCCAGAATATTAGGTATTTATCATCGTATAATTTCACTAATTAGGGATATTATGAATTTGATGTGCGTAAAATTAAGCGTAGTTATAACGTGAAGGCGTGATTGAGACAGATTTTGATGCTAGGGTTTTACCTGAGTCGAAACATGAATTCACGGTCCTGTTCTGGGGATTTGTTGTGGATGTTCTAATTTTTTTGTGGAAAACTGTTTCAACGTTTGCAGGTGTATCTGGCGTTGTGCTGTGCGGTGGTTGCATCGGCAGCTGGTGCGTACTTGCATCTTCTGTGGAACATTGGTGGTCTTTTGACTACATTCGCATGCATTGGATGTATGGGTTGGTTATTGAGTCTTCCTCCTTATCTAGAGGTATTGGGTTTTTATGTGTATTGGGTTTTTATGTGTACTTTTAGCTTTCACGTATCACCTTTTGTTTTGTTTAATCCACTCTTGGGTTTTTATGTGTCCTTTTAGCTTTCACGTATCGCCTTTTGTTTTGTTTAATCCACTCATTTGTTATTAATATGTCCGCAGAAAAAGAGGGTTGCACTTTTGATGGCAGCTGGGCTTTTTGAAGGGGCATCCATTGGTCCCCTGATCGACTTGGCTATTGAGATTGATCCTAGGTATATCTATCTTCTGATTCGTTACTCCATAAGTTGCCTTCTTCGCTAGAAACCTGTATTAAACATTTGACCACAGGTTGCAAAGATTTGTGGAGTAAATAACTGACATCATGCGGTTCTTCTTATGATGCCTGCTTTTATCTGCTTGCCACTTTTTTCTAATCTGGTTAATTAAATAGCTGTTGATGTATGAAAGATTGAACTTAGTAATTGACTAGTGGTTCATATTGATGATTTTCTCTGCGTGTCAGTGTTCTGATCACGGCCTTTGTGGGAACTGCAATCGCCTTTGGATGTTTCTCAGGAGCTGCTATGGTGGCAAGACGTAGAGAGTATCTTTACCTTGGTGGTTTGCTCTCGTCTGGCTTGTCTATCCTCCTCTGGTTGCACTTCGCATCCTCCATCTTTGGTGGTTCCGCAGCCATATTTAAGTTTGAGGTTAGTACATACTCTTGCTGCATTATTTACATTCTTTGTCTGAAAAAGCTCTCTAACCTTTTTACTTCTCTTTTGACCTTCACAGTTGTACTTTGGGCTTTTGGTTTTCGTGGGTTACATAGTTGTTGACACCCAAGATATCATTGAGAAAGCTCACCTTGGTGATCTGGATTATGTGAAGCACGCCCTGTCCCTTTTTACTGACTTTGTTGCTGTTTTTGTTCGAGTTCTTATTATTATGGTGAGAGAGGCAGAGATGTGCTAAATTATGTCTAGTACTCATTATTTACCTTGAGATCATTGACTTATACTGAATGTTCTTGTAAATTTTGCCTTATGCAGTTGAAGAATTCAGCTGAGAAGAACGAGAAGAAAAAGAAAAGGAGAGACTGAGGTTTTGAGTATATGAAGCAAAACTCGTGCTCATGAACCATCTTTCACGTGAACTGGGTTTTAAGGGATACCTTGTCTATAGACTTGTTTTGATGTTAATATTCAGAGGGATGTAACTACTAAGTACTAATAACGTTGTTAGTAGCTAACGTATCTCTGGAACTTGCTCATATGTTAAACTGGGAGTGGGTCTGATGTGTTGTGACATTTCTTGTGACTCTTGCAACTTTTGGTTAGTTCTGCTCTTTGTCATGACCTCTCTTCTTTTAACGCTTCCGGCGGGATAAGCTTATTGATAATCTGCTCTATTAGCTATGGGTTCTTAAAAATTGGATTAAACTAATGAGAAGAAGAGCTTGAGGTTTAAATTTTTGGGTTTTAAATGTTTGCTTTCAAGATTTCTAATATTCCTGGCGTCTATGTCTAATAAAGTAAGATAATAAAAAGGTGAAGATATTTTATACTAAGTAACAAAGTGAAAATAAGGTTAAAATAGATTAAGTGATTGAAGAGTCGGCATGACATTTCAAACAATAAGGAATTTGACAGACCTAAGGGGTTATACTTCGGCCTTTTTTTTGTATCTCTTTCCACCCTCATAAAATTGTCAGTGACAGTAACTTGAACTTAATCAGCGGGAAAACTCCCATGTATCAGACGGTTCAATTTCAAAAATAACTAGATTAAGTGGACGTTAGATCTGTTAAAATAAGATATTAATTGTGCGGCGTGTGGGAGAACATAAGATGAGCGCAATACTATATATTCAAAAGCTCGAGTCGGGCAAACAAGGACGGAGCCCCACTTGCCGCCCACAGTATTTAAAAATTTTTAATTTTAAATTATTAAACTTTGTTCCGGTTAATTTAATTGGTGAAAAAAAAATTATTATTATAAATATATTAAGATATCTAATAAAAAATAAAATTTGAATCCATCTATTTTTATTAAGATTATTATCATTTGGGTTCATAACTTTTTTAAATGGAAACCTACAAAAAGATAGATAAAAACTACAAGTTTGATTTTTTTATTTAAATTTTCTACCTTCTTCATTACACTATTTTTTATCTTTTTGGCCTTTTCTTTTTCTAACTCCACAAGGATTATCACACTCAAAGCAAAAAATAATAATTTATATTAAACACAATTGTGGAAAGGATTTTCCACAGGTCCAACCTCGTTCTACTACTTATATGTAAATTCTTACTTTTTTTTGAAAGAACATATATACTTATATGTAAATTCTTACTTTTTTTTGAAAGAACATATAATTTAGAGATAGGTTCTTGTAAGCTGTAAAAATATGCTATTTTTGGAATCTCGAAATTAGTGTTTTTATATTTACTGGGTATTGAGTCTTGACTAGAAAGGGAAAGGAGAGGGACAGAGGAGATCGTTTTAGAGTGCAACCGAAGAGTATACTGACGTTAAGGTTATATGAGCAGTGATCAATTGAGTTATACTGCTGGAAGGTAAGTTCGTTCTTGTTACAAGCCTTTCAAAAGACTTCAACATTATTATTGTTTGCTGCGGAACATCAACTAAAATAGTGAAATGACATCTGTCGAATGAAACCTAGTGGGAAGGGAAATAGGTGTGCCGTTCATTCTTTATTGGAATAATGCATTTTTAGTCGTGAGAAGTGAAATAAAGCGAGTATTTCTATGAAAAATATTTATATATTAAAATTTTGAGTTAGATATGAATCACTTTTAGATTAAATAAAAAATTATGAAAAACGTAGAAATAGAAAATGAAAAAACGTTTATAAGTTTTAAATATAAATTTATAAAAAATAATTTGCTTATTCACATGATTGTAATGGGTATATTTATGTAACAGGATAAATTGTTCGTTCATTTTTATAAATTTATATTTTAAAAGAAGGACGGTTTATGTAGAGAAAATTTATAATTTAATTAAAAATTTACAAAGATAGATTATTATTACTAATAGATGATTGATTTAAAGTTTCCAAACAGTATAACATCCTTTTCCTGTTTTCCGTATCAACTCCAATTGTAGTATATATGAAAATTTTACTTCTTGTTTGTATATTTCATAAATTTGCATATGTGTAAAATATTTTTCAAATAGTTTTAATTAGTTAATTTTTTTTGAATAGATAATTTTTTTATTTATTTTGTATTCAATTTGTCCTTAATTACTTAACTTTGGTTTTAGTTATGGACAAATTTCTTAAAAGGCCTCTTATAGATAAGAATTCTAGCCCCAACCCTTTAAAGCATCTTCATTTATAAGTCAATTTAGATGATCTTCAATTTGATCCAGGATTGCGGAAAAAAAATTTCTGATTATCATTTTAATGACCGTGATAGAATACGAAAAGCTTATTTGCAAAAGGGTCCATGTCAACCTTTTGAGCATGATTTTTCACAAAGAAAACTTGGAAATATTTATCGTATATTTGTTCCATCTTGGTTTAAAAAATATGCCAATTGGTTGGAGTATAGTGTTACAAAAGATGCAGCTTTTTGCTTATGTTGCTATCTTTTTTGGCTGGATATTGGAAGTCAAGCAAGTAGTGATACTTTTGTTACTGATGGATTTAACAATTGGAAGAAAAAGACATATTTTATATTCATGTAGGAGATCCTAATAGCTCTCACAATATAGCTTGAAAGAAATGTCAAGATTTGATGAATCAGAAGCTACATATTCAAGTTGCTTATAGTAATCAATCCAACCATACTCAAAAGGACTATCGTATCCAACTCACTGCATCAGTGGATTGTGTTCGATTCCTTTTACGTCAAGGATTGGCTTTTCGTGATCGTGATAAATCAGAGACTTCTAGTAATAATGGTAATTTTCTTCAACTTTTACAATTCTTGACTGACCATAATGAAACTATCAACAATATTGTTTTAAATAATGCCTGCGGAAATATTAAAGTCATTGCTCCTGACATACAAAAGGATATTGTCAAAGCCGCTGCAATTGAAACTTCTAATGCCAATATTAATGATTTTCAAGGTGGGTTATTTTCTATCCTTATTGATGAGTCTCGTGATAACTCAATCAAAGAACAATTGTCTATTGTTTTACGTTATGTGAATGTAAAAGGATGTGTACTTGAGAGATTTATTGGGATTATTCATTTTAGTGATACCATCTCTTTATCACTAAAGTTTGCAATAGATGAATTGTTTTCAAAACATGAATTGAGCATATTATCTTTACGTGGGCTAGGCTATGATGGAGCTAGCAATATGCAAGGAGCAATTAATGGTTTGAAGACTTTGATTTTAAAAGAAAATAATTCAGCTCACTATGTTCATTGTTTCTCTCACCAATTGCAATTAGCACTTGTAGCGGTGGCCAAGAATCATGTACATATTGCTTTGTTGTTTAACACAGTCTCAAGCTTATCAAATATAGTTGGAGGTTCTTGTAAAAGAAAAGATCCTCTTCGTGAGAAGCAATTCAGTAAGATTGTTGAAGGGCTAAAAAATGGTGAACTGTCAAGTGGTAAAGGTTTACATCAAGAAACTTCTCTTCAAAGACCAGGTAACACACATTAGGGCACACATTATGGATCATTATCAAGCTTGATTGTGATGTTTGACTCCATAGTTGACATTCTAAAGATCATTATGGAAGAAGGCACAACTTCAGAGCAAAAAGGTGAAACATATGCTTTGCTTGATTCTATCCAATATTATGAATTGTCTTTAGCTTGCATTTGATGAAAAAAAATCCTGGGCATCACAAATGAATTATCTCAAGTGTTGTAAAGGAAGGATCAGGACATTATCAATGTAATTTATTTGATTAAAGTTTCTAAACAACGACTACAAATGATGAGGGATGATGAGTGGTAGTCCTTATTTGATGAAACATCTTCATTTTGTAAGAACCACGATATTGCCATTCCAAATATGGATGAAAATTTTGTACATCGGGGAAGGTCAAGAAAAAATGCACAAAAAATGACAAATTTGCATCATTATCAAGTGGAATTATTTTACACTGTGATTGATATGCAACTTTAAGAGCTCAAAAATCATTTTAATGAGTAAATACCAAATTGCTTATTTGTGTGGCATGCTTGAATCTAAGTGACTCATTTTATGCTTTTGATAAGTAAAAATTGATTCAGCTCACTGAATTTTATCCTTATGATTTTTCTAAATTAGAGCTTATCACTCTTGGTGATCAACTTGATAATTATATTGTTGATCTGCAATCTGATGATTAATTTTGGATATTAAATGGGATTAGTGTTCTTGCCAAGAAGCTAGTCGAAACAAAAAAGGATGTTGTGTACCCTTTGGTGTTTTTACTTATGAGATTAGCTTTGATTTTGTCTATTGCTACTGCATCGGTGGAAAGAGCATTTTCTGCAATGAAGATAGTGAAAAATTGCTTGTGTAATCAAATGGGAGATTCTTGGATGAATGACTATTTGATCATATATATTGAGAAAGATATCTTCAATAGTATTGACAATGAGAAAATTTTACAGCGATATCAAAATATGAGGACTTGTAGGGAATGATTGTAATAGGTTATATGTAAGAAACTCAAGACAATGATGTAATTTTTTGTTTATCAAATATACAAATATTTGTATCTTTTTTAGTAATATAAGAGTATTTTAAATATTTTGCTCCCACTCAAAATAATTTCTAGATCCGTCCCTGATTATGCTCCCTATTAGTCTATAGATTTTTTGCCAAAATTTACCCTTTCATTATAGTCAATGAGTTTTAATATTATCTCTATTAGTTTTATAAACAAAACTATTAGCATGTAAGGTACCCAAATAAATTAAATTCTTCCACAAATCTTATGTCAAACATTACATAACTCCTGAAAACACCATTAAAAGATCCTAATCTATCATATTAAGATGGTTTTGCAAGCTTTATCATCCCATAATAGGATGGTACTAAAATTGTCTAATATGTATGAAAAACCAATCATTATTTAGATTTATGTGATGTGAGAAGCCCATATCCAATATTCACGAGTTCTAAAGTTAGCTAATTGAAACGTAGAACATATATTTTTGGTTGTATTTTGAGTCCCCACTCTGCAATGCATTAGCAAACCTTGAAACATCATCAAATTCCTCTCGTTATATTGTCTCTTCTTATTTGGACAACCCCTCTTGATATATCCTATTTGCTTACACTTATAAAACCAAATTGTCTTTCTACCTTTAGATCTAGATATATAAGCCCTATTAGACGAGCCATCTTTATTCTGCTTCCTCTCACAATCCTGGTTCTCCTTCATACACAATCCTTCACCTTAAGAGCTTATTTTGCTTCCTCTTATGATCCTAGTTCTCCTTCATATACAATCCTTCACCTTAAGAGTTTTTATAAGTATTAAGTCTCCATTGGTTGTGAACTAATATCGCAATGATGATATCCCTTAAACCAACTATCTCTTTTACCCAATATAAATATGGTCACCAGACATTCATAAGAAAGAGGTAAGGAAAAAAGAAAAATCATTGCTTTGTCCTTATATTGAGTCTTAGTAAGTCACCGATTATTTAATTTAACACATTAATGTATTATTATAAATCTATTCCTTCATGCATCTTGAACTTATATGATTTCTACTTTAGATAAAGCTTATTTATGGGAGACTTTGACATGTACAAACTTTCTAGTTTCTTTCATATCTCTATAAGGAATGTAATCTCTATAATCTTATATATGACCTTGTCTATAAGAGGAAATAATATGGTTCTAATTGCTCATACTTGCAACTCTTTTTAGTCAAGCGAATCTATATCTTTTAACTTATTTTTCTACAAACCCTTTAACATGAATTATTGCACGAATATATCCTTCACTCTTGTTACTATAGTCTGAAGTTTCCTATTCTATTAGACTTTCTCACTTCAAACTTTGCAGCTAAAATCATTGTTATTTCAACGATGCTTTGATACTACTTAAGGAAAATATAGCAATCATAGAAAATAATAGTAACATAATAAATTTTAATAAATTTAAACTAATTTGGTATGCCTACATCCGTAAAAGTAAGTGCTACATATTCAATGTTGAATAATTATGATAATGGTTACTATTAGTCCCTGATGGCACTTAAAAGGGAGTTGGTAAATTGAAAATTTTTATCAAATTAATGTAATTAAATAAGGATCAATATATGATGAAATGAAAAATAGCTTGATGTAAATCAATCACTTAGTCAAACAATAATTTAAGAAGTATAAGGAAGAAGAAAGGCAAACAAATTTATAGTGATTTGACAACAATCCTTGCTTACATCCACTCTCTAAAATACTTCTTGAGATTTCACTAAGTCTCTTCTTTAAACAAGGCAAAGAGGTACCTTTTATAATAATCTTATTTTTGAACGAGTAAATAACAACTCTTTTTACAATATTTTTCTAAAGTAAAGAGGAACCCCTCATATAATGAATTTATAACTTAAAAAATCTTACTTAATCACTTTAATAATCTAAAAGCTTACTCACTTAAAAATAAAATAATGAATGATCACAAAATATTTGGAAAACTTTTTGAACTATGTTTATAAAACACCCAAATGTTTACTCATTTCTAAAGTAATGAAAAACTATGTATATAGGCTTTAGGGCCCAAACTAGTTGTTGAAACCAATAATTTGTCATTAGCAATGACTAGTTACTATGAAATAGTCAACCATTGTTTCATATTGTTCAACCACTGTGCTTTGAATGTATAGATTTTCTAGCCTTTAGAACATTGGCTAACCACTACTGCATATTGGTTGACCAATGTGTTAGCTATATAGTCTTAGCACATTTTGACAACTTTAACCTATATTGGTTGACTATTAACCTATATTAGTCAACTAATGAAACAAATCATTATTATAACATCTTCGAATGCTCAAACTTGATCATTTTAATACAATTTTGACTTAACACTTCTCAAAATGTTGCTCAAAGAATGTTTTAATGTTCAATAATTTTTTAACCAAAACTTTAACTCCTCTGTGATTGAAAAGACTAATCTAATAAGTTAAAGTGATAAGGTATTTACACATAATAAGTCTCTAAAGTATCAACATTAGCAAGTAGGCAGTATGATAAATATTACATATTCATTTACAACTTTATTGTGCCTTGTTCTTCCTTAGATTATGTTCTTTACTTGAATAAGCTCAACTCTAACATTTCTTTAATTTATTTATAAGTTGTATCTTGATTTTTGTATGACCACTATATAAAAACAAATCCATTAGTGGTAGTTATTAAAGCATGAATTATAACTTTCCCTAGTTCAACAATTTTCCGTTTTATATAATGACAAAATATTTTGTGATATTAGCTAAATCATGAAAAAATCAAATACATATGATTTGTTATTCCATGACAATATAAATATCGGTCTCCCTTTAAATTTCATACATCACATGAAAAGCTTATAAGTTAAAGTATTTTAAGCATAAATCAACTTTTGTATGAAGATTACCAAAATTGCACTATTTACAATATCAGTTAGAATTTCACATGATAAAGTTAGAATTTCACATGATAAAGGCTTTAATAATTCAAAGGTCAATAAAAATATAAGTGTAATATCAATGCCAAATACACAAAATTAAAAATAATGAAATTAGTCACTCTCATATGAATCTAATACCACTTTCTCTCTCCTTTTTGGAAATATAAAAATAATTAGTTATCTAAAAGTCTTCAAAAGTAATATTAAACACGGACCCTATAATAAATCAAATAAATAAAATTTAAGCAATTAAGAATATACTTATCAAATAGAGTTCCATACATCATACCTATTTATCTCAAAATTATGTAAAATCTATCATCACTCATTGATTAATGAACATGTTAGTCAATTGATGTAATATATCAATAAATTCTAACTTAATATTGCTATTTTATAGATGATTTCTAATGAAATGATATTTAATTTCTACGTGTTTAGTTCTAAAATATTGAATGGGTTTTTTTACTAAGGCTAATAACATGAGTTTTATCACACATAATAGGTATCTTTGTAAGGTATATTCCATAATTTTAAGTAGTTATCAAAAATATAGAATTTGTAACAAAAATTGACAACTGCTATATATTTGGCTTTTACAATTGATAAGCAATTGGATTTTGTTTCTTATTAAAATATGAAACTAATGCATAACCTAGAAATTGATTAGTACTGGATCTGCTCTTCCTGTTAAAAGGCTACTGATATAATCCACAAATAAATATTCAACCAAATCAAAAATTGTGTCTTTGCAATACTAAAGTACTGATAACATGGTACCACATAGGTATCTAAGTATACACTTAATAAATAAAAAGTTGAGATTCTTTTCTACTTAATTAAAATCTAAAACATATAAAATACTAAACATAATGTCAGTCTTTCTTGCTATAAGATAAAGTAAACTACGAATCATATCTTCGCATAATTTGACATGAACTAGCTTTCCTAATTGCTTAGTTTGATCCATCCCAAAATATTTAAGTAGTTCTTTTATGTACTTGGCTTCATTAATGAAGTTGCATTCATTCATTTTCTTGATTTGAAGTCTAAGAAATAAGTTGAGCTTTCTCATCATTCTTATCTCAAATTTTCTACTCAATCACTTGGAAAATTCTTTGCATATGGTTTCACTAATAACACCAAATATAATATGATTATTATAAATTTAACCAATTAAGATATCTTGCTTATCCTTTTGATAAATAAGGTTGTATGAAATTTGCCTTTTGTAAAACTATTTTTAAAAAGAATGTACTTAACCTATTATATCAAGCGCTAGGAGCATGTTTTAAGCTATATAATGCTTCATAAAGTTTATATACATGGTTAGATGCATCTTGATTTTAAAATTAGTGGTTGGTTAACATAAATTTCTTGTTAAATATAAGAATTTTAAATGCACTTTTAACATCTATTTAATACAATTTGAAGTTCACATAAGATGCAAATGTAAGTAATAATATAATAACTTTTAATCTAGCTAACGGTACAAAATTTTTCGTAAAATTTATATCCTCCTCGTGATTGTACCTTTTAGCCACCAATCTAACTTTATTTCTTATAATGATACGCAATTCACCTAGTTTATTTCTAAAACCTACATAGTTCCCATAATTTAGTGTTCTCTACGTCAAAATACTAAGATGTATACTTTACTTCTCTCAAATTGGTTCAATTATTCATTCATAACAAAAACCCAACTTTCATTACTAAGGACTTCTTTTATAGTCTTAGGTTCAAGTTAAGAAATAAAAGTAATATGTAATATATTTCTAAAATGAGATCTTGTAATTACCCTTTGTTGAACATCACTTATGATTTGATTCAGAGTATGATTCTTCTTGAATTTCTAATCCATTATAAGCTTCTCATTTATCTTATCTTCCTCACTTGGTTCAACAATTTGTTTTTGTGGGTGTCTTAATGATCATCCTCATTCTCTTCAAAGGCTAATTTCTACAAATTCTTAGGTTGACCTATATTGTCATCTTTAGGACCTTTTTTTGAGTCAAGATGTTTATATTAATCAAAAACAACATACATGGATTTTTTAATAACAAGAGTCTTCCTATTAAATGCTCTTTATGCTTCATTAGTTAATAAGTAACTTTTAAAAATTCCTTCACCCACTTTTGAATCAAACTTTTCAAAATTATCCTTGGTGTGCAAGATATAACATTTATAACTAATCACTTTAAAATAACTAATTGCCTTTTTTCTATACCAAAGCTTATAAGGTGTTTTATTCATAGTTGATCTTATATGGACTCTATTAGATATGTGATATGTAGTTACTACAATTTCAATTCAGAAATACTTTAGGAGGTCATATTGATTTATCATTGTTCTAGTTATATCTTGCAAAGTCTTATTTTTCCTTTTAAGAAGTTACTTTATTGAGGAGCTTTAGGAGTCGAAAATTTATGAAAGACATTTTTTTCTTCATAAAAAGATTCTAACAATTAATTTTCAAATTCCCTACCATGGTTACTCCTAATTGACGAAATGGAGAGTTGGTTTTCATTTTGTACTTTTTTGAAAAGAATAAATGCCATAAAGCATTCTTTTGCTAGCTAGAAATAATACTTATGTCAATATACTAAAGTTAAGTACTATCATAAATGTATACCATTTTCCACCTAGGCTTCTAACTCTAGTAGGGCCAAACAAATTCAAGTGAATTAATTGCAAATGTGTAGTAGAGGTTATTGACTTTTTCCTCTGGTGAGCTCTTAGTTTGTTTTCCCATTATACAAGCTACACTTAACTTGTCTTTCTCAAAATTGACTGTTGAAAGTCTGTTGGCAAGTTACTTAAAGTTAAGGCTGGAGATGAAATCGATGCTTGTACTTTCAAGCTTCTTATGCCAAATATATACATCTTCACTTTTAAACATTAAACATTTCATTTTTTAGTTCGAAAGGTCATTAAGAGCAATTATATTAATTTTACCTTCTCTTTTACCTAAAATGGTAATGCTATTATAAAGAAATAATGCATTATTTTCCTTAAAAACATACTTCATAATCTTTATCACATAATTGAATTACAACCAATACATTATCCTTTAATATTTCTACTAAAAGCACATTTTAATTATAAGTTGATCCTTGTTACCAACTTTCCAAATGCTAAATATGTTACCATTAATATTATCTCCAAATGTATAAATCCTCCACCTTTGTCTTTAAGAGTTATAAATTGGGACAAGTCACTAATTATATGCCTTGAGTGTCCACTATTCACATACCATTTGTACCCTTTTTCTTAGAGACGTACAAAATAATGTAATCAATGTGTTTTAAATACCCAAATAAATTTAGGTCCTTAATTGTTAGTCTTCTTCTTTTTTCAACATATATTCTTATAGGTTTATTTATTGCTCTTCGTTGGAGGAAGTAAATCTATTAATATGTCCAATATTAGTGCAAAAATGGTACATCATACTATATGTTTCTTTTAAAGTAATTGAATTTATAGAAAGTCCCCAATATAACATATTGTTCTACAAAAGATGCTTAGCAATATAGAGTCCTCATTAAAAAAGATTACTTTAATACTTTTGGACTATAGATACTTTGACATATTTATGAATGTTCATAGCTACATATGAGTGTTTAGTTAAAGTCCCCATATGGTATTTACTTGTTAAGTTAGTTCTGAGATGAGAACCCTTGCTTCTACAATGTGTTTGATTTTTAGGAGAACTTTACTAGTACAAGATAATTCATATGTGCACTAACTGTTGAACATTCTAGAATTTCTTTCACTCCAAACTTTATGAACCGGGGTCACCATTGCAAATTTGAAGAGCTTGTAATTTCCTTTGAGTGTGTTTTGTAATCTCCAATCCCATATGACAATGTTGTCCTAGGTATATTGATTACATTGGATGCCAAATAACGATAATATTATCCCTCAGGTTTTCCTTGCATAGCTACACTTTAAAAATGGATGGTTGAGATCCTTATAGGGTGAGAGCATAGCAAATAAGATTTGTCCTCTATCTATAATTTTTATAGATCCTCTTGTGTTTAATTTTTTAGTGGTGGCCACCCCTAGGATGATAGCATAGGAGGGGAGTAATGCTGTGTCCATATTAGTTTATGTCACCTTACCTATTGCATTTGTAATTTGAATATGGTTTTGAAGGACTAGATTATGAATCTACTATGTTTTCTAAGTTTCTAAATAACTCTATCTTGGTTGGAAAGATTAGGAAGATAAGCTAGAAGGATGGAAATGAAATCCTTAGAATCTTGCAAAGAGTTAATAGGCCAATACTAGCTATTTTCAATTATGAAGGCTTGAACTCTTGTATTACTAGGGACTACATTTATTAAATCTTAGAGTTAACAAATCTTGCATAGAGGACCAATTTCTAACTAGTTGTCAAACCAGAAATTTGTGTTAGCTATATTTTCAAGTTTGATGTGTAGCTGCAAGAAGCGTCTTAACTTTAGGATTTCATTTAGTATCTAGGAAGTGATAGTTTTTGAGGCTATCTCGCATATGATTACTCCTTTTAGGAAATAACAGTGGAGCTATTTAAGCCACATGCTTTCTTTATTTGTACATATCTACCATGGTTTTTTTGCCCCTAGTAATGCTTTGTAGGTGAGTTTAATGGATGAAATTCCTAGACCACCTTAACTTTAGCTTGCTTTTGGGAATGAAATCGCAACTTCATAGAAAGTTTTTTTATTTTCTTATTAATTTACTTTTACACCTTCCTAGGGATAACAATGTGTGAGCACTACTAAATTTGCAGATTATTAAGAACAACAAGTATAAGCTAAATTCTACCACCATAGGAGAGTGCTTTAAGAGTCCACTTGCAACAGATTATGAAAAATGTGATCTTTTTGGTATATTGGAACTCCTAGGTATGTTATAGGAAGGTTACCAATTGGAATTCTAGTGAATTGAGCATAATCTTTAAAATTCTAGTTTACTATAACATAGAATAAAAACATCTTTTATTTTGTTTGTATCCCAGACCTGAAATTTTCTTAAAAAGTTCTAGGTAGTTGAGAAGAAAATTGGAGAGTTTTTATTGGCCCCACACAGGAGAAACAAGTCATCAACAAAAGAAATATTTACTAGGTCTAGTTTTGAGCATATGTAGTGGAATCTAAACCTAGGTTTTGATTTTATATTAAATCTGAGCAAGTTAGATGACAATTTAATGGTAATTGTGAAAAGATAAGGCAATCTCCTTTCCTGAGACCTCTTTCACCTGTAAATATTCTAGTTGGCTCTCCATTAATTAGAATATCATGGGAGTGTAATACATTTTGAGGCCCAGTGAATGAGTTTACCTGGGAAATTCAAACTTGCATTGCCTAGATGATCAAGCTCTAGCTGATGGAGAAAAAGGCCTTTATGAAGTCAATTTTGATGGTACAACTATTAATACTTTTCTTAGACAGACAACTTTTGAATAATTAATATATTATACAATATATTGTTACTGACACTCCTCTGAATGAAAGATGCTTGACTTGGGTTGATAATAAGTCGTAGTGCTTTCTTGATTTTATTAGCTAGGATATTAGCTATGAATTTGTAGACCATATTACATTATGCTATTGGTTTGAAGTCATGCAATATGGAAGGGTTGGCCACTTTAAGGACTAAAGTCACATGTCTTATTGCGTTCCTACAAACATATAGAGGCTTTTGAAGAATTCACTTACTGAGTTCATCACGTGAGGTCTAAAGTTGTTGTGTATGGATGATTTCTTTGAATGTTATAAGTTATGTATTTTCTTTTGATAAAAATGATTTCTAACATTGCAATATGTATGAAACATATTTCTTTAGTTGTTTTGATGCCTATAATAAGTATGAACATATATTAAGGAATTATGCCTATTATATGACCTATTGAATATATGAGCCTTACTTTATTGATAATTGACTTTAGACTTAGATTGAGACCAATAAATGAAAGTATATGACTTGCCTTTTTGTCTTAGTATACTAATGTATAAAGGATGATGCACCATACTTATTTATTATCTTAGGTAAAGACTTTTCAATATGCATATATTTTCTCTTGACAAATTTATTTTTGATATTGGATACACTCTCTTAAATGTACCCAATCCCATTCCTATTGTTGGAATTCTTTTAAACTCCAGTATGCTTTCTAATCTTTTACTTCCCTTGGTAAATTTATACCAAGAGTCATTCAGAGCATTGACCTTATTTTTCAATGTCTCATTCTCATGCATTAATACATTTAAGTTATGACTGTTAATAATATCTAGACTTTTAGATGCTTTAGTATTATGCAATTTACTCTTCATCTTTTCATTTTCACCATGCATACTTCTAAATGCTTTTCAGCCTCTTTGAGTTTGAAAGATAGCTTCTTCTTTTTTATACTCATAATTTTAAGGCCTTCAACTAGTTTATCATATGATAATTCATCATCACTATCACTGTCACTATCATTATCATTTTCACAAGATTTAGAATTAGATAATACCTCATCATCATTTTTAGCTATGAAATATATGCAAGCTATTTCCCCTTCCAAATGTTCAATTTTAGAATTAGATGCTTTAAGAGCCTTTTTCTATTGTCCCTCTTCTTCTTATTATTTCTTTTATATTTTTATCATCTTGAGAAGAGGGCATTGCGACTTTATATTGTTAGATTTACCACATTCAAAACAAATAGTAGTAAAGAATTTACATTTTGAATTAGCCTTACGTCTTTTGAAGATATTCTTTCTTTTCAAAAACTTCTTGAATTTCCTAATGACGAGTGAAATGTCTTCATCTTTGCTTCCACTTGAGGATGTCTCATCTTCCTCCTTTTAGGCTTTAAATGCTAGGTTCCTTTTCTTTGGTGTCATTGTCTCTTCTTATATCTCTTTAAGCCTCATGTCGTAGGTAAGGAAATACTTAATAAATGTAATAAGCTCTGTTAGTGGTAATGTTATAGTGTTCTTAAATTCTTATATTGACATCATTTGGCTTCCCAAGCCATTGGAAGTGAACTGAGCAACTTTCTCACCATTTAAACTTTAGTGTAAATATTTAAGAATGTTAATAATATTAATGAATCTTGAATACACGCTTGATATACTTTTATCGTGTCTCATTTAGAAAAATTGATATTGATGAGTTAACACACTTATTTGACTTTCTTTTACTTGATTAGGACCCTCATGTCTGACTTTAAGTGTGTGCCAAATTTTTTAAGCAGTTAAGCATATAGATACCTTATTGGATTCATTCTTAACCAAATAATATATAAATGGCTTTGCTATTCAAAGAAATAAGTCTCGTATATTATAGATCTCATTATTCCTTTAGTTTAGGAACCTTTTTATCATCTATGGCTTTTATGGGAGTGAAAGGGTTATTTAAGATTACTTCCCACATATCAACACTTTGGATCATTTGTAAAAATTCCATCCTAGTTTTTTAAATAAAGATATCATTATCATTAAAGAAAGGAGTCTGCTTTTATCTCTCTTAGTTAAACTAGCATGATAATGACCCCAGTTTGTCATTTTTATATTTACTTTAGATTTTTAAAAAATATTGATTTAAGAAATCTGCCCTTAAATCATTTATTGGTCCCTAATGACACCCTTGAAGGAGGGAGATTTAGTATTAGTGAATCTAAATAATTATTTTTATCAAATTAATATAATCAAGTGATGATTAATATATTATGAAATAAAGAAATATCTAAATGTAAATTAATCATATAATCAAACAATAATTTAAAGAGTATGGAACAGAAGAAAGGCAAGCCAATTTATGATAGTTTGGTGAGCAACCTTAATTACCTATGTCTACTCTCCATAGAGAATTCTACTAAGTCCCTTCCTTCAATAAGGCAAAGAGGAACCTTCTTACAATAATATTTTTTTCATTTGTAAAGAAAAAGTGAAAGGTAACCACCCTTATAAATAAATTTACATCTCAAAAGGCTTGATTGATCACTTTAATAACCTAATGGCTCAGTACTCAGTTTATAATGCAACAATAAATATTCGCAAAATCTTTGAATAACTTTTTGAGATGTGCTTGTGTAACACCTAAATATTTTTCCATGTCTAAACTAATAAATAACCATTTATTTCTAGCTAGGTTTCGGGACTCAAACTAGCTGTTAGAACTAAGAACTAGTCTTTGTTAATGGCCAATTACTGTATATTGGTCAATCGCTATTATACATTGGTAGAACAATGTGCAATAAATGCAAAGACTATAACAATACATTGGTCGATCAATGTTTGAGTTACATGGTCTCAATAAACATTTTTGACAACTTTAACTTGTATTATTCGACCATTAACTTATGTTAGTTAATAAAAACACTCAAAATCATGATTCCAACATCTTTAAATGCTCAAATTTAATCTTCTTAATGCAAATTTGACTTAAACACTTTTTAAAAATTTTTCCAAACAATAATTTATGTTCAAGACCAAACTTTAATTCTTCTTTATAATTGAAAAGATTCATGTAATGAGTTAAAATGATGAGGTATTTATACATAATGAGCTTATAAAGTATCAAAGCAACTTAGTAGAAATTACTATAAACATTAATATTCATTTATAATTTTGTTGATTTTGTTCTTCCTTGGTTTTTGATTTTGGTTAAAATAGTTTAACTTTAGCTTTTCTCTAATGTTTTGGTGAGATGTATATATCTTGATTTATATATGGCCACTGTTACTTTTATATTACTTTCATAGAAAGACAGAGCTCAATAATGGCACTTATGTTTTATTATCATCAAGATATAGATTGTAGTTTCCCTCGGTTCAACAGTTACATCAAACTAGTTTTACAATAATACATTTATATGTAAACCTTACATAGTACAGTTTTACTCAAATAGTCCTTTTACCAAGCCCTAACCGGATTTAACAAAGACTCTAGTGAGTTTTAAATTCTTTTCAAGAATTTAAAATCTACCAAAAATGTCCTTTTGGACAAGGTTGATTGTTGAGCTCGTGAATCTTGTTGTCTTTCTCCGTAATACGACATGGTCCCTGATATGTCCATGTTATTATGCCATGGATACTCTTACTTCTTTGGATACCAAGACATTGTATCATGTCCGACTGATCTTATTTCCTTCTTCGTGTATAAGACACGATCTATGACACGACTGCGTATATTTTGGACCTTTTCTTTCTTTAAAAATACCTCCGTCACATTAATGTTTCCATGTTTTTAGCTCGTACCTTCATCTAGGAGTAGGATTTTTGAAAAGGAACACACCCTGAGTCACACCTATGTCCTAGGTTGTATCTACCTAAAAACTTTCAAATTTTCATGTTTTTATCTTAAAACTTCAAAATTGCATGTTTGTATATATACAAACCATTTGTAATACGTAATAGTACGAGAACATGACAATGTTTTTATCGGTGCTATTTCCGAATTCTAGAGCATGGCCAACTTCATGTAAGGCTACAATTAGTATGCCCATTTTGTCTATTCTTTCCATTGTCTCTATATTCGAAGCTCACTTCACATCAGCCAGTGAACATAAAAAGAGTAGCGTAAGCCCACAATTATACAGACCGGCTTTTATGCATCTTCCCTTGACCATCCTTCATTAGTAAGTAAGATTGTGCTTGAAAGGTGGCCATGTGGGTTTACAGCCTAAGAACGAGTAAAAGGCATAGAGACTTTCATTATGGACTTCATCTGTCACTCCGCATCTTGGCTTTGACATAAGTTCGACCGTTTCCTGATCTAGTTTTCTTGTCACCTTGCGTTTGTTGATGATTTCTCAAACCCTTTAACCAACCAAACAATTGGAGGTATTTATGGAGCTTACCGATTCCTTCAATTTTGGCCTTGTTTGGTTATTGACTGATCAGCTATTTTTTTGTTGATTAACCAAATTAACTGATTAACTTTATCAAAAAGTTATTGATCTTGTTTAGCAGCGTTTGGGCAACAACTTATTGTCCTTTTCTATACAATGTCCTTAAGTTTTGCGTTACCGTCTGTATGAGCAAGGTCAACAAGGCTCCTCTTTCACTCTGTCGCTTGGTTTGTTTAACGAAGGGCAATGTTTGTATCCAGGACGGATTCAGAAATTTTTTTGAGTGGGGGTAAAATTTTAATAGAAACAAAATTTTATTTTTAGTGGGGGCAAAGTTTTAATGGAAGCAAATTTCTATTTTTTTTTATAACATCAAAAACTTAAAATAATAAATTTTTTATATAAAACTTTTTGGAGCCAGTGGGGGCAAGTGCCCCTACTTGCCCCCATTGTGGCTCCGTCCTTGTTTGTATCTCTCTATTGTTTCATGTTTTTGTCATTTCTCAAAGATGGTATATTTTGTTACCTGGTTCTGGTTTGTGTGATTTTTAGGATTGTTAAAGTAATAATTTGTTATTATTATTATTGTTGTTGTTGTTGATGATGTTATTATCATCATCATATATTCTATATTTTTATTAGAGTTATAAACTTTATTTTTTTAGAATTAAATATCTAAAATTTAAATTCCTATAAAAATATTCAACAAAATACTAAGATATATAATATTTATACCTTTATTTTTTAAAAGTTATATTCTTATAAATCATTTTATATATAAACAGTTAATACTAAACGACTAATTTGAGCAAACATCAAATAAAAAACAACTAATATAATCCGCTGGTCAAATCAACTGATAGAATCAGTTATCAGCTAATAACTAATACAATCAGCTGATTGTCAAACAGAATCAAACAATTAGAGGTATTTCTCCGATTCCCTCGACTTTGTCTATTTGTCCCTTTAAGTGCGATAGGGATGGATTTGTAACAACTTTAAAATATAATCACTGCCTTAGAAGACATGATGAGCATTATGGACAAGGAAATGGAAGATGGTTAACTTCAAAGGACATTAAATAACGCCATTATAAGCGATCAAATCCACCGTTCATCACGTGAGGGTCATAACTTGAAAACTTAATCTAACGTGACTGTGAGCTTCATTTGTTGGAGACTCCTTGATGACTTGAATGTTGATGCCTACGGAGTTTCAGGTATTTTAGAAAATAATTGGTGCAGGTTGATTGAAGTGTCGATCTTTTTTTTTTTGAATTTAAAGTTACAGGATACTTCTAACTTTTTTCTTTCTCTTTTTAATGATGCAAAATAATTTATTTATAAGGATTTGATACAGTATTGTAAAATGTCAAACGATATTGTACGATCAAAAATAAAATTATTTTTATTTTGGTGTGATTTTCTTTTTTATTTTTAAAATTGACCTCTTATAATAATTTTTAATTAAATGTTCAAAAATAAAAACGAAAATAACTTCAATCTTACATATATCCTTTCTTTAAGATTTTTCACGTACATACAAAATTTAACGTGTAAATATATTTCAAAATCTTGTAAGTAATCAAACATTTATGAATACTTAAATTTAATTTAATAGTAAAAATTTGATTTTAAATAAAAATTGATTTTTTGATCAGTATGATCATATTATGAGTTATCAAAAATATACACAGCAACCCTCTTAGCTGACATGTGATCATGATTTAAAAGATATGATATCGTCTTATTTAGTTTATGTTTATCACTTAATATCGACGAGAAATTAATATCTTTTCATATTATTTTTGTTTAATGTTTGTCATGATCATGTTCTTTTTGTCTCATTAATATTGCTAGTTTCAGACATCTTCTGTCGTGGACCTCTATTGTTTGGAAGGGTGCTTATTGTATGTAATCAGACGATTGGGTTCCTTATTGTCACAACCCCTGTGATGATAACAAAATGGTATACTGATATCAGATTTGATGTTTTCTTATGCTTTTGGAATATCTTCACTATTCAATTAGTTGATTTTGTTTTCCTTATCTCTCTTTTTATTTTCTTGGTTATGTTTTGGTTTTCAAAAGCTACTTGTATTTACGAGTGACTGTACTTGCTCGATTGTCTTCACTACATTACGTGTCATCCAACATATATAAGTTTTTTTTTTTGAAAAGAACATATATAGAAGTTGCTTGTCATTGATTTCTATTTTACTAGTTTTTGTTTCTTGTCTAAGTGTTCATCAATTCCTTTTTCATATTTTTTAGCTTCCTAGTCTTCTTTTTAAGTAACTCATTTGTGTATTGACTATTCCTTCATAAGTATTTACTTAGTTTATTTTTGTTTTCAACCCTCATTCATCTCTGCATTGTCTACTTTTTCATTATTACAGTTTCCCTTTTCTCTTCCTTTGTCATTTTTCACTCTATGATGCATCCTTTCTTCCTCGCCACCTTTCTCTCTTCCTCTCCTCATCTTATATCCATCCCTTTAGTTTTATTGTCTTCTCCCTAACTAGTTTGTTCTTGGACTCCCCTTCCAAATGCTTTTTCTTCTTTCCCCACTCCCTTAGTCCCCTAACACCCCTTTCTATCAGTAAGCACTCTTGGTCTAAGGTTATCACGGATGAATCACCATTTGAGATCCTTATATATTTCCCTCTCATTGTTTACGATGGTTTGCTAACAATTGCACCACCTGTTAAGGTACTCAAATCGAGGTCTTTCTAAGTGGTCTCCATTCAGGTAAAGTATTAATTTCATTAAAAATAGACTATATTTCTGTTGGTGTAAAAATGGACGATTACATATTAGAACAAATATGAATTAGAGAACACTTTTATAAATGAAAATGTATTATTCTTTTTTAAATTAGTAAGGTGAATTTGATCAAGATTTTGGAAATGGGACCTTAGCAAGTGAGAAGTAAACCTTTTCCTTTATAAAATGGTGTATATGATTGGAGATGGAGAAGATTTTTCATAGTTTTCTATTGGAGTATTGGTCAACAAAAAGGCTATGTTACCTTTCCAACGCATTAGGAAGACTTATATGCATTTATAAAAATACAAAAACTCTAAAGAAGATATGCTACATAAGAATTTGCCTAAAAATCAAGCTTGGGAAGGAGCTGCTTGATAATATAAGAATTCTCGAGTTAAATGAAGGAAAGCTTATTCAAGCTGAAATATTAATGAGCCACTAATGGAAACTAACTAAATCAAATCCTATTAAGGTTTGAAAAACTACTGAGAAAGTTTTTAATTTTTGCGAACATGATGAACTAGTGAATAATGCCTCAGTTACTCCCTAGTTGGACTCAAGTATAGAAATAAAAACTCAAAGTTTCCCACTTATCACAGTTACCAAGAAGTGAAATCATAGACGGAGGCAGATAGGACCCAATAGTGCAGTAGGCCTCCCAAAATTTAAAAATTAAAATTTTATATTTTAGTATATATATATATATATATATATATATATATATAAGGATAGAGTTATTTGAAACCCAGTGATATACTGGGCCCCCTAAAATTTAAAAAAATTAAATATTTAAATCCTCCTATCTTAAATTCTTGACTCCGTCACTGAGTGAAATACTAGCAAAAAAAGATGATCACAAGGTTAAGCAAGCAGAGGAGACTAATTAGATACTAGAGTCTCCTCCTACTTAGGCAACCCCTGGCTTGCCAATGATGAGCTTTCCTATGATAGTATAACCCTTTAGTACAACTCATGACCCTCAGGTTTTCTTTGATAAGAATCTACCATCTAACCCTTTACTAGGATCTATTTATTTGACTTCTATGTCAAACAAGAAAGCCAGGAGAAAGATTGAGAAAAGGCCTAAATTGGCGCCTTTTTAACCTCCAACTTCTGTCATAGCCTAGAATATGAGAAGAATGAATTGTCCTCCAAACAACATGTTATAAGAGACTTTATTCAATTTAAGAAATTTTGCTCGAGACCAAAATAAAAACCAATCGCTTGTGTGCAACTTCATGGGTTTTTGACAAGAAATAGAATTTACTTACTAATCTCCAACCTCATTTTAATGGTATAATTCTTGCTGCTTTTAATACTCAGTAAGTGAAGATTGAATCATCTTGGAATATTGATCAGATACTTCACATTGAATTTACCTCTTCTCATTATATGGATAGAATGGTAGTCAATTTCACATATATATGCTTATAATATTGCGTCTCTTAGAAAGCTTCTTTGGTTAGATATTACTAATATTATCTTGAATAGATCCATACCTTAGTTCTTCTTGAAGTATTTCAATTGCACTTGGTTTAGTCACAAAATAAATGCCCATATGAATCACAAGGCTTCCTCCTATGAAGACTTCTAGAGATGTATCAATAAATCTGGTCTATCAGATTGTGGCCTTTACTTGGAACAATAAGTAAAACTTACTTGGAACATTAAGTAAATTGACAATTGATTCACTAGAAAAAAAAAAAAAAAACTTAATAGACCCAAAGTTAACCCCTCATGGTTCTTGGACCTTCCCAATGCCAGGGCAAGTTTTAATAATCCTTTGTGCTCAAATCATTCGCTAGTAGTAGTTATCCTAAATTAGGTAGCCATAAAAAGAGCATGCACCTTTCATGTTTAATAATTATATGTCGGATGCTTCTGAGTTGGATGAGGTAGTATTGAGATGATTAGGTTTTCAAGGTAAAGAGTTCGAGGCTTTCAAATGTATGAAGAAACTTCAAGTTATTAAAGAAGAACTCAAAAGACTCAATAGTCATTCCTTGAATAACTTGGAGACTAATATCAATGAGGCTAGGAAAGTTCTAAATTTATCTTGGGAAATTCTCAATGTGAATCCTCATAATGATCATTTGAAACAACAGAAGAAGGAATTTCGATCCATTCTGGTTATAACTCTAAAAGCACAAAAATTTTCACTAAAAGATGGGGACCAAGTTCTTTTATAATGCAATCCTCATTCAGAGAAACGCCAATAAGATTTGCTCTATCAAAGATCCTAGTGGAATAAACCATTCTAACCAAAAAGCTATTGAACACCTAGCTAGTGAATGATCATTTCAAAGCTTCTTAGGTAATCCAGTAAAATATTTCAAACTCTCACAGATGTTGCTTGCTTTATATCTTTATGTTTCTCTAAGGAACAAGTAGTCTTCCTTTTTATGCTATTCAACGTATATGATATTGAAAAGGTATTATTCAGCTTAGATGCCAATAAGACTCTTAGTCAGATACCTGTGCATCTAATTGGCAATACTATCTCCCGAATATTCTTGAATTCTTTTTTTCAGAGAGATTAATAAGACTTATATTTACTTAATCAAAACAAGATTGAAGAATCCTAATTTTAACTTTATTTATTTTGTTTTAGTTGAAAATGTGAATTCATAAAAAATGAAAATGATTCCAAAACCCAAGTTAAATGAGGTGCCATGATAAAAATGGTAGAACGTATTAGGAGGTTTAAGGCATGTTTGTCCTATTATTTTAAATTTATTTTTGATAGTTTGTTTTTTCTTAAAATGTAGTAATATAATTGATAAAATAGGTATAATTCATAAGCTTTTTACATTGTTACATTAATCATTTGTTGAATGGTATACATTGTACAAAGTTTTGATTCCTAAAATATCATCACCGTTCAAGATGCTAACTCACCAGCTCCAATATAGAACATGACAGCGTTTTCGTCAGTGTTGTGGACGAGTACTTTGTTCTACTTCGCCTACCCAATTGGCTTTCAACTGTATGCTATCGTCTGGACCAAATGCATAAGCAAGAATACCACCACCACCATTATAATGGATATGGATATTCCCACCTCCATGGTCCCGGGTTTTGAAGCTCGGTTTCAACCAATGGCTTGTTTTGGCTAGTTGGCTGCAGCTTCATATTTTAGGGAAGAAAGAGAACGGAGAAAAGTGATGGGAAGGAAGGTCACCACTCTTCAATTCCATAGCTTTTTTCTTTAAAAAATTACAGATTCTTACTATACTATGTAGCACGGACACGGCGACACAGCAAAATGGAGCTGTGTCCGTGTGTCGAGCATGTGTCCATCGTACGTGTCAAAATTAAAAAATAATTTTTGTCAGCTAAGATACGGCTCGGACACGTCTAAAGACTGCTCGGATACGACTTAATGAAATATATGTTACATGAAATATATGCTCCATATTTTTTTTAGAGACTTATAAAATATCAAATATATGTGAACTGTTAAGATAATAGAAGTCTTGAAACACATCAATTAATATATTTCATAGTATAAATTCTGAATTTTTTTCTTATATATATATATATATATGTTATGTCCGTGTCCACCAAATTTTAGAAATTAGTATGTCTCAATATCCATGTCCGTATTGTGTCACGTGTCTGTGTTTCTTAGTTAATATATGAATATAAATGTTAATTGCATCCACAGAACTAGCCAGGAGCAGGTACATATAAATGTTATGGGACATCAGGAAAATTCCCTCCTTAGACATGTTCAACAATTCAGCTACGGAAGCTTCACTGTGTCAGATTTATACATTCGGGCAAGATATAGGTTAATTTTGCAAATAAAGAATATATCTGAGGAGTTGGATGTTAAAATATCTAGAAGACCACAATCATTCTTCTTTATTGTCCTGAAATTTTACAAGCCACGGCGATTCTGCAGATTTACTTGGTAAGTTAAATAAAATTTATAGCAGCCAAGATTACAGCACATCTACTCCATCTGTTCTAAAAGGCAGAGGCCAGCAGCAATGATGCATTTGTTCCTCCAAAGCCAAAAGAGTTTGACAAAGCTGCTTTTATTGGCAACTTCTTTGAGGCAGTCAATGGCATAAACTTGTCTGAAAATATGGGATCCGGTCTAGTGAGGTTAAGAGTCAATGGTGCAATTCCCTGCAATATCACAGCAAGATTTCCAATATATATTTACTAAACTCGTAGACAAGTATGGCCTAACAGGGAAAAGAAGTGATAGGTTTTATTGTACCCAATTATGCAAAGCAAACTACAAGAAATGACAATCAAACACGAAAAATTCTGGGTTGAATCCAACTTGTGAGAAATTTTAATTCAGATATTCACTGGATTACTTCATTCAAAATCCTGAGAAGAAGAGCGTTATTGCCACCAGAAATCATCATCAGGAGCAAAACTAGGCATCAAGCATAATTCAATCTAGAAATGATTTAATTACTATTTGTAAGGTAAACCTGCCATGAGAATAGCTTACATGGTATATTGCTAAAATTGTGAAAATTGTTTCAACAGCACCAGCTGCTCCAAGGAGATGACCGATGGCACCCTGAAAATATTGCAATACCAAAACATAATAAACGGAGCATCTGGTTTTAAGATCAGCGTGAATGGTGGTTGTAGCAAATAATAACTAACAGAAAAACGTTCCATGTATAAATGGATGCCACTTTGAATGATAAGCCGGCCTTTCCCCATCTGGGTACTCATCTATCCACTATTTAGTTAGCCTTCGATTAAAAGAATTATATAAGCATCATCTGCATTACCTCCTTCCTGGCACTGGCAAATCTCAAAAAGCATTATGTCATTCCATAATGATCCTTAGATATATTTAGTCAGTTCATAATTAACATCACATTATCAATGCCATACGTAGGATCGGACATTGACCACCTCTAGCATCAGAATCGTTAGACACCTAGTTTTTGTCCTTCCGAGATAGAAAATTTAGTTATAGTGTATGAAACAGTAACCAACAGAATTTCTATCTTTTTCATCCTCAAAAGTAAATATGGATGACCAGATTTTACCTTTGTGGATGACAATGCCAAGGCACCTGAAGTTGTATGATCAGAGAATACATTTTTGATGGCACTGGCTTCTACTTTATCACCTGAATAGAAGAATCCCGCAATAGGAATCGCATATGCATAGGTTCAACAAGTACATTTTAAAGATATTGCATAACTGTATTGACAGAAAAACAAGTAAATATCCGAAAGAATTACCCAAAGGTGTTGATGTAGCATGGGCATTTATGTAATCCACTTGACTGGGATGAAGACCAGACTGCAATGACAAGGAAATCATGTTACAAATGACTATTTCCACTTGAAGGTTCAGGAAATGTAAGTGCAAATTTTTATTAAGTTAATCTGCTGTCAACATTAACAGGGCTGGACTAACTTTTTCTAACATTTTACCAGTTCATCCTCAAACATATCTGTGCAACTCAAGGAAAAACCCATTCAAGCAGGCTACAATCTCTTGAGAATTAATAATAGTGAAAATCAGACTGATAACATAGCTTGCCTGTTTTAATGCCCGAGTCATGGCCAAAATAGCTCCTTTTCCATCCATATGTGGCTGAGTTATGTGATATGCATCACCTATCAATAACACTAAGTAAAAGGAAGAACTAAAAGCATGATATGCAGGAATTTTTAATTTAGTCATGTTCCAATGACCAACCTGACATCCCATAACCTCGAACTTCTGCATAAATTTTTGCTCCTCTTTCTTTTGCATGCTCAAGTTCCTTGATAAGGAGAAGGGAAAAAAATCATCTATGTGCCTAAAACATATGAACATTTTCAATGAATAAATATCCAAACTTACTTCCAATACCACGACACCGGAACCTTCACCAATTCTGATCTCCAAGGAAAGCTAAATGTCAGCAAGAACTAGAGGGAATTGGCATATAAGAACACTAAAATTGCTAAACAAGCATACTTACACAAATCCATCTCTATCACAATCAAATGGCCGTGATGCCTCTAGGGGCATGGAATTGTACTTTGTAGTTAAGGCCCTCGACCTGAAATGTAACATTAAACCGGAAAGTATCAGGTGAATTACTTCATGCAAGAAAATCCAATGTCACAGAAGCCTAACTATAAAAAGCCTGCCACATGAAAGGGCAGTCTTTCAGTCAAAAAGTTAGCAAGCCTGCCAAAAAGGCCCATCAATCAAATGAATATAGTATAGAATCTCAATATATCTCTGCCAAGCATACTTGTAAAAGTATGCAAATAGCATAAGCAACGCCTTAAAGATCCAAACTTGCAATCATGTGATCACAAGCCAAAAGATTTGAATTGCTAAATAGTTAAGTTCAAGCTCGTGATTACTAGTGGCCTAGAAAATTCATATGTGAGAGCTTGACAGTTTTTACAAATTTGATAATTTACACTCAAGCAAATTAAAAAGGGGTTAGATATAATAGGAATCTTGAAGTTTTTGATAACTTCTTTCTCAGTTTTACTAGATACAGAAAATTTTCATCTATGAGGACTTTATAGATATAGGAATACAGTAAAGGAAATATGACCACCAACTACTATTAAGCAACACATCAAGCAAATCTTATGTTCTTAAAACGTCATTATTGCTTCCAAGTTTCATGAACTAGACAGCAGATGGTATAGTTTAAAACTATCAAGGAGCCATTAACAACAAGCCCTCCTACATATTGCATCTTTTTGGGTGCATTGTGCTCTTTTATAAAGAAACTGCATCATGATAGAATTCCTCCATAAAGAGCTACTATTCAGACAAGTGTAAATTTCTCTGCAATATTTACTTGCAAAATCCTGCTATTGATAATGCATCTATAGAAGACTCTGTGCCACCAGCTACCATAACATCTGCGTCTCCAAACTGAATCATCCTTGCAGCATCACCGATAGAATGTGCACCAGTAGCACAAGCTGTTACAGCAGCATGGTTTGGCCCCTATGCACAAAAATAGACTGGAGTATACAGACATGCCAAAGGCATATTGGAAAAATATCCTTCAATTTGCAAAAAAAAAGGAAAAATACTGATTAATGTAATTGAACTTAGCAGTACAAACTGCAGGCTTCTGTTCACAGAAAATGAACACCATTAGAATAGTGCTACTCAACTCTAATTGGCTCATCAGTCAACTTACCTATCATATCATAAAATTTTTCCATTTTCTAGCCAAAATTGAACCATTTAAAATTAAAAAGGATGAATTTATCTTATATACACGATGTGACATCAAGAGACTTGCTCAATTTGATCAGATACCAAAATCCTTTAATCAGTGCATTTATCGTGTCAAGTAGGATATGTGATCATACAGTCATGATATATTTAGCTTATGAAAAGATGCATTCGGCAAATACAAACAAATTATCTACCTACCTGGAATCCGTACTTCATGCTTACATGACCAGATGCCATGTTGATCAATATGCGAGGAATGAAAAATGGACTAAGCCGACGAGTTCGCTGAAATAAAAAGAATGCAAGTAACTATTTTCAAGGGAACATGTCATTTCTGAAAACATAAGAACATCATCAGGGTTTAGCTCAGAAACCAAAAAATTCCATGAATGTGGGGACATAATCAAATTTAACTAGATCATCATCATCATCATCACACCCAGTTTGAAGTCCCGCAAAGAAGCAGGGTCTGGGGAGGTCTGATAGTACGCAGCCTTACCCCTACAGAGTAGAGAGGCTGTTTCCCGGTAGACCCACATGTTCCTTTTTAATTTCAAGTGAAAGCTGGAAGAATGTTAAAAGTTACCTTATCACATATCATTTGTGAAGCTTCTAGGATATCAGTTATGCTTCCAATTCCTCCACCAATAGAGACACCCTGAAATTCTTCATGCCATAGAAAATCAACTTAATTAAAGAATTACAGAATAGGTATTCAGTTACTATGATCTGCAGTATATGACAGAAAATGCATGACAAAAAATTATTACCGTTCTTTCTTTCTGTTCCACACTAGTAGGCGTCCACTTGGCATCATTTAGAGCTTCATCAGCTGCACATAATGCATATCCTATAAACCTTGCAATCGACCGATGCTGCTAAGAAACATGGATTATAACATTATATGTAAACTGCTCAAGGTAGCAAAATTATATGTCAATCAGCAATCATTGCAGCAGAACACATAAATGCTGGGGATCCATGTAAGAGAGAAGTAGGATTGGTTGGAAAAGGCAATACAGAAAAGTAAAATCAATATATTTCACCGTAAAAAGCCTATTGGGACAAATAATCCTACCTATATCACAATTCATGGGTTTTCAAGACCTCCAAAATGAAACCTGGGAACAGATGCTAAACCTGCATGGATTTCTTGGGATATTTTGAAGGACCCACAAACTCTGTCTTTGCAACCAAAAGCACAATGAGATGTTTGAAAAGCTTCTTTCTTTGGGTGATATTTTTTTTATCTATCATGATTCTACCTGGAAATCCAAAGAGGAATAAAAACCAGACTTTATAATGAGATACCCCTTACAATATGACCAAGGTGTTTGGCTAACAAACATACATATCCTTTGACAATTCTAAGATAGTATACAATCCTCTACCACTCCAAGTGTAATGCTCCAGCATAATAGGTAGGAAGTACAACTTTCACTTTTAGTTTTTCTTGTCATTCTCTAATTAATCTAACTATTGATCTTTAAAAAATACAGATTACTGTCGTCCACAACAAGAAAAAAAAAATAAGGAGAAGATAGAAGACATGTAATAGTGCTGCAAATTCACCTTTCAGCCAAAAACAACCGTTTGGAGTGATATATGTCTTCTTAAAAGACATAGATATATACATGTATTTCTGAGTGACGGACAAGAAATGGATATTTATGTGTAATGCATACAAGACATGAAAAATTGCAAATAAATGCTATGTAACAAAGACAGTATGTTATTATAAATCAATTCAAATTTTTCAACAAAAAAAAACAAAGAGAGATATGAAAGGAAAAAAAATCTTTTCTCTTGTCTCTCTTGTTATTGTACCTTAGGATTAAGCCATAACTCCTCATTAAATTCACCGGAGCCAGTTCCACAGGGGACTACTGCAGCGACTTTAGAATTCAACTGATTGAAAGTAAGCAACTGGGTCTCAAAATCAAATGAATCCATTTTGAGATCATCGGTTGTTATAGACCTTATTCCACATTTTCCCTCTATTAGACGTTCCCACGTCACCTCAACCCCACATCCAAGAGGTGTTACCATGCCCAAACCTGCAACAACTTATCCAGTTATAGGTATATACATTTAAACGTGTTTGTACCTGCATGAATATACATATGTATTGAGCTAGTGAGAAAGGATGGTTACCAGTGACCACGACCCTGCGAAGGGCGCCAAGGGGAGGGGGTTCAAAGGCAGGAAGGGAAGATGAGGAAGAGAAGTTACGAGTTAGTTGGAAGCGAATAAGTGATGAAAGTCTATGCATGGATTGAGAACTTGGCATGGTCACGACCTTCACTTTCAAAGAGGGTGAGTGGAAATGCAGCTCAAAGAGAGACCACAAATTGCAGCACTTGTTTTTGGAAATGGGCTCCTCAAGTGTTTAGAGTTAGGCTCCTTCCTTACCGAACAGAAGATGCTATTAGAACCACACTAGACGAGTCGATCCTTTTTATTTCTTTTAAAACATGTAATCAGGCAGGTAAAGAATAAAATGATAAAAGAGTCAATCTGAGATCAGCAAGTCAAAACAAACTATCCATTAAGGAAATGACAGTAAGAAAAAAAGCATTTCAGTATCTTGAAACAAGAAATAAGAACCAGGTGGAGTTTGTTTAGAACTTTTATCAAACAGATATGGGGCAGGAACATTCCACCTCTCAAATTCAAAAGGGAACAAAAGAAAGGCAATCATTACTCAAATGCGCTTCGATTTTGAACATATAAATTTCTTGCAGGAACATTGGATAACATGGTAACTAGTAGGTTAATAATGTGGAAAACGGATAAAGACTTGGAATTTGCAAACGGTCATTACGTAAAGCATACCACTTGGTAACAAGAAATGAAAGGTAAAGTCTCTCCTTTTCCAGGTGTTAAGAACTCAACGAACTGAAAACAGAAAGTTAATTACCAAAACAGTGAAAGACAAAACTACACATACCTCAAAAATCTCAAGACGGCTGATACACTTCTCATCAAAATTTGAAACGGCTGCCTCTTTATAACGTTTCAGCCCTGGGAGATCTGCTGGAGAGATGGCATTAGGGGTGAGCATTCGGGTAATTCGGGCCGAATTTTCACTATTCGGACCCGGCCCGAATTACCCGAATTTTTTTTATGTTACCCGGCCCGAACCCGAAATGTTGATAGCCCGAAATTTTTCGGCCCGAATCAAGATTGAAGTAACCCGGCCCGAACCCGAAGTTGTCAATACCCGAACTTACCCGAACTTTTCGGCCCGAACACAAAATCGAACTTACCCGGCCCGAACCCGAATTTTTAATTACCCAAAATTTTTTGGCCCGAACCCGAAATTTTAATAACCCGAACGTATCTAGCCCGAAAATTTTGAGTTACCCGAAATAATATAAAAATAAAGAGTCCAAATGCAAATATTACAATTGACTAGCAAATCTAGCATAATTTGATTGTTAATTCTACAAGAAAAAAAACAGTCATGAAAATAGCCTGGTAAATTAAACCGGAGTGTTTGTTGCTGACTTGCTGCTACCTGCTGATGGAGTCTGGTAAATCATGAAAGTCATCAAACTTCAGGTAATCCAGGATCCACAGAAATTTGTGACAATTCTACATTAAAAGAGCATAAATCAGAGAATAAATCAATCATGCAAAAATATCACAATGTATAACAAATTGAAATATTAAATAATAAAGCCATAAAAAAAGAAAATTACCATTTTCCAAACGTTCTAACTCCTCCAAATCCTCCTCAATTTTGATCTCATGACGAGTCACT
>JAOSBK010000003.1:31447556-31482050 GCA_027568895.1 Erythroxylum shatona
GAACATAAATCTTATTTCTAATGTCCTCAAAAATATGTTTTAATAGTCAGTATAAAACAACCATTCTCAACTTGGTCTAGTTAGATACATACAAAATGTACTAACACATATTCATATTATGCAAATCTCCAATTGAATACGATTCAATAATTGTTCAATGAAAAGCATCCAACTATTACATTTGCATGGTTAATAGTATATATCTATCAGGTTCTAAGATAACTTGAATCTAATTATATGTTAATTTAAATGATATGACATGATGATTTAGGGTGTGTATGGAAGGTTAAGGTTAATAAAGGATGAATGTTTATTTGGATCATGATTTGCTTAAGAACAAACAAGAGCTTAAGTGTAGGGATGTTTGATAAACGATTAATTAATAATATTTAAATATCCATATTTAGTGTGTGTTTTGCTTGTTAATTGATATTTTTATAATATTTTTGGTACTTATTTTGCTTCAAGTGTGATTGTAGGTGATAATTGTCCTCATAGACTAAAAGGAGAAGAGTTCAGATGAAATCAAGGCATAAACAAAGATTTAAAGCAATTTTGGAGATACACGACCTTGTATAGGGACTATGTAAGTCACTGTAAATGTCTTCGAAGATGTTGCTTATTCTCGTGTGAAGATGCAAACTTGTGTATGCTTCCCTTATAAGCTTCTACAACCATGTAAAGTTGTGATTTAGAGGGAATTTTGAGATACATGATCACCTACATGGTTATTTAAGTGGCTGTGTATGTCCCAAAAGCCCTACTTTTAACTATAAATGAAAATTATGAAGTCAAAAAAAGGACAAGTGTTTTAGAGTCACATTTGACACCAAAAAGAGGTAGTTATGAATAGAGGACGAGGAAAATATGAAGATTATGTCACAAAATCTGATAGAGAGCAACCTTCAATCCAAATTACAAAAAGATTTCATTAGAGACAAAAGGGACATATAGAATATAAATTCTTTTATTTATGTTTTTTTTTTAGGATTTGATATTGATCTATTTTATATGTTTAGGAAATAATTTCGTTAATTTCTAGGTATGATGAATCCTTAGTTGGAATGAATAGTATAATATAATCTTTTATTTAATGTAATTTTATTGATTTATTTATTATGATTCAATTACGCATTTATATTCTGAAACTTATGTATCTGGAATATCAATCCAATATTTAATTTCATATTATTGAGATTGAGAAATACTTTTATATGAATTGATCGACCATAGTTGGAAGGAGTTGTAAGCAAACCTAGTGATAGGTCAACATAAATCCTCTAGATTAAGGTCAAACCTAATAATGAAATTCACAAATCAAGTAATACAATCTTAGGAGTTTTAATTAGAAAAAGAATTCAATTACTCAACTGAGGGTTAGTTGTTAATAGTCTTGAGAAAGATATTAACATAAGAGAAGAATTTTTACAATCTAATAATCAATAATTTAATTGCATGATAAATGGTTAGTATTTAAGATATCTTAGGGGGATTCATCACCTAGGTACTACTTATTTGATATCGTCTAATCGTCATATTTTCTGCATCCTAGTTCATTATTATGTTAACTTTAGTTTAGTTTGTTTAGTTTAATTTTCAATTAAATTTACAACTTGATTCAACGGTTAGATAATAGAGAAAGTGCTAGTGCTAATACTTATAGTCCTCGTAGGATCGACCTATAATTGTCAGTGCTAATTACAGCTACACCGTGCAATTGCAGTTAAAACTTATAACTCTTATAAGAAAAAAAAACAAATCAATCAGAAATTAAGATTGCAGTAGTTCATCTCTAGCTTCTGGTTTAGGATTAGGTTCATCTTCATATAAGACCAATGTGAAATCGGCATTTGTAAAACTCACCTAAAAAAAAAGGCTCGAACATCTTACAGTAGGACAAAGTTGGACAACTATTTGAAAATAGGTGTTGCGGCCAAAGTTGAAGATATGGAGTTTGATGTATTGCTATGATGGAACAAACATAAAAGTGTTTTTTCGAATATGCAGGTAATTGCATAAGATCTCTTAGTAATTCCAATGTTTATTATTACTTCAGAGTCTACTTCTAATACTAGTGAACGGATAATCAGTTCTCATTATGCTCGACTACATCCTAATACTGTAAAAACCCTTATGTGTGACCGAAGTTGATTAGATAATAAAGATATCAAATGTAAATTATATTCTTTGTAATATATTGATTTTGTTCATCATAATAATTTTAACAATCATAAATTATATTTTCTTTCTATATTAACACAAGCATTGGTGCAGAGACTAGTCTTTTAACTAAAATTTTATTTTTAAAAAATTTAATGATAAAGACATATTTAATTATTAATTATTATGTGTTGAATATTAATTTAGTACAATTGTTGTATAATCATTTATAATTTATCTAATAATATTTTTATACGTAGACAAAATGGTGCAAACTATTGGCGATCTTGATTATGACAATTAGTTATTCCCTTTCGTCTTCTACGAGTTTGTTATCTTTAATCTTTGCTTCTGGATTTACATTTTTCTATGTGATTACTTTGGGTTTTTATAATTGAAGATATAGATCTTTACTTGTGTGTTTTTATTCAGGTTATATACTTATTATGGACGATCAATTACAATAATCAAAGAACAGTGCGGAAAATAAATGAACACATAGATTTACGTAGTTCACCAAAATATGGATACGTCCACAGGCAGCTAGGGTTTTTTATTCATTGTGAATTGTTTTCGATAACACGATACACTAGGATAATAGAATACAAAAGGCATAACTTTTTTTTTTGCTGGATCCGCGAACGTGGGCCTGACGTAAAGTCCAGAATATTTTATTAGGCTCCATATCTCAACAATTCCCCTATTTGGAGACTGATCCAGTCAACAAAATCATCTTCATTCTCCATGCCAATGTATCCAACAAACTCACCTAGTCCCAATATCTCCCACGCTATGGTAGAAGATCAACTGAGGCCTTGCACAACCCCAGTTTCCCAACATCCACTCCTTTAGTCAACATGTCTGATGGATTCTTAGCACCATCAATCTTCTTCAAACACATCTCATCTTCTTCCACCAAACTGCGAGTGAAGTGATACCTGCGCCAGATCTGCTTAGTTCTAAAATGATACACTGGATTCTTCACTAGCTGTACGACTCTGACTATTAGTGAAGAGAACCTTGTCACGCTGTTTCTTGCCTAACTCTTCCAAGTAATCAGTCAACCATATCATCTCCTTACCAACTTCAGCTACTGCAACATATTCAGTCTCTGTAGATGACATAGAGACACACTTCAAAAGTTTAGACATCCAACTCACTGCGGTCCCATCCGTAGTGTAGACATTCCCGGATGTACTCTTGCTTGAATCCACATCTCCACTAAGATCAGCATCAACAAAACCCTCCAGCACTACCTTACCATTCTCATAACAAAGTAAGGTGCTAACTGCTCCTTTTAAGTATCTCAGAAGCCACTTCACAGCTTTCCAATGTTCTTTCCCTAAATCTAACATGTATCTGCTCATAAGTCCCACCGTATGTGCTATATCAGGCCCAGTGCAAATCATAGCATACATCAAAGTCCCAACTGCAGAAGCATAAGGCACTTTTGCCATATGCTCATATTTCTCAACTGTCTTGGGTGATTGCTCCTTTGACAATTTGAGATGGTTAGCCAAAGGGCGTGCTCCTGGGCTTAACATCATCAACTTTGAACCTAGACGACACCTTTTCAATGTATTGCTCCTGGGACAAATTTAGAATTCCAGCAGATCAGTCTTGGGAAATCCTCATCCCTAAAATCTGCTTTGCTGCACCCAAATCCTTCATCTCAAACTCCAATGACAGTCTCCCTTTAAGATTATTTATCTCCTCCATACTTGAACCTGCAATCAACATATCATCCATATACAGAAGTAAAATAACAAAGGAGTCAGTAAATTTCTTGATGTAACAACACTGATCCTTTCCACTCCTGTGATAACCGTTTCTGAATATGAAGGAGTCATATTTCTTGTACCACTGTCTTGGAGTCTGCTTCAATCCATACAAACTCCTTTTGAGCTTACACATCATGTGTTCCTCACCAGGAACCTCATATTCCTCAAGTTGCTATATGTAGATTTTTTTCCTCTAAATCTCCATGTAAAAATGTTGTTTTTACATCTATCTGTTCAAGGTGCAAGTCCTCTACTACAACAATACTCAGCAAAATTATGATTGTAGTTAGCTTCACAACATGAGAGAATATTTCAGTGTAATCAATACCTTTCCTTTGTGAATATCCCTTAACCACCAATCGACCCTTGAACTTAACTGTACCATCAGTTTCATTCTTGATCCTGTAAACTCACTTGTTCAACAGAGCTTTTTTCCCTGCAGGCAACTCACTTAACTCTCAAGTTTCATTCTTCTCAAGTGACCATATCTCATCATCCATGGCTTGCTCTCACTTGATTGAATCCTTCACCTGCAAAGCCTCATCAAAAGATTATGGTTCTCCTCCATCAGTCAACAAAAAATAATGCAAGGATGATGAATACCTTTCTGGTGGCCTGATAACCCTAGTAGATCTCCTCAATACTAGCTCAGGTGTGACTGGCTGCTGTTCTGGTTCTACAATAATATTTTCTAGATTTTTCGACAACTGAATCTCAACTCCCACTTCTTCATCTTCAAATCGCACCCAAACTTGTCCTTATACAAGACATTCTCATTAAATGTCACGTCATAATGTCTCAAGATCTTCCTATTCTTGTCATCCCAAAATCTGTATCCAAACTGATCCGAACCATACCTAATGAAATAATACTTCAAAGCCTTTGCATCAAGCTTGTCTCTCTTCTTTGGATCAGCATAAACATAGGCAGCACACGTAAAAGTCGGCAGGTGAGTAAACTTAACCTTCTTACCCGACCAAACCTCTTTTGGCATCTTAAAACAAAAGGGAACTGAAGGGTCTCTATTTATCAAATATGTTGCTATGCTCACTGCATCTACCCAAAATGTTTTTGGCAGCCCAGCATGTAACCTCATGCTTCTTGCTCGCCCATTAAACATTCTGTTCATCCTTTTAGGAATCCCATTCTGTCTTGCCTTGCTAGGAACTGTCCTGGTACACCTTATTCCCTCATCAACACAGAACTTCTTGAATTCAATAGAATCATACTCTCTACCATTATGAGATCTTAAACATTTAATCTTCTTCCCAGTCTGATTTTCAACTTCAACCTTCCACCTCTTAAAGATAATAAACACATCAGACTTATGTTTTAGAAAGTAAACTCACACCTTCTTGCTGAAGTCATCAACGAAGGTAACATAATATCTCGAACCATCAAGAGAAGAGACTGGAGATAGCCCCCACACGTCTGTGTATACTAGTTCTAATCGTTTTGCCTTTGGTTCTCTGCTAGCCTTTGTAAAACTGATCCGTTTCTACTTTTCCAGAACACAACTCTCACAAAAACCCAAATCAACATATTTCAAATCTTGCAGATACCCCTTTGAAGCTAGCATCTTCATCCCCTTCTGGCTCATGTGTCTTAGTCTGTTGTACCACAGACTCGAGCTCGATGTACTATCGGCTACAACAACCATGTTCGAACACCCTGAGGTATTGTATAAAGTTCCAGATTTTGTGCCACATGCTATCACCGTACCTTCCTTTATAATTTTCCAGGAACTCTCCCCGAACACTGCCCTGTAACCTGTGCTATCCAACTGACCAATAGAAATCAGGTTCTTCAAGTTAAGAATATATCTGACATCCTGCAGCTTCCATCTACCTCCCCTTGAGGTCTGTATACACACATCTCCTTTTCCAACAATCTCCAAGGCTTTGTTATCAGCAAGATACACCCTCCCAAAATTTTCAGACTTGAAATTATGGAATACCTCTCTACTCAGAGAAGAGTGGAATGATGCATCGGAATGAAGTATCCAGGAGTCAATCGGGCTGTCCACATTAAGAATTAAGGCGTCACCTGTCTTCCGCAGAACATATAGAATCATCATCGTCATGGGAATTTTTTTTTGGCCTTTCTTTTTCTTAAGTTTAGGGCAGTCCTTCTTGAAGTGTCCTTTTTTACCACAGTCCCAACAAATGACCTCCTTCCTGCCTTGAGATTCTCTGCCCTTTTGATTTCGATCGACCATGTTTACTATGGCCTCCCTTCGACTCACTCCTGCCCCTTCCCTCGACATTGAGTGCATTACCAAACGAATCCTCGATTTCTTTTTTGTGAATGCTCTCACTCAAGACAACATCTCGAACTTTATCAAACCTTAGCTTCTCAGACCCACGCAAACTGTTAATTGCGAAAACAACAGTATCCCACGACTTGGTTAAAGAGGACATCAAAATTAGGGCTCTAATCTCATCATCAAAATTAATATCAATATAGCTCAATTGACTAATAATCATATTAAATTCGTCAATATGGTTTGTGATAGATCCACTTTCAGACATGTCCAGATTGAACAAGTGACTCATCAAATATACCTTATTGATAGCCGACAGTTTTTCGTACATGTTAGACAGCGCCTTCAGTACTCCTGCAGTTGTTGTCTCCTGAACGATGTTGAAGGCAATGTTTCTTGCCAACGACAAACGAATAAACCCTAGCGTTTGTCGATCATTCATATCCCAAACCTCCTATCTCATGGATTCTGGCTTCATCCCTGACAAGGGTTCATGGAGGTTTCTCTGATACAGATAATCTTCCATTTGCATCTTCCAGAAACCAAAATCGTTTCCATCAAATTTCTCAATTTGAAACTTCGCGCTTTCCATCTTTTCAGATTGTTGTGATACAAACCAAGCTCTGATACCAGTTGTTATGGACGATCAATCACAATAATCAAAGAACAGTGCGAAAAATAAATGAACACATAGATTTACATGGTTCATCAAAATATGGCTACGTCTATGGGCGACTAGGGCTTTTTATTCACAGTGAATTGTTTTCGATAACACGATACACTAGGAGAATAGAATACAAAAGCCATAATGTTATTTTTCACTAAATCCGCGAACGTGGGCCTAGTGTAAAGTCCAGAATATTTTATCAGGCTCCATATCTGAATAATACTATTGTCTTTGTCTATTTACTTAACTTCAGTTTCCAACTTTCAGCTGTAATTGATAATTTATTTTTGGACTTTTTGTAAATTGTATCTATTTTCATTTAGATAATATTAGTGTTGTAATGTTGTTTTGTTTTGATAATAAAATGATTTTTATAAATATTACTATGATGTTTGTATCATAAACAAACTCATGAATTGATATTATTTTTCATGTTTTATGAATAAACTAAGCACCATTTTATTGTTAGAGTTAGATAAGAGAATAGTAATGACATTAGTTATTTAAAAAAATAGGCAAATAGAGTCAAAAGCAAGACATTAAACTTAACAATTTTAATTTAATAAAAATGAAATGAATGTTAATTTTCCTATAGTTGATACGACAAGAAGTAACTCAAGGTCAACCCCAGCTAGCCTCCTCACCACTAAACATCACAGGATCCGACAAGAAGTAACACAAAGTTAGCATCTCAGATCTGTCTAAAGAGATCGATAGCAAAAGGAGTAGCGAAGGGTATAAAAACAGGGGAAAATCTGACCTATTTGGTGTTTTCAACCTGGACTCACCGTAAGATTAGGCCTCAGAGAGATTTGTATCACTACCAGAAAAGAATAAAAGGATTAATTTTATGGAAAGCACTAATCTTAATCAACGACTTAAGGAAGTGTATCTGTCAAGTTTCATTGTCACAAGTCGAAAGGAGAGGGGAGTGCTCTATGTTTTCACCAAAGAGCTTTCGGATATACCTCGCCCTCGCTTAGCCATCGCCAACCCTAATCGAGTAAAGACTGGAAGATTCACGAAAGAAGGAGATCGTTTTGCTTTTTTGATAATAGTTAGAATGTAACGCGTCGTTGTTTTGTTCAATCTGTGTTATGTGAGCACGTGGCTCTCTCAAAGATCAGTCAATGTAATTTGCATTTCATTCAATGATATTTTTTAATTTCTCAAAAAAATAAAGATGAGTTTTTAGATAACAAAATATGTCATAAAAATTTTAAACATTTTTTAATTTAGAAACTATTTATTTACTTAACTAAAAAAGGGTTTGTTTGAGCCCGATTAGGCTTTGGGCCAAAGAGGCTAGTTCTTACTCTATTTTCAATTGAAATATTAAATAATAAAATGATTAAATTATACGTTATAACTATGCATATACAGACTAAGTCAAATTATTTTGACATTGCTAAGATTTAGGTGATCATAAGATATGTTAATAGATGTTAATCTTGATCTATAATTACAAATTGTCTAATTGACGAATTAAAAATAAAATAAATGAGCTTTAATTTTTCTAATTTATAATTGTAATGATAACTATTGTCAACACATTAGGAACTTAATAGGTTGCATGTAAAGAATACTTTAAAAGAGAAAAATTAAGTTAAACTTATTGTAGAGTATGAAAAAACTTCAAGAATCAAATATGGTAGATTTGATTTGTTAAAATTAAATTATAGTTAAGAGTTAGAGTTAGATTTTAAATATAATTAAGAAATTTAATTTTAATTAGAAATAAAATTTACTATCTTTTCCTGTAAATAAGAGAGGGTTATCAGTCATATCTTTTCCTCTAAAATTGATTAAATTTTTTCTCTGTTCTTTAAATATTATTAGAGATTTCATTTGATACATGAACAAAAGAAATCTAATTGAGAAATTATAAAAAAAAGTTTATTATAGTTTTTTTAACATTGAGTATATTCTTATTCCTATACTATTAAAAGATGTGTGTGTTGTGCTTCATTTTGCCATATCTTTCCACATTATAACAGCTCCATACGTATGTAGGGTGATTCTCAGATCCTGCTTTTTATAAGATTGAAGCTTGCTGTTATTTTGCTTCTTTAGTCTGATATTTAGTTGGACATTACCAACATGTTCACGATTAGCTGCAGTGCCGAACACCAAATATTCAAAGGTTGGAATGGTCACTACTTATGTGGAGTCTATAAATTTAACTGTCGATACAGTGAAAATGTAATGCTTAATGAAAAAATAATTTTACGTTTTAAAAACATTAATGCTTAATAAAAATGGAAGTAGGCATAGGATAAGATTAAGGAGACAAAATGAAGATCTAGACTCAGAAATTGAGTAAAACGTTCGACCAAGGACATAAACAAAAAAAACAAAACAAACCTCAAGCTCCTTCCTACAATCTTCACAAACAAAAATGTGACTTTGAACGATGTCCCTAAATCAATCTTGTAGCTTTGGAAGATGAATTGGGGGAGTTTTAGCTGGCACTAATATGAAATGAGGATGAAGAAGGTGCAGAGGAGGAGGATGCAATTCGTGGGTGTGAAGTGCATGATTTGTCAGTCAAAGCCCATCACAGGTTGTTTCACAAAAATAAGCTGGTCCATCATGACACCCTTGGCAAATGAGAACTTTAGCATCCTCCCGCTTGGGCTCTACAGCCTTCTGCTAATCATTCTGCTGGTGGCAATGAAAACTGAAAAGTGATGGGCAGAGACAAAGAAGAGGATGGAAACTATATGTAACCAAAAATCATCAGTGCAAAAATCTTTTCAGTAATGTAACAAAATAGATATACATATTATTTAAAGTAAAACCATAGAAGGATATTCTCTAGTACCAGCGCCAAACCTAAAGTTAGAGTGATTAATAGGTCCCAGCAGCACTGCACAAACTAACCAAGTCCATCAGCGTAGAGTACAACACATCTAGAGGCAAGTAGCCCAGGAACCTCCTATAATCCGATGTACTATCCGTTGCATCTATATGAAGGTTCCTCTCCTCGGCCAGGCCCTCTTCCATTACCAACCACCATGAGATGCATCCTTCCATATCTTCTGGGTCCACATGCGCCACCAGGCTCAGAATTTCACCCTGTTCCAACTCAAAGCGCAAGCATAAAAAGTCTCGGATTGCTTTAATTCCAACTTTAACAGCTTCCTCATGTAGCCATCGGATCACCTGGCTTGCAACCTATCACAAAGGTGCACACGAAGAAGTTAGCAAAAACAATTTCTTCCAAATTATCCAAAACATTCAGAATAAAATGAGTAAACATACTTTCCCCAGTAAAGGATAAGGTATTACTAGTTTAAAGCCAGACCATAAAGGAAATACTTCTGAAGTCATGGAGAAGAGAACCAACATACCCAATCAAAATATTAGAGGATCAAACACACAACATACAATGTATGGTACCAAACTAATTATGTTTGATTTGCATTAATCAAAAATCCTCTTCATAATTGTTTTTTTACTCCTCTTCGTAATTGCTTTCCCTACCCATTGAACTACAAAACTTAAGCAAAGTGGCATACCTGCTGCACAATTATCACTGGGAGATCAGCCAAGTCACAGTCATATTTGTTTGTGGAATACATGCTGTCAGAACATCCTTTAAACAGGCCCACGAGATTAGGAGCACATTCGGCTTCAACTTTGATACAATCATCATTCACGGCAACCTTGGTGCGGAATTCCGATTTCATTACATTCTTCATGCTTTGAGCATCTGTTACATGTGGTTGAGAGTTCCCACGTAGAACAGAGGAAGGAACCTTCATAAAGATCGTCCATGAAGATGTTCGAGAGCTCCAAGTGGGATGAGATATCAAATGGATATATGGAACTCTGCAAACCTACACAAACAAAAGACAGATGCTGTGAGGAAAAACTTCATGTTCACATCTCATTTGAAAGTATTTTAATTGATCCATCAAGAATCATACCACACTTTCCAACTTCACCAGAACTTTGTTCGCAAAAATTCTATGAGCCATAGACATGCAAAAATGACCAAGAAGACTGGGTGTATCCTTTGCTAGTTGACTGGCAACACGAGTAACAGCTGTAGGGAGTTTATCCCTTGATCTTGAAAATAAATGCTCATGAAATATTTGCTTAAGATATATTTCATAGCTACTACAGTTAGGTAAACCCGACTTCTTGGTAGGACCCTCAAGATTTTCTTCCGTCACCACATCAAATGACTCCAACGGTAAACCATCAGTCTTTAGACTCTGCAGCTTTTCACCATCAACTGCTGCTTTTTCTTCATCAGCATCAGTATTAGGTGGTATAAGAGATACAAATACAGAGGTTCCAGGACCTGTGCTAAGTTGCAGGTAATTTTCACGAATTCCAGTTACATTGACTCCTAAAGATTGGCTGAATGCTTCACGATTAATTGCATCAAAAACCTGGAGACAAATGAACCAAATAGGTAAGGATGTCAAATCAAAATATGAACCTAGATTAGAAGGCTAAAAACAAGCCGACCTACCAGCTCATCAAAGATTGCTTGATGAACTTCCCGAAGTAGTTGGTGTGTTTCTTTCACACATTCATTATCACTTAAGCATTCTTTCTCAGATTCTTTATGTTGAGGATCAACAGTACCTCGAGTTCTAATCTTACTAGATTTCTTTCTAGTACTGTTGGGATGTGCACCCAAAAAACCAAAATGAAGAAAACGGCAAGAATTTGGAGGTAAGTTTATAGCCAGCATGCCAGCTGAGTCATGTTCAATGCGAATGGTAGACAGAGAAGATGGCCGATATGCTATGGGTGAATCATATAATGAACTATCAAAAAGATCAATAGTGAAACCTTCACTGCCAGGAGCAATTGCTGCCACACGTTGCCGTTTAACTTTCCAGTTTTGCTGCAATCTATTAGCTTGTCAGGAAAATAAAATGAAGGAGCAAGTTGTTGAAACCGATATCTACTCCGATACTTACTAAGCTCAAGCCATAGGCAAAAATACAGAGAAAAGAGCAAATGACAAAAAACAAAGAAATATTGCACATAAAGAGGGAGGAATGGTCCATGCAATACTTCTAGCATAATAATTTATAACAATTGAATGATTTAACGATCAGTATCTGTTTCTAACCTGATTAGAGCACCATAAAATTTGGCTTCCCGCACAACCTGCTGCTCCAAAGCTTTGGCAGATTGTTTAAAATATTTACCAAGTTGCTGGAATGAAGCAATGGTAAGGAATGACATAAAAATTACCACAAAAAAGAAAAAGAAAAAGCATGTCTAGAAATCATCTCATTCAGAAAGAAATCCTTCTAGTAATCCCGCTGACATGAGCCATCGCCTTAATTTGAAGAATAATACAACAAACAACTGAATACAAGATATCTCAGAAAACCAAGCAACTTACACGATAACATTGCAATTTTGTTGCTGTAGATATGGCAAGCTCCGCTAGTACCTCATGGGGGAGCAACTTTGGCCTGGTCATGCCAGCCACTGTTACGGCGTCATTAGCTTCCACCTACACAAAGATAAATTCAAAGAACATACGGCAAACCATCTAAGTTGTAACTCAAAAGACCTTCTGAAATGAAACCATTTTAGCCATTTTATTCTTGGACTCACAACTACTCCCACTAATCTCGATATGATAGAGCTCAAACAGCCACAAAGCTATTCCGAAAACTTTAGACTCTTTATAGTTATGGTTATTATTATTATCAAAGTCCTATCAACTATTCTTCCCAATTATGACCTCTTCTTGTGTTAACTTAAAACAGAGTAAAATAGATTAGGTTCCTTCATATTCAATGTTCCAATTTCACTAATCACTAAACCAACCAAAACCAAAACTTTAATAAGTCCAGCTGTGTTCTCCCCAGAAAATAAAAAATTCACATGATTTTACTAAGATACAGAAGCTTCTCTACTTCAGTTTTTTTAACTCCTGTAACGGTTTCATTTCAGTTTTGGATCCAAGTCAACCTCGGTTCTCATGTCCGAACTCTCTGAACTGTCTTAATTGTAAACTACAAAGGCAAGAAAGAACCATACCATTTCTAGCCAGAAGATCAAACGAATCCATAATATACCCATTTTAAAGGCAAATTTGCGAACAAGACTACTATTTTTCGTTCTCAACTTCTACACAATTCACTCCGGAAATTACAAAAGTGGAAATGCAAGTATTCTTACTGTGTTGATGAGATCTATAATAACAGAAAGCTCCTGGTGAGCCAACTTCAAGTTCTCTACCATGCTCTGCCACGGCCATGACGTCTGCGATGAGCCCTCTTTCGAGCTTTTCTGTTTCTTCTTCTTCTCCTCTTCGTTGTTTTTCTCCACTGCCCAAGCAAAATCTATTCGCCGAATCAACGATACCCGCTTCTCGTCATAACCAACATCACTACGACCAATAGATTCATCATATCAATCAACACCACTATTATTAAGGAATTCGTAGTTACATTCATGTCAAACCCTAAATAACAATACAGACATAATTGCGGGAATGAGAAAAATTGAACAAGTCTGCCTGCGTACGTAGGAAAGCGCTCTACGCCGTTCTCTTCAATGGAGTCCAAGCGCTTTAGGGGCAGCTTGTCGATGGAGATCTCTAAGCTGCCGTCCATTTTTTTTCCCTCCACACTTTGCCAGAAAATTTTACCAGGGAAAATTGTGGAATCAAATAAGCAGTCTAGAAACAAAGGTTTTGAGCATCTTTCACTGTTAGGCTTTACAATAAAATGTTATAGAAGATGACAGTTTTATATCATATCTTATTTTAAAAATAACTTGGATTTGGAGGTTTAGAATTGAGAATAAAACGATGAACAATCTTACACTATATTACAGTCTAAATTTTGTATTCAAATAATATTTTACTATGTTATATTATAAACTCTTTTATTTTTTTAAACAATAATTTTCTAATATCATATTCATTTACGTTCAATTTTATTATAAATCATTTCATTTTATTATATTATGTTCTACTCCATTCTATTATGTTCCATTTCACTAAAATTTTACGTCCGATTAAATATAGTATTAATGTTCCATTCAATTAAAAATTTTTGGTCCAAGCGAGTGCGTTCCTTTTTATGATTACTAGCAAAGGATTGTTTGCTTAGTAATCAACAACGAATGCGTCGACACGTCACTACAGATGGTATCTGTCCCTACTGTTTCCAAAAAGAATCCTCCCTTCATGTTGTTCGGGACTGTTTGATTGCTCGACAAGTGTGGGACACTTTCCCACCGGGAATCGTCACTTCGCTATCCTTCGCGCTTCCCATCAGCGATTGGCTTCTCACCAACCTTCAACAGCATCAACGAGTGCAAGGCCAGGATTGGGCACTTCTTTTTGAGTTGACCTATTGGTTCCTTTGGACATGGAAGAACAAGTCTATTTTCAATTCTACTTTTGTGCGACACACTTCACCCACTTTTCTCATCTTGTATTTTGCAGATCAGGTTCAGCAAGCTACCGAGAGGCACAGACTGGTCACCACCCGCTTCCGTCCCCGCCACGAGCAACTAATCAGTTGGAGTCGATCGCTATTAGGATGGGTTAAATTGAACACTGATGGGGCATGCTATCGTACCTAGTTCATGACTACAGTAGATGAGACCCTGGCAAGGAGACTTCACTCAGAACATAGATTGGTGCACAACGCAGTCAGCGAAACTTTGGGCTGTCTACACAGGACTCTTGTTGGCTTGGAGATTGGTTTCCGTAAGATTGAGCTGGAAGTGGACTCGATGGGGGTACACCAGCTCCTCTCTTCTGCGTCCTCCCGCTCCCAGTCGAGCAACCCTATAATCATGGGTATCCTAGAACTTCTCAACCGAAACTAGTCTGTTGTTCATCGTCACGTATATCGAGAGAGCAACAGATGCGCGAACTGGCTCGCCGCCCAGGCAGCTCATTCCGACCTTGGTGTCACTTATTTTGATGTTACACCTATAAGGTGTCATAGTATCCTTTTAGAGGATAGGTTGGAGATCAGTTTCCTCAGACTCATTTTGTAACCGGTGTACTCTTTTTCTCTTTATATCAAAAAAATTTAGGTCCAGCTAAACATAGCATTATTGTTTAGTCATTCAGTACCCCATTTTGCCCCTAGCCCATTTTCTAACAAATTTGATCGTGAAAATGATAAATTGCTTTCAATTTTTTTTTATTATTGTTACTATTATTATTAATAATGATAATTATGAATTAAAATAGAGTTTTAATTATTTATAACTCTTTGTTTCATATAAAAATATTTATTTTATTTTTCAGTTGACTCAATATTTTAAAAATAAAAGATAGAAAAATTACTAAATAAATTATTATTTTACAATTAATCATGATATTAATGTTGAGTTTTGGCTCCTTTATTTGTCTCATATTGGTTGGAAAAAACAATTGGAGCAAGGCTCTTGCCTATATAAGAAGGCTGTTACCTCTTTAGTTAACACACCACTATAAAGTCAAAGATTCGTATGACAAATTTGACTCTAGTTAAATTTCTCTTTTGGAATGAGAGTTAAAAAGTTTATTATGGGTATTTCTTTGTGGACGTGTTGGTGTATTGGAGGATTGGATGAGAGGAAAAATTGTGTAATTGTAAGGATTTTTCACATAGTTGATTTTTCTTCTCAATGTCGGTAGTTTTTTTCTCCGGTTTGGGAGTTTTTACGTAAATTTTCTTATATTGTTATTATTTCTCTATTTTTTGATATTTTTATCTATAAAATATCATTGGATGTGGGTTCGGGAGGCCTAAATTTTAACAATTGGTATCAGAGCCAAGGTGTTTTTTTTTTTAAATTCTAAGTATACTCTGTGGTTACAGTTTTGACTGATCTTCCACATCAGAAAAGATTTTCTTAAAAAATGTTCATTTGATGCGGTGGAGTTTTGGTATGGTAGTGTGGAAGTGTATGTCTAGAAAAGTTTTAGCTAAGGAAAGACTTGATATTTAAGTGTGTCCTTTATGACCCACCTTTTTTTCCTAGAAACTTACCTAGTATATTATTCATTTCTACGGTAAAATTCATTAAGGCAGAAAAGCACAGGAAAAATGTCAGGAAATAGGGCTTCGAATCCTCTTAGATTTGAGGTGGAGAAATTCGACGAGATAATCAATTTTGGTTTATGACAAGTGCAAGTCAAGGATATTTTGATTCAGTTGGGATTACACAAGGTATTGAAAGGCAGACAAATCCCTGATATCAACACTACTACTAGTGATACTTACAAAACGACTCATACGGATAGATCTAGTATGAACGATGAAGATTGGGAGGATCTAGATTTGAGAGCAGTAAGTGGGATACGATTGTGTTTCGCTAAGAATGTCCTTGCAAATGTGCATGGAATATCTACAGCAAAGGGGCTCTGGGAAAAGCTCGAGAAGTTGTATCAAACAAAGAGCGTCTCAAATCGGATGTACCTAAAGGAGTAGTTTCATACACTGCGGATGAGGGAAGATACTACAATTTCATATCATTTAAGTGTTCTCAATGAAATCGTCTCTGAACTGGAGGCAATTGGAGTTCGTATAGATGATAACGAACAAGTTTTGAGACTCATCTGGTCTCTTCTAGCTTCATATGAACACATGAAACCTATTTTGATTCATGGGAAGGAGAAGATAGTTTTTTTGAAGTTATCGGAAAACTCTTTTTCAAAAAAGAGAAGACTGGGTGGTGGAAGAAATATTCCTCCTGAAAACTCAGCTTTGATGATAGCTGAATATCGAAAGAAGAATTCCATGAAGAAAAATATAGTATGCTGGACATGTGGATAATCTGGGCACGTGAAGAAAAATTGTCCGAGAGATGGAGCGAGTTTGGCAAGAGGCTCTGCGTCAGTTAATGGAGAGACTGACAATGTTGCTAACATTTTCTTCATGGATGATGATCTTGCTTTCTAAAGAGGAGAAGGGGAATGTACATCCTCATAGCATGCCGCTAATCCCAAAGTTGTCATGATAGAGGATATGTTATAGTTAGCGATTCCACAAGTTTGCACACCGGCATTGATTTGACATTAATGTAAGGTATGTGATAGAATTTATGTCGATGGCTGATGAACTTCTAGGAAAGCCAAACATGGGAGTTGCACCATAATTTTTTCAGCAAGGTTATTTTTGACATGTGCCGAAGTAAAAGGCTTGGAATTGGTTTATTTTTAGTGATTATGCTTTTATGGTGGCGCATGATGCTATTAAGTATGATAATTCTCTACATGAGAGTTATGTTATTTTTAGGAGATCTTCATTAAGGTGGAGTGTGGTTGTGGGATCAACCAAAGTCGTCAAAGTAGAGATTGTTGAGTTTCGACTCCTTTGTTTGTCTCATATTGGTTGGAAAAACAATTGAGGCAAGGCTCTTGCTTATATAAAAAGGTTGAGTCAAAGATTTGTATGACAAATTTGACTTTAGTTAAATTTCTATTTTGAGGTGAGAGTTGGAAAGTTTGTTTTGGGTTTTTTTGTGTGAGTGTTTTGGTATATTGGGGGATTGGGTAAGAGGAAAAATTGTGTGATTGTAAAGATTTTTCACATAGTGAATTTTTCTTCTCAGTGACCGTGGTTTTTTCTCTGGTTTAAAAGTTTCTACGTAAATTATCTTGTATTGTTATTATTTCTCTATTTTCTAATATTTTTGTCTATAAAATATTATTGAGTGTGGATTCAGGAGGCCTAAATTCTCAACAATTAATATATGTTATTTAATAAGATATTTTTAACAAAATCCAGTATCACAACATATTCTTTAAAAGATACAAATTATTAACACCAACCCGAGTCTTATCCGCCGAAAATCTTTTAAAAAAATTAGAATGTAAAATAATTTCGTTTTGTTTATAAAAATCGATCTTTAAGTTAGATTGAGTTAGAATGTTAGATAGCTTGAGGCCCGACCCGATACAATAAGCCCATTTTTCATCCCTAAAAATATTGTTTTGTTGAAGTTGAAACCGAAAACCTGAAGCCCAATAAATGGTGAAGGGTTGGAGTTGGTAATTTGATCCAAATGCCAACTTATCCCACTTTCAGCCTGAAACCTTATCCAAGTGCCTCAGCCTATGCCAGAAAGCCAAGTCAGCCATAAGAATCAAAGTGTATCCAATTCTAGCATCCTAAAGCCACATGTTGCTCATGTGGCTCCGTATGCTTCAGTTTTATTATAGCTATGCCTATAACCTCTCCTCCTTTCCTTTTCTTTATCAAGAACAGATCTCTGATTCTCATCATTTTCCGTCTGTGTCAAAATGGCAGCTGCCTCCCTGACCACCACTGTACCACAGTTCAACGGTCTTAGACCCCAGCTAGCTGCCCCCGTTAATTCCTTGGTTAGTTCGTCATCCTTGGCCTGCTCATTTTCAATTAAACCCCCCAGGATGTTGGGCATGTTCTCTTAAGAAAACAAGCATTTTTCTTTTCTTCATGCAGGCGGTTGCTCAGCCAATGAGGCGAAAGGGAAATGGAGCTTTGGGTGCTCGCATGGATTTCATCGGTTCACCAACTAATTTGGTGAGATCAAACTTCAAACAGTTAGTTTCCATCTATTGTAATGTCTAACGATTTATTTGGCCTAATGCTACTTGCAGATAATGGTGACAACCACCAGCCTAATGCTATTTGCTGGAAGATTCGGGCTAGCTCCTTCGGCCAACAGGAAGGCCACCGCAGGATTGAAGCTCGAAGTGAGGGACTCGGGCTTGCAAACCGGTGACCCTGCTGGTTTCACCCTCGCCGACACTTTGGCATGTGGAAGTGTTGGCCACATCATTGGTGTTGGGGTTGTTCTGGGTCTCAAGAACATTGGTGCCCTGTAAAAAAAGGATCCATTACCTTGTATTTTAGCGTCTCATTTTAATCCATATTTCGACTTTGTGAATTTCTGTTTACCAACATCCTTGTAAATCAGTAAATGTGTTCCATTTTGGTGCTAAACGGAGCCATAAGCAGTTCCAAGTATCACCATCCTTCACATCACCATTACCACCCAAACTTGCCACCAAAGCCATTAAACCCGTCACAGCCCCGATTTGACTAGTAATTGCTGCCATCTTCATTTCTAGTGGACAAGTATTAGCATCAAATACTCTTTTACGTATATTTTGGAAGTTGTTTTTAATTATAATTGCATTAAATAAATCAACTTTGAGGATTTGAAATTGCTAGTCTTCTTGTTATGGGGATTGGTCAACCAATTTAAGTTTATGGTCGATGTTACTTGTAACTAACATGTTTGTTTACATATTGGTTCACCAATAAAATGGTGTAGCGAACCGGTATCCATCCAAGAAACATATGTTTGAATAGTATTCTTCCTAGAGACACGTTAATTGTGTTGGGAAAGCGGGTCAGGATTCGGTTCCGACTGTAGCAAAATAATCACGAAATTTTTTCGTTATTTTTAATTTCCCGAATTTAATTATATAAAATGATTAACACGAATCATAATAAAGAGAAAACTTAATTTGTACCTTATTCCAAAGCTTGATCTTTATCTTGTTGTCTCCCTCGAATCATTTCTGAAACTGATCCGTCTCAACCACCATAGCTGCATAAGTGTCCAGCCTCTAACGATATCCACAAAAAAGATTGAGAGAACTCTTACAAAGAAGATTAAGCATGAAGTCCTAGTTCCATAAAGCTTAAGCCTATTTATAAGAAGCTATGGACGTTTTATTAATTTAATTGAAATTAGAAACTTTAATTAGAATTACAAATAATTTTAATTAAATACCAATTATGCCCATATAAGATTCAATATCTCATATTGATCCTTGTTTATTAAATATCTCATATTTAATCATAAAGTTTGTTAAACTTTATAATCAAGTCCAACTTGATTAAATTAACTTTGCTCTCTTTAACCCATTCTATACGTAAAACCCATTAGGTTCCCAAATACATTGGCAATGATTATAAAATCTAATTTTAATTCATAATTAAAATTGGATAAATTAAAACTCATTTTAATTTATCTGTAATTCTGCAATTAAATAATTTATAACCCTAGATCAAGATTGGCATCTAGCAAGGCATCATGCTTACCCAAATATTTAGGAATGTCAATGTAGTTTTGACTAGCCTTTCTGTGCATAATTTTTCCGTATAATTTAATCCTTTCATCATACAAAGTTTCGATTAGACATAGAGTATGAAATTAATGTCTACTATATTTTGAATATAATCATATTAGTTCTCCGCCATTAGCTATCGATTCAATTAATGACATTTGTAAATTATTTACAAAGCATCATTTCACCTTGGTCAAGGATTTCCTGAATCAATACTAATTGAGAACAACGAAACATTCTCCCTAATTATTTTAGGGTGATGAATCCTATCTTGATCATTCAACTTTCTCCATATAGTTCATGCTATATTCAATGACTACCGATTAAATGATCTACGATTAAATAGATCGTAAATAGTATCAAAATATAGCAATCCTAATACAAGATAACTTTGATAACCTCAAGCCAAATGATCACTTGTACAATCATCACAATGAGAATTCTATAGACACACAATTAATATTCCAAATAGATTTCTCATATCAGGTCTGTTCAGTGAACATGTTCTCTAGCAAACACCCATATGTTTGTTTAAGTATCTCTATACTTTAGTATATGAGATATACTACTTCCTTCATAAGGAAAAACAAAACGTATGCTAGTCTTTTTTCATTCTATTAATGTCTAATCTTAATAAAACAATGATTAAAAACATTTAGGAATAATCCATAAATGTAATATGAATCTTATAATTATAATCTCATTATAATTTCATTTGCAATATACAATTATCACATAAACTTTATCATATACATCTAAACATGTACAAGATAAATAATGCGTTTAAATAATTTGTCACTAAACTACAACCAAAGTGAATGGCTGTAAGGCATAAATTAATAATAACTACACATAGTTGGTGTCAATAAGTTATGACTTCATTTTCTGAAAATGGTCAGCTAGAAGAACTTATCCTATCAAAAATGTTCTTTGAACATAAAGTATTAATTAAAGTTGTCCAGATCACGCAATTCTCCAAGATTTGATTCCACTCAACATTACAATACAGACAAAGACTTTTTCAAAGTTCAATTAAAAAGGAATTTTACAGCCCTTCAAACCATTCATGAATTGAAACCCATCATCCTTTATAAATTGAATTCGCTTGAAAAAGTATCGGAATTGAATTACGAACTGAGACTTTAATTCTTCTTTTTGAACGTTGAAAATATCCTTCCAATAATACCCCTCTAACTCTACCATATATCTCTTCACCTCAAGCAGCCCCTCCCACCTCAAACAACCCCTCCCACCAAGAAACGGAACAACAACATCTTCTCTACAAATCAGCACCTCCCACCATATCCAAGTCTTCCCTTTTCCTTGTTCATGGGGTGTCTTTTCCTTTTTTGTCTTTTTGTCTATGATCATCGTTCTCTTTTATATCCATTATTCGATTTAGCTTCTCCTTCCCATCCTGTTTACATTTTTTTGCATTTCTCAATTTTTTGGTATATATCTAGATTTTTTGTTTGTTTGTCTTTATAGCTCGGTCTAACCTAAAGTCATTTGCAATCAATTTTTTCTTTTCATTTTAATAATGAACCTTTTTTATAATATCACTTATAATGAGATTGATGTTTATAACTTGCTCTATGTAAATGTGAATATTTATTATTTAATAAGATTATTTTTTTAGTCAAAGGTAAAAATGTCATATGAAATAATTGAATTCATTTTGATTGTGTTCCAAATAGTGTAATTGAATTCAATTCTAATATTACTGGGTTTGTTCTAAACAATGTAAATTTAATTCAATTCAATCTCATTAATGTAATTGAATCTAATTCGTTAATGAATTTAATTCGAAGGTTTCTAAACGACTCGTAAATTTTAGGTTATAGAAACTGCTAATTCGAGACTCATACACTTGTAAAAATTGGTTTCTACATATAACCGGTAGTTTATTTATTAATCTCTATAATTTAAGGGTTGGAAGATAGCGTATAACATCTTGCTATTATTTTTGATTCACACTTGATAAACCCTTGTTTGTCTGGAATTGTTGGCTACTTTTTTGTGAGTTTGAGTTCCAAAACAAACAACAACTATCACCATCAAAAGCAATGTTGATCTAGTATTCTATTCCATCTAAAATTGTATCACAACCTTTTAGGGGTGCTTAGTTAGTTGGTATAGGAAAAAAGGAAGAAAGGAAAGGGTAAGGATGATTGGTAATATATTATAATTGGATGGACAATTTTTCTATATCAACTTTTGAGGCAGTACTACATACCTCTCAATTATGGAAAGAATAGAAGTTATTTCATTCCTCAGTATATTTATTATAAGGGGGTACTTGCTTGATGGATTTGAGAAGGGGTTAATGGTATGGAATGAAAAGTGAGTGGTTAGTTATTGATTATCACTATAGGGGTAATAGTTTGATATTTCACTTTTAGGGAATCCTCTATACCCTCTATTTAGTAGAGGAATGAAACTCATTTCTTCGTAGTGACTCTTTTTAAAAAAACATTTTTATTACTAATTAATTACATACTATTAATTAATTAAAATATATTTAACTAATTAATTAAAATAATATAATTAATTACGTTATAATTAATTAATGACAATATAATTAATTAAAATATAATTCATTCATTAATTAAAATATTGTAATTAATTAAATAATTAAAATATGATTAATTAATTACACTATAATTAATTAAAATATAATTCATTCATTCATTAAAATATTGTAATTGATTAATTAAAATATTATTATTAATTAAAATATAACTAAATAAAAGATAATTATTCATTAATTAAAATATTGCAATTAATTAACTAATCACATTATAAATAATTAAAATATTATTATTATTCAATTACTTACATTATAATTAATTAAAATATAACTAATTAAAATATAATTATTCATTAATTAAAATATTTTAATTAGCTAATTAATTACAATATTGCTATTAATTAACTATAATATTTTAATTAATTAAATAATTATAATATTTTAGACAAACCAACCATTATCAATGATAATGGTAATCATTCTTTTCTCTTTACTAATCATCATAATTATAATGATAATATACATTCCCATTCCTCACTATATTCATTTTTATTCTTATTATCATTCCCTGTCGCTAACCAACCGCCCCCTTAAATCTTAGAATTAATTACTAAAAAAAGTCCAAATTTTTGTTAATTTTTTAATTATAGCCTGAATTTAAAAAAGTAACAATAAAATACTTAAATTTTCAATTTTTTTAATTCTAGCCCAAATTTTAAAAAATAGTAAAATGTTCACACTTTCAAATTTTCAATTATAGCTTAATAATTAGTGTTTCTGTTAAGTTTGTTGACGTGACTTACCACTTGTTTCAAAAACCTTAATTATTAATATTCGTCAGCTAAAATTAACACAATAAATGAAGATTAATGAAACAAGGTCGTTTAGTCACATAATTAAAATGATGTTGTTAGTTAAAAATGATCTAAATTAGATTAAGCAGCCCTGACGACCTTATGCTTTATTTCATTTTCAGTTTGTTTTCTCGACACTCTCACCTTTCGATTTTAACGTCGAGCTAGAATTGAAGAAAATTGAAAGTTTGAATATTTTGTTGTCACTTTTTAAAATTTGGACTATAATTAAAAAAATTGAAAATTTAGACATTTTATTACTACTTTTTAATTCAGATTATAATTAAAAAATTAATGAGAGTTTGAGTTTTTTTTTAATTAACCCTAAATCTTGTTACCATTTCTTCAACTGAATCAATCCCACCCTTAAGCTAGTATCGGGAGAATTTGAAGCTAAAGACAAAAAGAACACATAAGTTACAAACCAGGTGTCGGCCACCTCTCCCCCGTTGATTGACAAACATTTCGATTGAATGCCTGCAGCTAGATGAGAAATAGACAATTGATTGAAATTAAAACGAGTTTGAATAATATGTGAAAATAGGATTATACTTGCAGAGATGAACATGACATATCTTACTCAATGGGACATATCTTACCATTTCTTCAACTGAATCAATCACACCCTTACGCTAGTATCGGGAGATATTTGAAGCTAATAGACAAAAATAACACATAAGCTCCAAACCAGGTGCCAGCCATCTCTCGCCAGTTGATTGACAAACATTTCGATTGAAAGTCTACAGCTAGATGAGAAATAGACAATTGATTGAAATTAAACCAAGCTTGAATAATACGTGAGAATAGGACTATACTTGCAGAGATTAATTATAAGTCATGCACTATTATAATACTTGACTTAAAATTAAAAGTAATCTATTAAGTTTTTAAGCTAATGAGCCTAAATTATTTAATTATGAGTTATTACATGTGTAAAAATTCTAATATTATAAAACTTAAGTATTATATATCTAATTTATAGGCAAATTAGAAACAAGTATTATACATAAAAATAAGTGATTATAATTCCCCAGAAAATATTAGTTTTTTTTAAAATATCTCATCGTTAGAAAAGACAAACCAACTATACATTTTTTTTATTAAAGAGAAAAAGATACAATTTACAAAACGAGTCGGGAGAAACTAATGCCTGACTGATCCTCAAAGAGGATAGAATGACACCTACTGGGTGTGGTATCTAAAAAAAGCAAGTCCAAGGTCGAACCGCACTGCATGGCTTACTAGCCAGTCCGCTCAACGATTACTCTCCCGGTAGATATGGCGGTGCGTAATGGTTCAATTTCGAGAAAACAGTTCCTGGATCCCCTGAACCAGCGGATTGAGGATGGTGGATCGGCTCGCCTCAGAAGAGAGTAGGGTGAGCACCGCGATCGAGTCTACTTCAAGTTCGATCCGACGATAACCGAGGGACCAAGCAAGGGTGAGACCGGAAATAATATAAAATTATAATATTAATTTTTAAAAATTAAATTCAATTTTTGGTATATATGTTTTTATTTTAAATAATTTTTAGATTAATTAATCAAAATAATATATTAATAAAATATTCTTTTGTGTAGATTAATTAATTATAAAATTATCAAAATAATCAGTATGAATTTAATGCGGATAATAATAGAGATTAGGAAAAACGACAAGATATGTGTAACTTGGTAGCTGAATTTAAGCTTAATTCTTGAAGATATTTGGCAGCTGGGTTAAGATAATAATTTACCTTTGCTGATTTTCACGTGATTTGTGTCGTTGGGATTTTTGGTCATTATATAAAATCTTTGCAACTAATCGCGTGTGGTTGGAATTTTTGGCGATTATGTGAAATCTTTGGGACTACTTTTTTCTTAAGTTGTCACTCTTAAATGGGAGGCTATGCGGCTGGCCAAATGCTGCATGTTTATTCCTGGGTGATTTATTAGCTGCACATTCTTTTAATTTGAACATTTATTGAGGGTGTTTGAGCATGTTTATTCTTGGATGATTTGATAGCTGCACATTTTTTTCTTTTTTTGTTACTTACGAGATGTCTTAAGAAAGTCTCAAATATGACACGTTCTTTTATTTTGAACATTTATTAAGGGTGATTTAGTAACTAGCTTTTCTTTTTGTGTTTGTGTAGTTTTTGTTGGATATTTTCCATCTCTCGTCAACAATAACAGCGGGCTGTAGAGAAGATTGACATCATTGATTTTTGCAGCTAGGTTTTGTTGATGTATGTGAATGATGGCTGTCTTATCGTTCATATGGTTTAGTTTTATGGCTCCTGATTATGAGTTGTGGTGTAAGAAAATTTCAAAAGTTGCAGCGAATATTCTTATTCCATAGTGTGATGTTTGATGAGTAGATAGAGTGCTAATTGAGTACGTTTCTGCTGACTATGGACAGTGATATTTGTGTGTAAAGTTTCAACAGCTGCCGTGCATTTTGGAGCCGTCGGTAGAAGTTTGACGCTAATAGACAAAAAGAACACACAAGCTCCAAACCAGGCGTCGGCCATGTCTCCCCAGTTGATTGACAACATTTTGATTGAATGTCTACAGCTAGATGAGAAATAGACATGTGATTGAAATTAAACCAACCTTGAATAAGACGTGAGAATAGGACTATACTTGAAGAGATGAACATGAAAAGTTCAATTCTTATACCTATGAAAAAGATAAAAAGTGAAAATTTTATTTTAAATATTTTAAAATATTATTATTTATTTTAAAAATTAGAAAAATAGTATGTGTCATTTTTATTTTAAAAAATATAGTTATTATTTTTTAGTAGAAATGTGAGTTCAATTATATCAAATACATGTCATTTATATGCTAAAATCACAACAACAAAAAATAACTCTAATTTCCCCTTTTCAATTTAGAAATCGATATGAAAATCTCGCAGACCAAACTCCCCCGAGTTTTTTTGCTACGTTACATTATTGATAACCACAACTTCAGGCCTAGCAGTGGGTATAATACATCTGTTAATTCTTTCTTATATAATAAATTACAGGATCTTAGAATCTAATAAGTTTTCACAATAACATAAGCGTACCTTGATCCATTGTGTTTCCGATACTTTCCGAACAGATAATCTTCAATAATCTTTGCAAGATATCCTTTAGATTTTGTTTTCTCTCTCTTTGCCTTTGTTTCGTAACTTTCCGTATATGTTTGATGGATAGATACTTGAAAGACTTTATAGGTAGAGAGAGAGAGGTAGTTATCTATTTAAAAATTCAAACAACACCTCTTTTCATTATCATTATCTTTACATTCCATCAATGTAAATACATCATAGTATTTATTTTAATTAAACCTAATATCTCTTACTCAAATAATTTAATGGGATTTAATATACTAAAAGAATTAAACCAAAATATATGGGCCACATATAATGAAATTATCTAACATAGGTAAGATGGAGAGGAAGAAGAAGAAGAACTGAACCCAAACATATCCTTACAAGCTATGACGGGGTTGAGGAATTAAAGAAAGTATAAGAAAATGAGTATTATGGGAATTCATAAACAGAAGCCTCTATTTATTCTGATCGACAGTGGGAGTACATTCAATTTCATTGATGAGGTAGTAGCCCTTACAAATTACATTAGATGGGGGACTAAAGTTGAAAGTAAAATATGCAAAGGCTTTGATTCACTCCTAATGCATTAATTATCAACCTGGGATGTGATATGGTTTTAGGAGTGCAGTGGCCGGTGACCCTCAATAACATAATGTGCAATTTCAAGGATCGAATAATGGAGTTTATATATAGGAAGGAAAAAGTGGTAAAGCTGATAGGTGCTCTTGAGGAATCAACGAAGGTGATTTCAGATAGGGGTTTTAATAAGCTCTTAGAAAGTTCTAGGAAGGAAACACTATATATGTTGCACTTATCCTACCCCACTAAATTCCATATGCAATAATTCAACTTAGGTGATTAGCCTAATTCAAAGGAGGAGTTCGAGAGATTACAAGTTGAATTTAGTGAAGTCTTTAAGGAACCTAGTCAATTACTCCTCAAAAGAACACATGATCATAGTATTCAACTTAAAGAGGGAATATAGGGCATTAATATCAGACCTTATAGATATTCAGTCAAGCAAAAGGATGCCATTAAGAGAGCTATGTAGGAGCTTATGTAGCAAGGGTTTATCGTCACAGTTTTAGTACTCATGTTACCTGTGGTACTTATTAAGAAGAAGGATAATACATGGAGGATGCATATGAAGTATAGGGAGTTGAGCAAGCATACCATTAAAAGAAAATTCCCTATTCCTTTGATTGTGAAATTATTTGATGAATTGAAGGGATCTAAACTTAATCGAAGTTCTGTCTAATACTTAGTGACTTGATTATGGTGCTAGTATTCATTTTTTCTAAGGTTATCTAGGGATTCCTTAAAATCTAAAACAAAAACCTAAGAATTTTTTGTTTGCAGTAAATCATAATAAGGCCCCAATTGAAGGGGTAGGGACTTATCATCTAATATTAGATACTACATCACCTAGATATAATACAAACTTTTTATGTACCTTCAATTTATCAAAACTTAATTTCTATTTTGAAACTTGATAGAAGTGGGTTTACTTTTAAGTTTGGTTTGGTTGTTTTAGTTTATTCAAACATAATTTCATTATTGGTTATGGAATTCTTATGGATAGTTTATATAAATTTAAACTTGATTTTCTAAATCCTTATTTTATGCTTCCATACCATTGGAGCTAAACATATCATAATGAATAGTAATTCAACTTACTTGTGACATAAAAGTTTGAGTCATATATTCAAAGAATGATTAGAAAGATTGATAAAGAATAAAATTCTTTCAAATTTAAATTTTGATTAATCTCAATATATGTATGGACTGTATTAAAGAAAAGCAAACCAAGCATAGTAAAAAAGGAGTCACATGAAATACTCAGCTCCTTGAAATTATACACATCGATATAAGTAGACCATTTGACACTCCATCTTTTAGTGGAGAAAGGTATTTTATAACCTTTATATATGTTTTTCATGTTTTGAATTTGTCTATTTGATTAATGAAAAATCTTAAGTTATAGACACCCTTGAGATGTTTACAAAGGAGGTTGAAAGGCAATTAGATTTTAAAAGGTAAAAATTGTAAGATTTGATGGTAGTGGTGAATATTATGAAACATATGATGAATCATGATAATGTCCAGGTCTATTTGCAAAGTTTCTTAAAAGAACATGACATATGTATACAATATACTATACCAAGCACAACTCAACAAAATGGTATGATAAAAAGAGTAATAAGACATTATGGTTATGGTCTCACTGCCTAAATCCTTATGGATGCATGCACTTAAAACTGTTGTGCATTTACTGAATATGATTCATAGTAAGGCAATACCTAAAACTCCTTTTGAGTTATGGATTCAAAGGAAGCCTAGGATGAGGCACCTACATGTTTGAGGCTGTCCAACAAAAACACAATTTTATAATCCGTATTAAAGGAAATTAGATTCTTGAATATTTAATGGCTTAATAGTTACCTAGAGAACTCTAAAGGGTATAAGTTTTATTCTCCAAACCAAAGTCCAAATTGTTTTCAAAACAACTAATGTTAAGTTCATTGAAAATGGCGAAGTTAGTGGGAGTGCTGAGAAACATGTTGCAAATATTAGTGAAATAATGGTTGATGTTCTATTACTTATAAAATTTTCAATATCTACATCTATACTAAATATAGTCCTAGTATTGAAAGAACAAAATGATCTTGGAAACATTTAGATAAAACAACACCTCATGAAGAAACAAACTTACTACCAATTGATATAAATAAACTATATAGAATAGTTTAAATAAACTAGTAAGAATAATGAAATTAACTATTCCTATGATTATGTGGTTAGAGTCAAAATTTTATTATGGCATTAATAAAGACCCTGTTTCATTTTTAAAAGCTATTGAAAGTGAAAATTCTGATAAATTGATTGATGATATGAAAGATGAGTTAAATTCAATGGCACAAAATAATATCTGAGAACTTGTTGACTTGCCAATAGGTTCTAAATGATTCAGATACAAAAGATTCTTTAAGATCAAATATGAATCAACTTATAATATTGAACTGTATAAAGATAGGCTTGTTGCCAAAGGTTATACTTAAAGGATTATATTGACTATAAAGAGAATTTTTTAACTTGTCTCAATGAAACATACATTGAGAACAATTATGGAATTAGTGTCTTGGTTTGATTTAGAGTTACAATAAATAGATGTCGAAATTACCTTTCTGAATTATAATCTTAAGAAGAAAGTTTATATAGGTCAAATTGAAGGTTTTTCCATAGAAAGAAAAGGTCACTTGGTGTGTAAACTAAAGAAATCAATATATGAGCTTAAACAATCTTCCTAAAAATGGTATATTAAATTTACTGAGACCATACCATCTTTTGGTTTTTAAGAAAATATTGTTGATCATTGTATCTACCAAAAGATCAGTGGGAGTAATTTTATATTTCTAGGTCTATATGTTGATGATATTTTACTTATTACTAATGATTTGGGCTTATTGATAAGACTAAAGATTTTCTCTCTAGGAATTTTGAAATGAAAGATATGGGAGAGGTAAATAAAATTTAATATTCTGAAATAAATCACAAGAATTGGTATGATTGTCTTAGAAAGACTATACCAAAAGAATTATTGAGATATTTAATATGAACAAATGTATAGTAGGGATTATAATGAGGTAAAAAGTAAATAAAATTAGTCTCATATAATGTTTAAAGAATGATATGAAATGTATGCTTTTATTGTTGGCAGTTTGATGTATTTGCAAACATGCACGAGACTTAATATCAGCTTCGTGGTTGGAATGCTAGGCAAATATCAAAGTAATTGATAAGTGTGAAATGCATCATATTTTAGGGTATAATTTGATATGTGTTTATCTATTTATTCGATTGTTTATTAAGTGTTTTCGGTGTAATTGTGTTAATTTGTGAATTATTTGTGTTTAAGTGTTTTCATGGGTTAGTACAAGCATTTAAGCTTAATTATTACGTTTTGAGGTACCTTGATGCGTTTGTTAGTGTTTTAGGTTCAATAGCAAAGAATGGAGAAGTTTCGGAGAGACTTGGACCGAAACAATGGCGCATGATCGTAACCCATCTACCACAATTTTGAAATAAGTAAGGGACACATCTTACGATCGTGGCCAAATAGCCACGACTGTGACATCAGTATAAGACATAGCCCACGATCATGTCCTGCCTGCCACGATCATGACAGAAAGCTTACAATTGGGCCAGGATCTTGGCTTACGTCGGGCAGATGCACAGACACACATAAAATCGAGTTGTGAGGGATTTTTCAGGGATTTTTCAAACCTTTCAAACCTGAAAAAACCCTAAGGCTACCCAGAACACATCAAGTATATAAAGAATGAGACAAAATAGATAAGGGAGCTTCTTGCATCAGCCACCATTAAGAAACCTTAGAGAGAGTTCCTCAGGAGATTGAGAAAGAGATGAAGGAAGACAAATGTGGAGAAGAAGTCGATTCGAAGTACTTCCCAGAATAGAAGGTTTCACAACGTTGCTACTTTTATCATCCGTTCAGATCTGGTTTTAATGTATTTCAATTTTATTTATGTATAGAATTGAGATAACTATTGAGATAGGATTTTATGAATGTTGAGAAATGTCTAAACTCACCTTCGGGTTATTTTTATCTTTGATTCAATAAAAATTTGATTGTTTATGTTATTTGGATTCATTGTAATTGATTTATGTACTTACATAATTTGATGATAGACTGAGAGGATGCATCGAATGAAAATAATTAAATTGGGCTAACAAGAGTTAGGTGATTTAATAAAAATGAGAAATCATTCAAATTGATAATTGTGTAAAGAGAGGTCTCACATAAATTCCCAGGAGTCTATTGAAAAACTTCAGATGTAATTAGGGGTTGGATAAAATGTAAATTGAGAAATTGCAATTTTCCATATTCTGATTAGGGTTTAAAATTTAGGGCTATTGGTTATAACTCGATAGAGAGTAATCAACCCTAGGATCGTCCAGGACTAATAATCCGATAATTCCTAATTAATTACATTGGTGTTGAAGATAAGTTAAAATTTCCCTTTCTCTCAATTGGTAGTTCCTTAGATTGATTTTTGATATATGTGTTGCAATTTGCTGATTTGTTAATATTTTGTGATTAATTCTTGAATTGACTTGTTTGATTGAATTGATTGATTGAATTGCATCATTTTTTTAGTTTAGTTCAATTTGAATTTCTGTGATTAGTTTTGACTTTAGATTTTAGGATTAGATTAACTCTCATCATGGGATCGACACCTTTAATACTAAATGAACTACCCGTACATTTGTGGAATATCGAGGTCAAAATATTAAAACTACACATATTGGAAAACCACAATTAAGTTTTTGGCGTCATTGTTGGCGAGGTATTAGTTTAGTCCTATAGTTTAATGCGTTTAGTTTAGGTTTTAAAATTTGTTTTTGTTCTTTCTTTTCTATTTCTGAAATTATGCTCTTGTATGAACACAAGAATCACGAGAAATTTGAGTCACGTAGCTGAAAAATTAGATTTAGACATCACTCGACTAGAACGAACCATTCAGAAAGCTTAGCATAATGAAGAAGAAAATTTGCGAAGACAACAATGGTCGAGGAACTTTAGTAGGATTTGAACCACGGAGCTAACCAAGAACGACAACAGAGGACCATTATGGACTTTATGAGACCAAGGTTCAATGCGACTAATAAAGGAGTAGCTAGACCACGAGTATAAGCCACACCATTTGAAATTTAACCAGCTCTCTTAAACATGCTGAACAGAATGTGCAATTTTATGGACTAGCAAATGAATACCCCAATGCGCATATAGTGAACTTCTTAAAAATCTACGATACCTTTTGCTACCACAGATATCGAAAGATGTAGCTCGAATTATGCTCTTTTCGTTTATCCTCAGAGATAGAGCAAATGCTTGGTATCACTCCCTTAACCCAACCAATGTTACCACGTGGGATCAATTAGTTTGTGTCTTTTTAGATAAATATTTTCCCCTGACTTAGACCATTAAGATCATCAAAGAAATCACCAACTTCTAACAAGGAGACGGGGATTCGATCTACCAAACGTGAGAACGATACAAGGATTTGCAACAGAAATGCCCACATCACAACTTACGCAAGGAATTTTTGTTACAAATGTTTTATAATGGAGTTACCCCACATACAAGAGGCACGATCGATAGAGCTTTAAGAGGATCATTGATGAGGAAGACAATTGATGAAGAGGAAGAATTAATAGATGAGATAGCGAGTAACAATTGTCCAAGCGGAGTAGACAAACTATTACATTCCATGAACAAAAAGGAATTGTGGTTGTTGATCAAATGAAGAAAATGCAAGTAAGGATTGATAACCTAACTCGACAGCTCAACAACATGAAGGCTTTGTCCTCAACTCTGGTGAAGGTCGTACAACTTAAGTGTGAACTCCATAGACAATTAGACCATGACACAGTGGACTATTTCTTAATGAAGGAAGGTGATCCAAAGCAATTAAATTACATGGGAGCCCAGTATGGAGAAGAGGGGGGAACAACCCTTACTCCAACACTTACAACCCTGGGTGGAAGAATCACCCTAAATTCTCTTAGACAAACAATGCAGGAGGATAGTTCATAACTCAAGGACAATCGGGATTCCAACAAAATAAACTAAGCTTAATAGAATTTAAGTTGGATAATAATGGAGACACAAAGGATACATATAGGAGGCTTGAGAGAAAATTCAAACAAGTTACTAAGAACCACACCTCTTCAATATATAATTTGGAGGTACAAGTAGGTCAACTAGCTGAAGCAATATCTACTTGGAATGCAGGAACCTTTCCAAGCAATACCGAGTCTGACCCAAAGGAAAGGATCATGGCCATCACTCAGTCCCAAGAAAAGGAACTTGATCATATAAAGGAGAATGGAGATAAAGGAAAAGGACAAGTAATTGTGGAACTCCATCCAAATGAGTTCGGAATTGATCCAATTGAGGAATCTTGAGTCAAATTACCATACCCTATTCTAGTGCAACGAAAATCATAGTCAAGTAGGGTAACAAGGAATTTTGAGGAGGTTGACTTAAACAAGGTTGAGAACATAATGGAACACCTACAAATGAGGCTCACATTAACGAAATTGGTGAAGAAGAAGGTTAAGGTGCGCGAAGCAGAAGAAAACCCCAACATAGCACAGAAGAAAGAGGATCTAGGGGATTTTTACATTCCTTGCAGTATAAATGGAGTCAAGTTCGACAGGGCATTTGCAGATTTATGAGTGAGTATCAATATGATACTCTACACCTTTAGTCAAAAGTTGGGGTTAGGAGAGTTAGTACCCACAAAGATGTTAGTAAAAATGGCTGACATAATAGTTCATAAACTAAAGGGGATTATTAAGGATGTGCAAGTACAAGTTGATAATTTTACTTTTCCTACAGACTTCTATACAGTGGATTAGCATGATGATTTCTGTGTCAGTTCCTATTGAACAAAACTAATTGGATTAGAGCATTTCGATGCTAAGAACACACACAACAACATTATTAAGAGTCATGAACATTTGTTGATGCATAAATTCATGTGCTAAATCATCATCATCATCACCCAGTCTGAAATCTCGCAATGAAGCATCATTGCGAGGGTCTGGGGAGGTCCGATAGTGCGCAGCCTTACCCCTGTTAAGTCAAAATGACGTTACATAAATGATTTTGATGAAGTACAAATAATAATGAAAAGCAGACGAAGAAAAACAGACGGAAGAAAAGTAGACGAAGAAATATAGACGGAAGAAAAACAAACGGAAGCTATAAAGAAAAGCAGACGGAAGCTATAAAGAAAAGTAGACGGAAGAAAAATAGACGAAGAAATATAGACGGAAGAAAAGCAGACGAAAGAAAAGCAGACGAATGAAAAGCAGACAGAAGCTAAAATGAAAAGCAGACGAATGAAAAGCAAACGAAGAAAAACAGACGGAAGCAAACCATGTCAAATCAAGAATCAGTTTGAGTTAGTTACAGAACTCAACTAAATAACCGTTTCTTGAAAGAAGCAAGAATCAAGAATCAAGAAGCAGTTGAAGACGAAGACTATAAATATGAGTCGGA
>JAOSBK010000003.1:31500189-31525573 GCA_027568895.1 Erythroxylum shatona
CGCAGAAGTGTACAGGCTACGTAGAAACCTGAGGGATCTTGGAGTTTCAGATTTACATCCTCTAGGCTCTTGGAGTGGGGACGCAGAAGCTTAGGATTAGCCTAACTAAACCGAGATATCTAATGTAATAAAAAAAAGATAACATCTTGATGATGAGATGTATTATTTTATCCGGTACTTATTCTTTATTCTCACACGCAGTTGGAAGCCATACACTTGCTTCAGCTATGGAATTGGTCTTGTTATAATTTCACTTTACAAAATCTCACTTAAAATCATATGTAACGGTAAATTAATAATATTCAATTCATATAAATTAATTAATCAAGATTAGTATAATTTAGGATCATAAATTTATTTCTTAAAAAATAATTAAATTTTATATTAAAATAGGATCATAAAATTCATTATATTATTAATTTATTAAATAACATTTCCAAATGGTTTCCTTGAAATACAATTGAATTTGTAGATCTCGTATGAAGGCGATTGAATAGTGGATCAAACTTGGTAGTTCAATTGGAAAAGAAGTTGGAAGACTACTCAACTAGATTTTAAATCATGTGCAGTTGATGGATGAGTGATTATTAATGGAAAAAAATAAAAGTTAATAATATTTTATTGATTGAAATGTAAATTTATAATATAATATAATAGAAGAAGATAGTTTTATGTTACATCTAATTATATCTTAAACAATAAAAATAAGTTATCTTCAATTTAAAAATTTATGATTAAATTTAGAATGATAAAGAATATTTCACTATATTATGTTATGAATTTTTTTAAAATAATATTTTATTATATTATATTATAAAAATATTATTTTATTTAAATAATAATTTTTTAATATTATTTTTATTCACATTTTATTATATTATAAATCTTTTTATTTTATTTTTTACGTTTAACTGCCCTAAAGAACGAAAAGTTTTTCCTATAGTTTTATCAAATCACCGCGTTGATCAAAGTCATAACATTTTCGACTGTCTATTCTACGCCTGGATGTATTGGAGAAATTCCTCAATAATAACCACAAGTCGGGGCTGACATAAGGTCAATAGAAGCCCACATAGGACAACACGAGTTTGTCGCTTTTGGTTGACCAATCTGACACTCACGCGCTTTAAAGGTACTTGAGGAACAGTTCCACTTCTTTTTGGATCGTTTAATGTAATAAAATAAAATGAAACTATCCTCGGTAAAATAAAATGTAATATAACGAAAAATTATTTAAGAATAATAAAAAAAGTTTATAATATAATATAATAAAATATTATTTAAACAATAAATATAATATAATATAATATATAATAAATAACTATCATATCTTTTATATTATAATATTTATTTTAAAATTTTAATACTATAATTTTAAAACAAAAATTATATTTAATTAAAAAATCACGATTGTGATTAATGTTGTGACAAATAATAAAATTTATTATAAAATTTGTTATAATTTTATTATTAATTATATACAATTTATTATTAATTATATAAAATTATTATTAATAAATATTTAATAAAATTTATTTTATGCTATTTCATGTAATTTGTATTTAAAAATAATTTATTTATATTATTATTTACGTAGAAATATAATAATTATATGTTTTTTATTTTATTAATAAAATTTTTACTTATTTTATTATTAATTATATATAATTTATTATTATTCATATAAAAATATTATTATTAACTATTTAATAAAATTTATTATATTAAATATTATTTTATTGTATTTAATATATTAATTTTATTTAATATAATATTATGACTTGGTCACCGAAAAATTATTAAAAATATATTAAGTAGCATACATTTATTAGTTTACGTTTCATCCGATATTTTCGAATCTAAATTTTTTTATTTTTTATTTAAAATAAAATAAAACTTAATATAAAATTCCATGTTTTCATTATATTTTATTTTAAAATAAAACGTAATATAAAAACGTCAATTTTATTCTATTCCGTACTATTATACAACCTGTTTTAAGTTTATTAAGTTTCATCGTAATCTATTCCATTACGAATCGTCGACGAAACATCCCTAAAGTACACGAGAATCCACGACAGGTAGTGACTTTTGCAGTGTTTCTAAAGAGAGAGAGTGTTCTTAGAGAGAGCAAGAGTTAGTGCCCACTTCATCTTTCATTTTCCCTTTGTTTGATTAAACAAGTGAGGCTACAAAGCGCTTGTGTGCTTTATTAGGGTTTTACGAGTTGTTTTTATCTACGCTAATTGATCTTTTATTATCATATATATGGACTCTCTCAAGTATCAAGTCTGGTGAAGTTTCAAATTTTGGTGTTTCTATATATGTCAGCTTCTCTTGTGTTATTGCTCAACCAATGACTTGGGTTTGATACAAGACAAGAAAATATGTTAGCTGCAACACCAACTACTGCTGTCTCTGGTTTTGAAGTTGAGAAAAGCAAAGTAAGAGAAAGTTTGGGTTTTGCTTTTGCATCATTGCAAGGAAAGGTTCTTGTTCTATGCAACGTTCATCTACAATGGCTTATTCTGTGCTTCAGTGTTGAGCTACAAGAGCGTGTGGTTTATGGGTTTTCGTTTTAGTGTTTGTGGGATGTCAGAGAGCAAAGAGAAAAGATGGTTTGTGGAGGCTATTCATCAAAAGATTTCATGGAGTCGGTATGAAATCAAACAGAAAGATGACATTTTTAGGTACGCACCTCCTCTTTCTCCTTTTGCAACGTCTCCATATAGCAGAGAGACCAGCCCTTTGTCACCGTCATCGTCATCTTCTGGTGCTAGGATTAGCCCTTCTGTTCTTTTCATTATAGTGATTCTTGCTGTACTGTTTTTCATCTCCGGTCTGCTCCACTTGCTTGTTAGATTCCTTGTAAAGCGCCCATCTTCCTCAGGTGAATCTCAATCTAATAGGTACCCAGAAATATCTGGTTCGGATGCACTCCAAAGACAGCTTCAGCAGCTTTTCCATCTCCATGATTCTGGTCTGGATCAAGCTTTTATAGATGCCCTTCCTGTTTTTCAGTATAGAGAGATAATGGGTCTAAAAGAGCCTTTTGATTGTGCTGTTTGCTTGTGTGAGTTCTCTGAGAAAGACCAGCTAAGATTACTCCCTATGTGCAGTCATGCCTTCCATATCAATTGCATAGACACATGGTTACTATCAAACTCTACTTGCCCACTTTGTAGAGGAACCCTTTTCACTTCTGGGTTTCCAATGGAAAACCCAATATTAGATCTCTATGATTTCAGAGAAGATGAAGGCTTTCCTGGTAATGGAGAAACTGGTATGAATTCTAATCCAAAAACTGTAGAAATTGAAGAAATTGTTGCTGAGAAGGGGGTTTTGCCTGTAAGACTTGGTAAATTCAGAAAGCTAAATGATGGGACGGGAGAGGCAGGGGGTGAGACTAGTAGCAGTAATTTGGATGCAAGAAGATGTTTTTCAATGGGTTCATTTCAATATGTAGTTGGTAATTCAGAACTCAGGGTAGCATTTTCAAATGATCGACGGGTCCGGGATGTCAAGCTCCCGAGAGACACAGAACAGAATGGGGATCTATCAACTGGTGGGGATTTGGAGGGAAAGAGGATTAGTAGTATGGCCAAAGGAGAGAGCTTCTATGCGTCTAAAATTTGGCTTTGGTCCAAGAAGGGCAAGTTCTCCACCGCTTCAGATGCTAATAACAGTATACATTCTTCCCTTAATGTGGACTTGCCATGGATGGCTAGAGCAGAAGACAAATGAAAGGTATTTTCCCTTTTTGTGCTTTAGTGATATTATGCTCATCCTTGGAAAATTTTGGGATGGTTGGAGGCATATTGTTGATGTAGTGCTCTGTATTGTCAAATTTAAAGAGCATAATTCCATTAACCAAATTAGGATAGATGGAGATCACCTTCTACTAGTTCAGAGGTTAGTTTTTACACTTATTGAAGAGAATATGATGGTGCTTGCTCTTTGTTTTAAAGAAGAGTATGGAGTTTCATATTTGCTAAGGCACACTAACAAATCAAGTTGTCAATTTTGTTACCTCTTGATGGCAGAAGCCTTAATACAGGGAAACGTTTATCATGGCATTTTAGAAACCTGTGATTCTGTGTTGAAAACAAGTATAACTGTTAGAATGCTATTTGCACATGAACGCTTGCTTGATATTGGAATTAGGATCTTCGATCATATCGTAAAATGTTATCTTAAAGGATTGAGATTCTGAATTCCAGCTAATCAGTTTGATGCCTTCAATTAAAACTTCTTTTAATAAGGAGGAACCGTAATTGCTTTGCAATTTACATAATTTAAATAAATTATTTAATAACTCAACAAAGACTCAGTTCCACTGGCCTATAAAGTCCGTTGATGCAGTGGATTATACACTTAAACATCTATGAAATTAAGGGAACTTGAATGCAAGACATCTAATATTTGAAGGGAATTAGTTGGACTAAATTGAAAAAATTGCATCCTTTTGATCTTAAACTTGATGAAATATTTGTGATTAACCTTTCGTGTCATAGAGTAAAATCACCTGAAAAATTCCTGCCTTTTGTACCCATTTTATGTTGTATGAAGAGTATTAAATTTCCATGTGAATGTGTAGCATTTCCACAGTTGCTGTCTGGGATTCAAAGGGTCCGGGGAAAGGGATAAAATACTCTTGCTTTTATTGCCTTTTTTTATTGTTTATTATTTTCTTCTGGCATTTTGCCTTTTCCTTTTTTACTTTTGGGGTATCTGTACCCAATCTTTTGTGTAGTGTAGTGTGATCTCTTTGGGTTCATGAAATGAAACATTTGTTCTTAAGAAAAGGATCATCACTATATTTAATTCACAAGGTTGGATGTAGTGGCAATGCCTGGCTCCTAGTCCTAGCCATGCCAACATGGGCATGTTACAAACTAATCCAAATTGTTTGTGTTCCAATGCACAATTGTTTAAGCTGGTTATCTGTTATAGTGCAGCGATCTTGAGGATTCAAAAGAGAAGGTTCATTTGTTGTTTTTTTTTTGCTCATTATTTTTATCATGTGCTTAAACTTTCTCTTTTGATTTTTGAATGATTTGGACTTCTTATACTTTTAACTTGATATGTGTAAGGGATAAAGTTAGAGATTGTTGGTACTAAATTGATAAGTATCTTGTCAATATGTTAGTGCAAGATCCATGTTATTATGATAATAAGTTGTCTTCTTTAAGGAACCCTGAAAGAATTAAACAGTCTCTTGAATCTTGTTCTTGTTATATGGGATTGATAGTGTCTGGTTGCTCTGTCCTTTCTGTTACTCCAGTTTGGTTGTACAAGTCTATGTATATTATCTGAGAAAGTTCCCTTACAATAAACTAACATAGCGTTTTATCAAAATTGTTAACATCATTCATTGTATCCAAAATCATGTAAGAAAATTTATAACTTTTCAACTTAATTACTTTGATCACCAAAGGTACTTTTAGTAGGATTGAACTCCACATCTTCCACCGCGGATGAACTTCAATGTGCACAAGAGCTGATAATTGCTTCAGTAAACAAAGCCTTTGGGTTGTTTCTTTGGCAGATTATTTTATCTAATTATTTGAAACTAGCTCTTTTGGAATGTTCCCAAGGGAGAGACTATTAGCTGGATATTCTTATGTTGTTCTTCTATGTCATATAACTAAATTTCAACAGGTGATGTGCTCATCTTTGGAATCTTTATCTCAGAATATCAGAACGGCGCAACCGTTTGTTGACTCAAATTGAAGAGGTTCGCCGAACCCGAGCTTTGCAACGTTTTGCTCGTGGGAGGCTGGGTGGAGTAGATGGTCAAGGCTTAGCTACTATTGCTGTTGTCGGGTACACAAATGCCGTATGTACATTAATAGTGAATTACTCAACTTCTATAACTCTAAATGATTCTGCATCCTTAGGCTTATTTTGTGCTTTTATATGTCACAGGGAAAATCTACATTGGTTAGTATCCTGTCAGAGAGTAATCTTTATGCCGATTCTCGGTAATGTATATAACCTTAATCACATGATATGGATCTAAGCCTTTTACTTAGTACAAATGATGAAGTTATGGAACTCTAATTTCAATTGTTCTGTTTCTTGGATTCCGGATTATGTAGGTTGTTTGCAACACTGGATCCTAGGTTAAAAAGTGTGATTCTTCCTTCTGGGTAAGATGTTAGCTCTTCAATAACCCTATTATAATTTCATAATCTGGGACTTGAAATTTCGGACCATAATTGAATGTCTCACTTAATCAAAATGATCACTTTTTGGGCTTTGCGGACCTGATTAAGAAATGATATTCAGGAGGAAGGTGCTTTTCAGTGATACTGTTGGATTTATATCAGATTTGCCTATCCAGGTAAGAGCTTACTTCAACAACACAAAGACAGCCTCCAGAATTCCTCCTCCCAGAAAAATCCTCCTTCCATAACAACTAAAGAAATTTAAAAAAGAAAAGTGCCCACATTTTGAGTTGTCTCTTCATCATAATATCATATCCACGTATTCCAACTGCTCCATCCTCCACTTCTCAAGTTGTCCTCATCCCCAAAATGGTGTCTAGAGCTGTGAGCTTGATTTGAGCTTCTTATCCTTTATTATTCTTCATTTAATTGGGTGTTAATTCTGTAGTTAGTGGAAGCATTCCATGCAACTTTGGAAGAAGTAGTGGAGACATGAATATTGTGCGTAACATAATTTGCTACTTCAAAGTAGCATCTTGAATAAGAGTAATGTATCACATGGGCTGGTGGACAAAAATGTCTTGTAGGATACCTACTGGCATTGTATCACATGGAAAGTAACTGCATTCTCAAGAAAAGAAAAGTAAAAAGATTATTAGCTGAAAAAATAGACCAGAGCCTTTTATCGTGGAATTTCCCCTTTTTTTCATTTTTCTATTAGAGAGAATAATATGATAGGAAACTCTGATAGGAAAATATGGAGGGCACTATTAAGTGGTCCCAAATTCTTGATGCTATATAACATATTAAATTTCCAAAACTGTTGAAATTGGAAGTTTTGTTTTTGCCTTTAAGACTATTACTTAATGTTTTCAGATTTAAATGTTGTTCATATTTCTGTGCTTTGATATGTTTGCTGCTAGTAAACTTTGACAAGTTTTTTCTTAGAAGGTAAATGTCTATGTGTAACAACAAAAGCTGTTTTCATCAAGTACTTGACTTGTTTCTTTTCCATGCAGTGCAATGCCTTCATACTTAGCAGCATTCCAGTGGTGGTTACCGTGGCTTCATTTGGCATGTATACTTTGCTTGGGGGAGATCTGACTCCTGCAAGGGCATTTACTTCTCTCCCTTGTTCTCTGTGCTACGATTTCTCCTCTTCATGCTTCCTAATATAATCACTCAGGTCTTTAACAGTTTCCTCTTTGCTTTCTTTCTAGTAATAATGTATATTGCTGAGAATATCTTAAGTGTTGTCAGCAGAGGAAGAGTGATTACTGATTTAATGTTGATCAATTTAACCGAAGACACTGAGATAGCTAGGTTGATAAATTCTGTTTCTGTAATATCAATATTAATTACTTAAACATTGTCATAAATCCAAATCAAATGCACGGAAGTTATGAGGTCACGAAATCATGAAAACCTGTTCCTTGATTCCTTTATAGTTCAATTTCTTAAGTATATTTAACTGCCTCCTTGGACTGTTCTGTACCTCAGAAAATTGATTTTGTTTCTTTTGGAATCTAATGCGAGTATAATCTGATAGGTGGTAAATGCAAATGTGTCTTTAAAGCGCTTGGAGGAGCTATTTTTAGCTGAAGATAGAATGCTTTTGCCGAACCCGCCACTTGATCCTAGATTACCAGCTATCTCAATTAAGAATGGATATTTTTCTTGGGATTCAAAGGTATACAAGCTTTTATCGTTGAGTTTATATGTCTAAAACTTCAAAGATTTGTCTGTTATCTTCCTTCTGCAGTTGTGATTTTGAGAAACATCTTAATTTATCATCTTCTTCTCCAAAATCAACTTGCTTTTGGCTACTCAGGATTTTTTTTGGGTTAAATATCTGTGAATGCTAAATTTTGCAGTTGCATTTGTGATTGACAACCTGAATTTCATCTGTCCTCAGAAATACTATGCTTGTACAGTAGCAATTATGCCTAAATGTTTACTTTTATTTTAGGCGGAGAAGCCCACTTTGTCCAACATTGATTTGGATATACCAGTTGGTAGCCTCGTTGCAGTTGTTGGCAGCACTGGAGAGGGAAAGACTTCACTTATTTCAGCAATGCTTGGGGAACTTCCAGCAATGTCAGATGCTAGCGTTGTTATTAGAGGAACAGTTGCTTATGTTCCACAAGTTTCATGGATTTTTAATGCAACAGTAAGTTTTGACCTGTACATTTTGGGAATTTTATGTGAGAACTGTTTTAGAGTTCGCATTGCTGTGATTATTTCTTTTTTGACTTTCTAAACATGAAGTTTTTGACTTAAAATTGTTGATATATTTCATTGTTGGAATTTTAACTCAGTAGTCCAAGTTACCTTTATTTAGTCACATGGAGATGAAGTTATTGTTCGGGTGGTGATTTTACATTGATTTGTTGCAGGTTCGGGATAACATACTATTTGGATCTGCCTTTGATTCAGCAAGATATGAGAAAGCAATAGATGTAACGTCTTTGCGGCATGACCTTGAATTGCTGCCTGTAAGTTGGTTGAAAATTTTTTTGTATCATGTAACTATTTTCAAAGAGGTCAAAACTTGATCAACGATTTACATTTTCGGACTGTTTGTCTGTCTCTGACGCTTGCTTTATAGGGAGGTGATCTGACTGAGATTGGTGAGAGAGGTGTTAATATTAGTGGTGGGCAAAAGCAAAGAGTTTCAATGGCCAGGGCCGTCTATTCCAATTCAGATGTATATATTTTCGATGATCCCTTAAGTGCTCTTGATGCACACGTAGGTCGACAGGTAAATCACTAGTCATTACTCTTTGACAATCTTGACCTGATCCATGGTCAACAATCTTTCTTCATGGTTGTGAAATCAAACGTAGATATGTATTTGATGAGGAGATAACTGTTATTTACTTGATGACATCTAGTAATACCAATGGGTACAGATCCTGATAAGCAGAATAAAGTTTGAATTAATACCAAAAATCAGCATATGATCGAACTTGACATCTTTTATTTGAATGGGCATTGATGGTACACTTCAAAATGGGAATAGCAGAAGAGTTAATGTGCTAAATAATCTTTTTCCTTTCCCCTTATTATCATGGATCCGATATTTGACTACTTATGAAGGTTTAATTCATGACATGTAAGTTTGTTTATAGCTTTAACATGTGTGGTAACTGAGAAGTTGGGGTTTTCATTGGTCTGCATGTGTTTATGATTTTGATGCATTGAGATTATTAATGTGCACTAGCAACTTTCTTCAGGTTTTTGATAAATGCATCAAGGCGGAGTTAAACACTAAAACAAGAGTTCTTGTCACGAATCAGCTACATTTTCTTTCTCAAGTTGATAGAATCATTCTTGTGCATGAGGGTATGGTAAAAGAGGAGGGAACATTTGAGGAGCTCTCTAATAATGGCGTATTATTCCAAAAGCTGATGGAAAATGCTGGAAAAATGGAAGAGTATGTTGAAGACAATGAAGGAGGTGAAACAGCTGACCAAAAAACTTCCTCCAAACCTGTGGCTAATGGAACAATGAATGATGTGCCAAAGACCGCAAATGATTCGAAAAAGCCAAAAGAGGGAAAATCTGTTCTTATCAAGCAGGAAGAGCGGGAAACAGGTGTTGTCAGTTATAAAGTCTTGGCGAGGTAATGCATGTACATACATTTTTATGTGATAGCTCTGTTTTGTAAGGTGTATGCTGAAATCAAGTGCAATTTTCTTATATCATATCTAGATAATTAATATAGTTATATGGTGGAATCACATGTAACTTTTATGTACAAATATATATATAGGTTATATATAGTTTTTTTTTCCTGAACTAAGATTTTACCCTGAAAATACCTCTGGTTGTAACTTCAGGTACAAGAATGCATTAGGAGGTACTTGGGTGGTAATGATACTCTTTATGTGCTATATCATGACAGAAGGTTTACGAGTTTCAAGCAGTACATGGTTGAGTAGTTGGACCGATCAGAGCACTCCAAAAAGTCATGGTCCTATATACTACAATCTAATTTATTCAGCTTTGTCAATTGGCCAGGTATTGATCAGTTAATATTGTCCAAGTTAAAACAATTTTTCAACAAGTACTTGTTTTGCTTCCCAGAGTTATTTACCATTATGGTGAAAATTCTTGATTTAGATATTTGAACCCTTTTTGTTTATCATTTATATATCTCCAGGTTTCGGTGACCCTTCTGAATTCATATTGGTTGATCATATCAAGTCTTTATGCTGCAAGAAGATTACATGATGCCATGCTTAATTCCATATTAAGGGCTCCAATGTCCTTCTTCCACACAAACCCTCTTGGACGAATCATAAATAGGTTTGCTAAGGATCTTGGTGACATTGATAGGAACGTTGCCATATTTGTTAATATGTTTCTGGGCCAAGTGTCCCAACTCCTTTCAACATTTGTCCTCATTGGAATTGTGAGCACGATGTCCCTGTGGGCCATAATGCCACTTCTGGTTTTGTTTTACTGGTGCTATCTTTATTATCAGGTATGTTAAAAGTTCTTGGCCCCATTTACTCTTTGCTTAAATTGTAAATATGTTTGTCTAAGGTGGTTAATATTGTCTAAATTGATCATATTTAGCCTCCTTGTTATTGAACCAGACACATTATACACATTTCCTTTTGAGGAGATTTTCCCACTCCCATGATTCAATATTTACATTTGACAATCTGTTGAAACCAGTCTCTTTGACCCCTGCATAAGCACAATTTAGTTTTGCAAACAGTAGTCTCACTTGTGACACTGCTTTCTTGCATAGAGCACATCACGTGAAGTAAAGCGCTTAGATTCCATAAGCCGATCACCTGTCTATGCTCAATTTGGAGAAGCTTTGAATGGATTGTCAACTATTCGTGCATACAAAGCTTATGACCGGATGGCTGAAATCAATGGGAAATCTATGGACAACAACATCAGATTCACCCTTGTCAACATGAGTGCAAACCGATGGCTTGGTATCCGTTTAGAAATTTTGGGAGGACTCATGATTTGGTTTACAGCAACATTTGCAGTCATGCAAAATGGAAAAGCAGAGAACCAGAAGGCATTTGCATCAACTATGGGTCTGCTGCTCAGCTATGCTTTGAACATTACAGGTTTGCTGACAGCAGTACTTAGACTTGCAAGTTTGGCTGAGAATAGTTTAAATGCTGTGGAGCGGGTGGGCACATATATAGAATTGCCATCAGAGGCCCCTTCTGTTATCGAAACCAACCGTCCACCTCCTGGATGGCCTTCATCGGGATCCATCAAATTTGAGGATGTTATCTTACGTTACAGACCTGAGCTTCCTCCTGTCCTGCATGGATTAACTTTCACTGTTTCTCCAAGTGACAAGGTTGGTATAGTTGGAAGGACTGGTGCTGGGAAATCTAGTATGCTGAACGCTTTGTTTCGTATTGTGGAACTGGAAAGAGGAAGAATCATGATTGATGATTGCGATATTGCAAAATTTGGGTTGACAGATCTACGTAAAGTACTTGGAATTATACCACAATCTCCAGTTCTTTTTTCAGGTAGACGACGGGTAACTTTTGCCTCAATTGTGATCACTACCAAGTGACTGAGTTGACCATGGTTTACTCTGGCAGGAACTGTAAGGTTTAACCTTGATCCTTTCAATGAACACAATGATGCTGATCTTTGGGAGGCATTAGAGCGGGCACATTTGAAGGACGTCATTCGAAGGAATTCATCAGGCTTGGATGCAGAGGTTTGACCCCTTTTTTCTTGTTTATTTTGGAGGCTGATAGAGTTTTATCTGAGCTTGATCTATGAGAAACATTCTATATTCATAACCCTATAAGTTCGATACCTTAACTTGATTGGAATCTCCTTGGTAATATGTTAAGGTTTCCGAGGCAGGGGAGAACTTTAGTGTTGGACAGAGACAACTCTTAAGTCTTGCACGAGCTCTCTTGCGGAGGTCAAAGATACTTGTTCTTGATGAAGCAACTGCAGCTGTTGATGTTAGAACTGATGCTCTTATTCAAAAAACCATTCGTGAAGAATTCAAATCATGTACAATGCTAATTATTGCACATCGACTTAATACAATCATTGATTGTGATCGCATCCTTCTGCTGGACTCAGGCCGGGTATGTTTTGAATTTATTGCATCACGTGGAGATAGTGCAAACACACAGTTAAATAAATTGTTTATCATGTGGATCTTTATTTTCTCCAATTTACTAGAATCATATAAAAGAATTTTCTGTACATTCCCTCTTCATTGATTGATTCTTTCTGTATGTTGACTCTTATATATAATGCTTTTCGTCCTTAAGGTTCTGGAATATGACACACCAGAGGTATTGCTGTCAAATGAGGATAGTGCATTCTCTAAGATGGTTCAGAGTACAGGGGCTGCAAATGCTCAATACTTGCGCAGCCTAGCCCTTGGAGGGGAAGGAGAGAGTAGGATGGGCAGGGAAGAGCAAAAACAGTTAGATGGACAAAGGAGATGGCTGGCATCTTCACGTTGGGCTGCTGCTGCACAGTTTGCACTTGCTGTTAGCCTCACTTCATCGCAGAATGACCTTCAACGCTTGGAAGTTGAAGACGACAACAGTATTCTTAAGAAAACTAAGGAAGCAGTAACTACTTTGCAGGGAGTGCTAGAGGGGAAGCATGACAAAGAGATTGAAGAGTCTCTAAACCAATATCAAATTTCCAGAGATGGGTGGTGGTCAGCTCTCTATAGGATGGTGGAAGGTACAAAATTAATTAGAGTCTAAATGGGTCCTAATATTTATCCCGTATGTATGCCTACTATTGTGACTTGTAACTCTCATTCACGTTGACCTTCTATGCCCTTGCATGTTTAACCGGTAGATATTATATCAAATTGGCCTTCTATTTCATTTTTTGAATATATTGTTCATCAATCTCTTGCAGGCCTTGCCATGATGAGTAGATTAGGTCGGACAAGGCTTTACAACTCAGACTATGGCTTTGAAGATCGATCAATTGACTGGGACCGAGTCGAAACATAGAAAACAGCTCATAAGCTCGCTTTGAACTTGCAAGATTCTTAGTTAATCATGTTGCCCAAGAATCTCATGTAGTATAGCTTTCTGGAAACTAACCCGAACAGGTGTTCTTGGAAACACACTACGGTTCTAAAATTTTTGTAATAGTACCAGGAGACCATGTTCAGGCCCTGGAATGGTCCCGTCACCATGTGCAAGGGGCCACTAAAAGAAACCTACTTGTTCTAAATGCTTGAATAAGCACAATGTCTGCTAGCTAGGTACTGATATCTGTTGTAGAATAACATGGAAAATAAAAAGTAGGAAGAATCAGCTAAGAAGCTTACTTCTTTATTTTATTCACCATCAAGAGTTTTGCAACAGGTAACAGAATGTAATCTCTCCCTTGTTTAGGTTAGAAATTGATATCAAGAAGTTTCAAATGAAGTACGAGCCATGCAACATCTTTATCTAGAATATGCGTATTTATGTCGCCATCTTTGTTCAGATTAAGCACGGTACATGTTCAGGGCCTGAGTCTGAGTTAAGCTGAAGGAATGAAATATAAAGTATCCGAGTTCATATCGTTGATTCCTACTGATTGCATTCTTTATTTTTTTCTTTTTGGAGGAGCTGTCTCTTCATACATATAATGCATTCTTGGTAATTGGCTGCTCTGCTAGAATTCAATCTCTTTCGTCGTTCTAACACCAACTCATGTTCATCCGGTTTGAATCTATACCGATACCATATTGTTGTAGCTCGCAGTTCTTCCTTCAAGAGATTATTAAGAAACACTATATGTTCTTCTTCTAGTGCAAGAGTAAGAGAGTAACCAACCATTTTTTGAAAAATATTCTGTAATTTGTATTCTTTCAATTTTCGGTACCATATTGGAATAGCCGAATGGAGTTTCTGAAAAAACTGCTCTTCTGCTTCTGTACCCTCTGGTTTTGAATCATTCTGTGTTCTGTGTTTTGATCTTTTGACAGTGTCTGGTGATTTGTCTTCAAAGCTCCTAACATCTTTTGACAGTGTCTAAATTCTTCCAAAGTTGGCAATCCAAAAATCAACAAATAACAGACATCTAATAAACAAATCTTTCTTCAGGCACAATACTAATTTCGAATAATTAAAAAATTTAACCATAAAAATTTTAAACTATTTAACTTTTTAATTTAATTTTTAACTTTTTTGATTTAATTTATTATAATAATTCTTATTGTTAAAATTTGATCAATCTATTAACAAGAAGAGTTATTATAGTAAATTTTCACTTTTAACTAATAAATTTTTACTAATTAAAATAAATAAATTTTTATTTAATAATTTTTTTAAATTATACTTTATATTTTTTAATAAATAAGAATAATCTTTTAATCATATTTCAATTTTTTAATTTTATTCAATCTTTAGCCGATAATATACGAATTAAATCTTTTAAACCTTAACACTCTTGTTTAATAATTTCCTGATGAATTTTTAAAATATTGCTAATTTTATACTAAAAATAAAAGTAAAATAAAATATATTTGATGCATGCTTAAAGTTGCTTTTTTATAATCATAACATCACAAATTTAAGTCATAAAAATAAGTAAAATACAAAAAGTAAGCTGCGAGCATCATTTCACTCTTCCAACTTCCATGGAACAAAGAGCCTTGCACGTTTGACCTTTTCTTTTTTTAAGGTATACTTGCAGTTTGCCTAATTTACCATAAACACACTAAAAAATAGAAGAAATTAATGCTCATTAATAAGGCTCAAGTGCTGGTCACTTATAAAGCTTCAAGCATGAAATTTACACAGACTGGTTTAGTACTGAGAATTAATTTTACAATCCGATTCACATTCTTGTATGTCATGAAGAAATTGCCGCTGCACGCTTGTGAGTTATCATGATCACTCTTCAGTAAATTCTGACTTGACCTACTTCCCTCTACAACAGATTCAGTTCATAGAGTTTTCAGACGCATCGCATTCAACACTTGCTGATCCATGCCTGTAAACAGCTTCCAGGGCCTGAGCAGAACCGTTAGAGAATCCTATTAATGCCTGGAATACATTAGGAAGGCTTGTTTTTAGTTTGCTCAGGGTCATGGCCTTGGTAACATGCACAGAGTTCATATACTTGGTCTTCTCAGCATCTGTGCGCAGCTTTAAGGCTTCGGTTTTTGCACGCTTAAGCAACAGAGGATTCTTAGGACTCAACTCAGGCTGTGTGTCTCCAGCATCTAAATTCCAGTCAAGTTTTTTCTCCATTTCATCTAATGACAACAACTCCTTTTGCAATCTTCTCTCAAGTTTATCAAATCTTTTGTGCAGAGCATGCTCCTCTGCTTGCTGCAACATTATAGATTGGATAGCAGACAGAAGTCCTTTGATGGTCTCAGAAGCTATCTGTACAAGATCATATCAAACTTATAAATTCTCCTTATGGAAACAATGGAAGAAATGAAGTTTAGCTGGACACTTATGCAGCTATATTATTAGGAAATTATATCTGAAGTATGCACTAGTTAATGTATATGCACTACTAATTGCTAGGTAGACAGTAAAGCTCAAATGAGAGATTCACACAATAAACTGCACAAGAGAAAAGGCTACCTTATCAGGTAATCTATCCAAAGCAAGCTTCCATTCTTTACAGAGTCCCCGAACCAAGGATGAGAAAAGACTCTGATGTTGGTCATCCACAAGGCAGGTGGTTAGCTCAATCCACGCGCTTAGAGTCGCAACATACTCTCGTTGAGATTTTGTAAGTTGGCAAAAGCTGAGATACCACGAGTTGACCTCAGCCTCAAGCTGAGCTGTAGCTTGGCGATGGTAGTCAGTACTGAAGTCACAAATCTGATCATCAGAGAGATGATTCAACTCCTGGGCAATGTGGTTTTGAATTTGATGACACTCGTACATAGTTCTCCACATATTCTTCAGCCTGCAGAAACAATTAAGCAGCGGAAGTTCAAGGGTAATTGACATTCAAGTAAAATCGGTCAGATTTATTTGGAGGGATGTCAAATTCATTGCCAGGGTTGAATTCTAAATTCAATGTTCTTGAGAAAACCAAATCAATGTCCTGGAAAAAACCAACAAGTTACAAAGAAAGTTAATCTGTTATCATTGGATATTGGAAAATTATCTTTATAACCTAGTTATTTTTAACTTACTAATACAGAGAAAAGATATATGGATGAAAAGAAGTTATACTAGAAACAAGTTTCACATTTATTACCCAGAAATTAATGTGAGAAGTTGTGGGTATAACTCAACATCAATAAGTTCCAGTATGGTCGAGCATGTTGTACTTATTGAATGCTGCAGCTTCCTGATGTCGGTCTCCAAATCCTCAACGCTCAATCGAGTTTTCTCAATCTTGGTCCAGTCATGGTTTTCTTCTTCTTGTTTTAGCAATAACGCGGTTTTCTTTTCCAGCTCTAATTTGGTTATCTCCTCTTCCTGAATATTACAATTCATTGATGATCAAACCAATAGGAAAAAGAAAAATGGGGATATACCATGAGAGACAAACACATATAATACATAAATACTTATGTATGTGCAGTCAGATACTGACATTTTGAAGCATGGGCGGAAAGAAGTTTCAAAAATTAACAAACTTCAATAAGCAACAGTACAAAATAGATTTAGAGTAGATGAAGTAGTTCAAATTTCATTTGACATTTGCTGCGTTTGAAAATCATTGCCAACTACAACTATGTAAGCCTCCCACTTGACACCTTACAACATCTACATGAAATGCGCTAAAATGCTTTTAGAGGTACAGGCACCAAAAGCCTGATGCTTCAGGATAGAGAGAGAGAGAGAGGGAGAGTGAGAGAAAGAGAACATGTCCATTCCTCAACACAGGGTGTGAATATGTGCATTTGTATTTGAGTTTTCATTCAATATGATAGGAATGTTCTTCCCCATGAGAAAACCTGTAATCAGTCTATTGATGCATAGATGTGACCCCATAGAAATCAAAAACTATCTTACCTTCACTTCCTTGTAAAGTTTCTGTTCTGCAGCATATAGTTTGTCAAGTGTGATGCAATGAGCTCCAGGTCTGCAGGGTTCACTCGAATTGCAAACCTCAGAAGCATCTTTTCCATAATGTAACGACTTAGAAGACCAACTCCATGACAATGCACTGAAGACCTTTGCAGAATTACTTCTCTTTCCTGAAAGAGATAGGTTATATTAAAAGACCGCACAACTAAAGAAGATGGCAACAATAAATGCAATAATCTTTTATGTTATATTCATTCCGCATACCAAAGATAAATGCATTTAGATCGTCACTAGAAATAGACTTGCAGTGTGGGCAACATTTAAGCTACAACACATACTAAATGTCTCGTCTCTATATTTGAACTATCATCTTTGAGAGGTTATTGGACAAACCATCCCCTTCGAAAAATTTGATCGTCAGCTGCTCAGCTATCGAATATCAACAGAAAATGTGTTTTACCAGAGGGCTGGTTTCTTCTTTTCCATGCTATCTCAATGTGGTTGGTGGATGTTTATGTTTATAAACAACAGTAAGCAAGTAGGGTAATTTTTGGGGAAAAAAACAGTAATTACTTTTATTTTCTTTGAAGTTGTGTAGCAAAAAGGTATCTCCTTTGGGCACGTCCATAAGAACAACTATTTCATTTCGACCAGCAGATGCCTTGAGGAAGTAATCATCTATCTCCTTAACAATACCATCCATCGTCTTCCCCCTTCTCCGTTTTACCACGGCCTTATCTGCAGTTTCTTTAGTACAGCAGCTTATTGTGGAAGAATTGTCATCAATTAATTCTACAGGTTGTTGTTTCTGCCGCTCTCGAGTATTTGAAAATGCAACACTATTCCCAACTCCATCTTCCTGATCATCTTCCTCAAAATGAGATTTTGTCTCAGCCCAATGTTCCTCTTCCACAACAGGATCCACAGTTTCACTCCTCTCAAGAGATATTTGTGAATAAGGCTCAAAAGGATTCCAAGTATTCCATGATGAACTTATAAAACTATAGTCAACCTCCTCAACCTTTGTGCTTTCTTCTTGCACTTCTTTATAACTATCATTAGACCTTTTCAAATCAGGGCTGAAAGGAGGAGGAGGTGGTGGCGATGGAGGCAAAGGAAAAGGTGGCGAGGGAGGCCCTGGCACATCATAAGAGGTACTTCCGAGATCTAATGACTCCGATTCAGTGAACTGCCTAAGTGTTACACCAGTATTCTTCATTGCTTTTAAATAAGCCAATTGGGAATCAGCAAATTCTCCTCTAAATTCTACCAACTGCTTCATTAGCCTCTTCCGATCCTTGCACATCTGCACCCTCTCTTCTTTCTCAATCCTTGATTCAACACAACCCATTTGTCCAGTAGTAGCCACTAATAGTTTCTGTTAAAAGTTTTAACTTCAAAGCATAATCCAGTTACAAAATCCAAGTGCGATCCCAATACTGCGGAGCTAGTACACCAGATGGCTCTAAGCATTTAAAGGAGAGCGCATCTACAAAAGCTCCAAATGCAAAACAAATGTCTCTTCTTTTTCTTGGACAGACCACCTCACCTTAGAATGCTAAACAGTCACATTCAACAATTTGAAGTCCGCAAATCAGAGAACGACCCTGCTTTATAGCCATAAATATCTCATACCTCGACCTAAGAAGAACGCAACATCTGAAGTAGTGTAAGCTTTCTTCGCCAAAAGTCCTCAGTTTGGCTGAGGAGATTGTTAACTCAGAGACAACGAATCTAAAACTGGGCTCCACCAATAGAGTTTAACAACGACGGGCATGAAGACGAAGAGATTACTGGTAGCGAAGAATAGCAAATTCACAACCCACCTCGCATCGACCTGCCAACATATGTCGCAAAAATGAGTGAGTATCTTCAAAATCAAAACTTTCTGTTGTAAAATGCTAATTTTGAACAGAGCATTAACTTCGTCCCTGGTCTACAGGCGTCAAAGAGTAGAAAAGGAAAGTGCACAACCGGACAAAACCGTGCTCCAGCCCAGCTACAGACCTCCCAGCTCCTCCAGAAATAAACAAAGCAGCAAGAGAAAATAAAGAAACTGCTCAACAATATTCCAGAGAGAGTAGAAGGGATGTTTTGAATTAAGGAAATGAGAAAGAGACAAGAGTCTCATGGGAAAAGCAAAAGAAAATGACAAGAAAGCAATTGTACTGTCATGGAAACTGGTAGAGACAGAGACCCATGTTTGATGTTTCTCTCTTCTTTAAACTATTGGTTTGGCTACTTAATGACTACACAAAATGGAAGAATTAGCACCTTCTCCTGTCTTTTACTTGTCATTTTTTGACTGAGAAGTAAGAAACCATCACTGGAGCCAAAGATATGGTTTTGGAAACATGGAATGCTTTCAAAATGCTTTTCAAACAAGGAAAAAGCATTACAGCGAGTTTGAGGTGTGAGCACGAAGCCCGAGGGAGTGAGAAGCATCCTAAGCAGAGATGGTCCATTTTAGCAACAAGCCATAAAGGTTACAACCATTAAGGTGCCTAACAATCAGGCTTTTCTCGCATAGAGCGAGACTATACGTATAGGCCACAATGGCTAATGCTCTATGATAGAAGATTGCGTGGGTGGGGCATGGCTACTTCACTGTTTAGATTAGCTGTCATGCATTGGTGGGCGATTGGCTTGTCCACACTTGATATGATCATATTTGCCGAGACATTATCTTTTACGTGCTTATCAAGGCTGCATGTGTTTTTCATCTTTCAATATCGTCTCATCTAATCCCAGTTTTAGCATTTCTCCCTTAACTGTTGGATTAAAGATATTGTTTGAGTTGGCTCTTGATGGCTGGATGGAATCATTCTACTACATCACCTCACAAAAGTTAATGACTTTAAGCTTATACATGTTATGTTTACTTCTTTATAAGAAGAAGGAAGTGAAAACAAAAAACAAAAATGAAAACGACAAAATAGAGAGGAAGGAAAGAAAGAAAGAAAGAAGTGGCAAAGTATACCAAAAGGAAAACCCAACTTTGAAAAGCTCTAAACAGATTTCGCACAGTGATAGGTTTGTTGCTTTCTTTAAGCTTTCTAAAGGCACTTTCAATAAAATCTGCTTTTCTCGATTAATGATTTGGCCTGACTTCGTCTTCTTTTTGCTGGCACCCTCTTTTCCTTTCTTATATCTTCAATTTCCTCTCGTTTTCCTCTCCTTAGTTCTTAAGTTACATACCATGAATAGTATGAGTTTAAGGGTAGGATAAAGGAAATAGGATAATTTTCTAATGTAACTAAATTTTAAAAAGAAAATTCTAATTATGAAATTTTTAATTTTAAAAAATTTCTCTTATATTTTTGTTAAAATAACTTTAAAGTAGACGTGATGTAAAAAGTATTAATGAACCAATTAAATGATGATAACTTCATCATCCAATTTAGCTATTAGATCAAAGGTATTGATTTTGTACTATACCAATTGGAAAATAGTATGAAATTGCATCTTACCATATCGAGTATAACTATCGATCGGTATAAGTGAATTAGCTTGGAACTGGTCAATACCAACTAGTATCAAGAATATCAATAAATATCAATGAAGTTTTGTAAATATGAAAATTTTGGAGCATTAAAATCATAAAAATATAATCTAATGAGAAAGTATCCGACGCCTCCCTTAAACATAGCCAAACTAAACCTCATCTACCTCTTTCTTTGTCTCAACTCTCTCGTCTCCGACTGTCTTTTGCTTTTGTTCCATTGTCCATCCTGTTGCTTCTCTGTCAGTGTTGGGTATAGAATATTGGATTTTGTATTATACTGATCAGTACCGATTGAAAAACGGTATGAAACCATAGTATTGTATTCTGGTTGATACCGTAAAATTCAAAATATCCAATGACTTAAATGCAAAAAAGGAAATTAACCTAAGTATAAATTGAAGCGCAACACTTAGGCAGAAGCAGTCACGTCGGTTGGAAGCTCTTCTCATAACTATCATAGTCGTCGCAACCTCCCTGCAGTCGTCGCAGCTCCCCGTAGCGCCCTGGTAAAGCCCACAGCTCACCCTTTCACGTTGCTAACCATCTCCTCTCCTCCACCTGCTGCTAGTCATTACCTTATGGCCTTTTATGTTGCATTCTAAAATTGCAATGTTGAGAGCCAAGGTTATATTTTGCTATAGTTTGTGTATGTATGTGTGTGTGATTGATTGGGTTGTAGGCTTGTGAATTTGCTGACTTGTGGATGGCTCGTAAATTGTGAATTTGTGATTGTCGAACCACAAAATGAAAGTTTAAATTTGTCTCACTCACAAAAATTATCATGGTGTTCACTTGAAAATTAGAATTGATTATGTTTCTGACTCTTTGTCAAGATTAGAAACTAGAACTTAAATTGCGTTACGAATTTGAGTTTAAGGTTATTCATTTGTTGATTGAAATTTGTAATTTGATTATGAATTTAATGTTGTTCTTGTCTAAAATTTGAGATTGAGATATGTTAAATTTGAATGAAACGTTAATATTTATTATAAATTGGGTTATATATTATAAATTAAATTTTGTAATAATCAAAATGGATTAGTTAATTTGTGGTTGAATTATATGATTAGTAGTTATAGAAATTGAACTATAGATGTTGTGAGTGTATGTCTACGATTGAATTATTTAATCAACTAATCAATAATCATACAAAATAAGTTATAGTTAAGAGTTCATGGTTCTACAAATTGAATTATAGATGCAAGTTTATAATTAAATTATGTAATAACACAAAATCAATTATAGTTGCGACTTGTAAGTTTACGATTGAATTATATAATCATACAAAATATGTTATACTTGTGAGTTTATTTTAGAATTATATAATTACAAAAAATAGTTTATAGTTGTGATGAGCAAAATAAAGAAAAGGAAGTAATACATATTAATGTATTAAAAAAAGATCAATTTTTTTTTTAGAAGTTATAAACCATATTGAAGATCCTAAATTGAAAAATGACTATCCTATAAAATTAAAGCCATTCTTTGAAAATCATTGTCAAAACTTATAGCCTTCTTCTTCTTGTTATAATTTAACAAATACTTTAGATATAACTTAAGAGAACAAAAAACTCTCAAACAACTATATATAGCTTATATAAAGAAAATTTCATGACAAAATAAAAGCTAAAAACTCTTAAAAACAAAAAGAGGATAATGAACATTTAAAATTATTCCAATAAATTAGCACTAAAAACTAAAGAAAAAGATTAAGAAGTAAATGAAAGTCTTGAATAACTAATGAAAAAATACTAGAAGACTTTTTCTTTTAAAGAAGGTGAATAAATATGTACTAACCTCAGGAATTACATTCATAAAGAGGGCATACCATCCACCAAACCTCCTATAAAGAAGGAAAAAAAATTAAAACAACAAAAAATTATGGCCTATCTCTATAGTCTTCCTATTTTATAATATATTAACACCCTTCCATATATATTTAAGAGTTTGGAATATCCTAAAAATAGATTTATCTACTTGAACTTGGGTATGCCTAAACACAAACTTGTTTTTTTATCTACATTGTAGTGTACAAAGCAACAACTTGAAGGCCATACATAACTTTTTCCTTACTCCTAACTCTAGCAAACACCTATAGTTAATTCTGTATGTATATGGCATCCATATAGTTAATTCTGTATGTATATGGCATCCATATCCATAATTTCGTTAGGTTCCATTTTTCGTTATCTAGTTTTATTTCTAAGGTATGATTTTTCTTGTTTGAAATGTCTATGCCCATTTAAACTAAAAATTGAATTAAGTGTGAGAACATTTAAATTAAGTGCTTGCATAACACTTTTACTCACATAAGCATTAATTAATTTGATGTGCTTCAACATAAGAAGTGGAAGTGGTGATTGAGTTTTGAAGTCAAAAGTTCTTACCAATAATGGATTTTAATATAGATCTGTATAAATTGTTACTTAGAATTAAGTCACAAATCCTTGGTAATCATCTGTTATGTTTTATTTAAGTTCTACATTCTCGAATTAGGTACTAATTTCTTGTCTCAAAACAAAACAAAGTTTAAAAATTAGGAATAACTAATGAACACAATCAGAAAGCAAAACAATAATCTATCTTCTACAAATGACACATTTGATCGTCTACAATCTATCCTTTATTATATAGTTGGATATCAATTATATCAACGATATGCTACTCCCTAAATACATAATCCATGGTTCAATATCTATCTTTATCATTTGTGCTTTTTATCATTAAATACTTGAAACTATTAGTCATTTGTTTTTTCAGTATGAGTTTGTAACACCAACTCAAAGAACTATTCTAAAGATGTACAACCTCTCTCACCTATTAATAATGAAGTATATAAGAGCCACGTGTATAGCCTAAGTAGTTTAACTACTTGATTAGACATTTCATTTTTTTATGATAAATAAAATGTTTATTGGGTAATTGTAAATATATGGTTCCTAATTTTTTAGATTCAATACACGAGAGCTTCTCTCTCTTTTCTTTCTCTTCCTTTTGTCATTTTTTCCTCTCTCTCTTCTTCTTGTTTCCAACTCTTTCTCTGGAAACTTAATTTTAGCATGGTATCAGAGCTTTCTGTTTGACTCTAATTATTTTTAATCTCTTAAAATTTCTTCTTAATTGCTCAAGATTCTTACTATATTCTTCATTTCTAATCTTCTTTCTATTGTGAGGTTTTTAAATCCATAATCTCTGTTCTTTATTCTTCGTTTCTAGTCACATTGTTGTGATATTTATAGTCCTCTATTTCTTCATCCATATGACAATCCAGGCCAAACTTTGATTCCTATTGTGTTTGATGGAAGCAATTTCAGAGATTGGCAATGTTCAATGCTGAGAGCCCTTTCAACAAAGAACAAATTGGCTTTTGTGAAAGGAACCCTAGCTCGTGATAATGATAATATAAATCAGTGGGATCACTGTAATGATATGGTCTGCACATGGATTCTTGGAGCAGTTTTAAAGGAAATCTACAAGACTGTTATTGATTTTGATATGGCTGAGAGCTTGTGGCAAGACCTTGAGGAGAGATACACATAGACCAATGGTCCTAAGCTTTTCAATGTTACCTCTGAGTTATTAATTGCGGACAATTAAATTCTTTTATTATTGAACACTATAACAAGTTAAAAAGTTTGTGGCAGATGATGAGTTGTGATAAAGCTCAAATTAAATGCATATGTGATCAATGCTCCTATGGTATTAACAAGAATCTTGAGGTTTCAGATTAACAGGACAAACTTATGAACTTCCTAATGGGCTTAAATGATTCTTATAAGAATATCAATGGCAATATTCTTATGATGAATCCTTTTCCTAGTATGTCTAAGGTATATTCCCCTTTAATGCAGGAAGAGGAAGAAGCTCAAAGAGAATTTGCTGATTATGGTATTGAAGACATAGGTCCAGACTTAGCCGCTCTTTTTGCTACTCAGGACAAGTACAATTCTAAAAGGAACTTCTCACCATATGAACACTATGAAGGCTCATATCCTAGTGATAAATGCTGGGAAACTTATGGCTATCTAGCTTGACATTCTAAAACCAAAGAGAGGCCTGAGAAAAGTGGAGTCAAGTATGTGTCAAGAAAGAAAGAAAAGAAGGAGTTAATGAAGTTTAATTCCAGAGCCAATGTTGTCATAACAGATGCTGGATCAACTAAGAAACCTGATTTGTAAATGTTAAAAGATCAATTATTTACATTATTGAACCAAATTTTTGAATAAATTTTGTGGTCTTGCTAGATAAACCATTTTTTTGGAGTTTGATTATTAAGCCAAAGTTAGAATTAAATTAGTGTATGATTAAGGTATTAGATTAATGGCCTAAGGTAAGTAGATGGATTAAATGAAAGAAGGGGTAGAATTGGAAGATCACTTAGGGTTAAAGGACATAAGGTTTATGTTGGAGGGCAAAAGGGACATTTGATGATTATTATAGTGTAGAATTAGAAGAAGAAAATTTTTGGCTTGTTTGAGAAGAGTGAAGCATCGTGGAAAAGAGGGAAAAGAAGAGAAAAGAAGAAGAAAAGAAAAAAGGAAGTTAAGGTTTTTGGAGATCTTAAAGAGTTTGAAGAATTTGGAGCTTAATCAAGTAAGTTATGTTTTAAATATCGTGAGTATAGTTATAAGTGTTAGTAGTGTCCCCTAGGCCAATGGATATTTGTGATTCATGTATTAACATTATGACTTGTTAATAATATATTATGAGGTATTCCTTTC
>JAOSBK010000003.1:31525673-31545269 GCA_027568895.1 Erythroxylum shatona
AGTTTTGACTGAGTGATGTAGCACGCCACCCTCGCAGGGCACGGACTCGGATATCACCATCGATGTCGGGTTCGGGTGATGCGGGAGTGGGGTGTTACAAAGAAACATTTTCAGGATATACTAAATGGTTCTTGAGTGTGGATTTTGTATAAAGATGAACAAACATATGCATTATTAGAGGAGGTGTGATTGTCTACGTATCTACTATCAGTCACGTACAAAAAACTGTCAAAATAGTGCGCTCGTTTTAAAAACTGAAATAGCACTATTTAATAACTACCTTTTTAAGACACGTGTATTCCATCCTATTAAATTAAGAGGAGTTATTGGACCCCGTTTCTGGAGCCCAACATTCAGAGTCACAAAACGTGAACAAACTCATTCTTCAGTTTCAGAACAGATTTTGGGAAACTTCCAACTAGAATTTCAGTTTGACTTTTTCAGAACATTTGTTCACCATAGTCTTAAGTTTCTAAAGACACTAAAAATCATTCAATTTGGTTCAAAAATTTGAAAGTTATGGCCTAAACACTTTTGGACTGTTATTAAACTGTAATAGTGTACTATACTCAATTTCACTCCAGAAATTGAAAGTTTTATAGACTGAAATAAAATTTGATTCCTTCAGATAATTTGTGTCTATATTTCTCTAGTTTATTTATAGACAATAATCATCACATTTGGAGCTCTACAGATTAAGATATCACCAAAATACTGAAGCATATTTAGTAAAAATATCTAACTCATACTCTTCCAACCGATCCCCTCACTTTAATTCAATCAATCTTTTATGAATTAATACCAAAAGCTATAAATGTTTTTGGAGAGATATAGGAATGTGTTAAAAATCCAATACTTCAGAAATCAGGTCATTTGGAGGTCGAATGAAAAAGTCATGACCAAAAGAGTGAAACATGTTTAGGTGTTGGGGAGGACCTGCGGGTCGCGAATGTGCATTTGGGAGAGAGGACCTGCGGTTCACGATCTTGCAAATGCACGTTCACGACCTGCATGCGTGCAGCCATGAAGTTGTGATCGCTCTGCAAAGTCGCGATCACGCATTGTCGCGATTGTGACTTTCCCTTTCTGCTTTTCTTCTCCAACATATTTTGGTAAAATAGGCATAACTTTTACTACGAATATCGGATTAAGGTAATTCAAAGATTGTTTCGAAGAAGATTTCTAGACCTACAACTTATTTGAAGACTTAAAAAAGATATTTAGCGTCTAAAAGGGTTCAAATTTCCAATCAACGTAGCATTCCCGAAAGATCACCCTATGCAGCATCACAAATTTCTAATAATCATATCTCCCAACTGCGATATCCAAAAATTTCATACTATATTATCATTGGAAAGATAGAAAGATTATCTACAACTTCAAAGAAGACCACTTTGTCTAATTCTACTCAGATTGATACAATTTTTCCTTTGAGTTCTGAACATAATTTCTACACCTATAAAGGTTTGCTAATTGCAATATCTCTTCATATCAATCCACTACTAAGTACCTTTCGGTAACTCTTGGACCTCACCTCAAGTAATTCATCCCATACAATCTTTCCAATCTTTAACATGCTATTCTAAAAGAAACAACCACTTACATTTTCAACAAAGAAGAATATGCACATACACATTCCTCTTCCATAACCATCTTACTTAACCTATAAAATAGCATAATCATACACAAAAGGAAATCCTTAAATTCTCATTCTCATTTGTAAACAAATAAGCACATACACATTGGAACCTTCATCAATTCTCAATTCATTCCTAAACAAAATAAATGTTCCTACATAGCTTTAATTACATATCAACATACACATCAAACGTAATACAAAATACAAAAGGATGCTTATGTTTGATATGCTTATAAAGTTATCCAAAATTCTAGCCACTAACTTAGTTACAAAAGTCTCTAATGTCTTGGAGTTTTCGATGCCTTGCAAGGTTCAACGCTTGTCTTGTTTTGCACCTGCGGAGGAAATAGTGGGGTGAGCTATACAACTCAGTGGCTAATACATTTATAGCCATCGACAATGAGCTATACAAACAATCCTATATATACATACGTCTAGCAATTCAATAATTCACAACTCATAATTAACAAAATGTCATCACATAGAGCATATCATGTAATTATCTATCAAAGAATAACACTCAATTACGCATCATACTCAACACATCAATAATGAAATGCACAATAAATGGCTCAAGAGTTTTGTGGAACAAAACGGATAAACCGAAGTTTACATCGTGAGCAAAACAAGTCCAATTTCTCAGGGTCTTATAGCCTCAAACGGGCAGCTGGGAGAAGGCTATAGGTCAACATGCACGTGACTAACGAAATGGGTTCCTCTCTTTCCCAATCATAAATAAATTTATGCTCAATTTAGTCAATCACAAATTCGTACTCTCATGCTTCTTTCATTTCATCATATTCTCATATTTTCATGTTGTTTCTTCTTTTCATTCAATTCAAAATGTCATAACCTTTTTCAAGGTATAGCATGGTCATAATTCATCATGCATTTTCAAATCTTCACAACACTTCAATTTCACGCAATTTAAGCATAAACACACAAGTAGGGCATTTGCCTATCACACAACAACGATAAACATATTACCCACGTATTTCCTTGCAAAAATCCAAGTCAACCTTGCCTTTCCTCTTGCTCGTAGATTGTCATCCCTTGCTCTCCTTCAAACAACCAAGTTCTCATTCAACACAACATTCCAAATGAAATTCATAAAACTTCAAAATTTACAAAAATGAAATAAATACTAAGTTGGGCTTAGGCTTAACCTACCCATAGTCTATCTAGTTTGGAAAAACCAAAACCTAGTTTAGAAATCCATAAAAATCCATCTATTGTTTCTCCTATTTCTTCCTACACAAACTCATTCTCTTCTCTAATTCTGTTTTGTTTTTCTACTAAGTAAGAAGAAAGATGATACTTACCTTAGGTATAGCCCAAATCTCCTTAGTTCTCCTTTTTCCCCAGCTTCCACGCACTCTTCATTCCTTGCTCCTCTCTTCTCACGACTTTCTCTTCTTTGTTCTAACTCCCACGATTTTACTCTTCTTCTTTTAAATAATACCACATTATGCTTTCTCTTCCCTTTTTACCCTTCATTTAATTAGTTCTCCCAATTTTGCCTCTTTTTTGTCCATTAACTACTAACATCTTAACTCTTTATTTTGATCAGGTAAATAAAGATATCTGATAACACTTCCTGTTGGGCCCCGAAATTTTTTATTTATTTATTAAGCATGATTTGAATAAATTTAGTGGTCTTGCTAGATAAACCATTTTATTTGGAGTTTAATTATTATGCCAAAGTTAGAATTAAATTAAGGTATGGTTAAGGTATTAAATTATGGCCTAAGGTAAGTAGTTGGATTAAATGAAAGAAGGGGTAGAATTGGAAGAACCAAGTAAGTGAAGGACAAAATGGGAAAAACAAGAATAGAAATATGTCTTGGCTTAGAAGAGGAAGAGGAATGTCGTGGGTGTGAGAAGAAAAGAAGAAGAAAAGAAAGAAGGAAGATAGGGGTTTTGAAGATCTTGAAGAGTTGAAGCTAAACAAGTAAGTATAAGCCTTCATTCTTTCTTGATTTGTTGGTTTAACCATGTTTAATGAAAGCTAGAAGGGAAAATGAAGTTGAATGTGGGTAGGGAGTTGTTGATGAATGGTGTATGAAAATATTTTAATCTTTTAGGGTTAATGATCAAAGATAGATTATGATGTATTTGTGAATGATTTTGGGTTAAAATGGAGCAGAGAATGAAGTGAATATGAAGTAGAAATGATGGATGAGGTTTAAGATGTGTTAGTTGTAGATGTTGGAAGTAAAAATCTAGAAAATGAAGTGTCTGCTTATGCCTCTGTCAAAGTTCATTGCGACCAACTTTTATTGGTTCATTATGGCCAACTTTGAGTAGTGAAGTTCTCCGCGGCCAACTCAGGGGTTTGCCGCGGTGAACTTGTTAAATTTTGGGTGAACTTTTCCTTTCTGGAAAAGTTCGCCACGACGAACTTTTATTAGTTCGACGAGGTGAGCTTTCCAGTACCAAGCATACTTTGGTATTTTGAACATAACCTTTTGTGTAGGTATCCAAATGAAGTGATTTTTGATTTGGAGTAAAATAAAGACATAGGGCTACAAGTTTTGTGAAGAAATTAAGTTTCAATTTAGTCTTTATTGATATCAAATTTTGTAAGAAAGTTGAGTATAGAATATTGTTTCAGTATAAGAGCGGTCCAAAAATGTTTGGAGTATAACTTTCGAATTACTAAACCAAATTGAATGATTTTGGTATCGATATAAACTTGAGGTAATGGGGGACATTTTTCTAGAAGAAAGTATTATCAAATTTCTTCTTTTACGTGATAATAGAGATCATGGAAAATGGACCCGAAAGTATGGATTTTGAAAGGGTTATAGTTTAATTTTAGCATTTTTGATTATTGAAGCCTTATGAATTTCCTTTAAATGTTGTTTAAATGAGAACTTGGTTTGTTATAGGAAACCAAGCAAGTCCTATCCGAGAGCAAGAGGGAAGGCAATCTTGAATTTGGATTTCAAACGAAATTAGGTGGGTAATATATTTATAGTTATTGTGTAGTATGGGCAAATTGTCTTGCTTGCTTGTATGTTGTGTGTTAAATTGCTCGTTTTGAATTATGGAAATTGTTGAAAATGCATTGTAATTGTGATCATGTTGTGTCATGGCATTTTGTATAAATGAACAGAGAAAAAGCATGATGAGCATGAAAAGTACGAATGTGTGTAAAATGAGATAAGGATTGAAATTTGATTGTGTTTGGGCAAGAGAGGAACGTTTCGTTAGTCACGTGCACGTCAACATATAACCTTCTCTCAGTTGCCCACTTGAGGCCACAAGATCCTGAGAAATCGGACTCATTTTGTTCACGGTATAAACTTCGATTTATCCGTTGTGTTCCACGAAACTCTCGAGCCATTTGTTATGCATTCATCATTGATTTGTTAAGCATGATGCATAATGTAGTATTACGTTATGATGAATAAATTACACGACATGTTCTTTGTAATGACATCTTAGTAACTATGAGTTTTGAGTTTAAATTGTGGAGTATTGAATTGTTACGTATATATGTATATATGCTTGAATGTGTGGCTCGTTGTCGATGGTTATAAATGTATAAGCCATTGAGCTTCGCAGTTCACCCCATTACCTTCCACTCCTGAGGTGTAAAATGAGAAGATCGTTGATCCTTGCAAGGCATCAGAAACTCCAAGAAAGTTAGAGACTTTTGTACTAAGTGATTTTGGTTAGCTTTATAAGCATATCAACATTGAGCATCTGTATGTATTTTGTTTTAAGTTTTGATGTGTATGATAATATGTATTTGCTCAAACTCTTGAATTAGAAAGGAAATGAAGAATTGAAATTCCATTTGTGCATGATTATATTTGTCTGGTGGGTGAGTTCGATGGTTAGTTTTGAATGTATGTGTTGGTTTAAAAATGTTTGTGGATTTCGGTTTCTAAGGGTTTCGCCATGGCGAAGCCAATGGTTGCGACGGCGAACCTTTTTGAAGGCGTCTTCGCTGAGGCAAAGAATGACTTACGCTGCGACGAACTTTTCCGAAGGGTCCATGGAGATAACTCCATGGGTTCGCTGCGACGAACTCTCCTTTGCTGCCACGCTGAGATTTTTATTTTAAATGTAATACTTTCCATTTTTCATTCACACCACCCTCACACGACTGTCTCGAATGATCTCGTCAGTCTCGAGACTCGGGTCAAACATCTTGTGGTATTCGAATCGATTGTTGGGCTCCGAAAACGGGGCCCAACAATATCTCCCCTACTCATCATGTCATAGACACACCAGAAGTAAGCTTTCAAACATCTATAAAGGTGTTAAGAGTTGACAATGGTGGGAAATTTATAAGTACTAAAGCTGAAGATTATTACAGAAGCCAGGAAATTTCTCATCAAACATTTTGTCCTTTCACCTCTCAGCAAAACAGGGTTGTAAAAAAGGAAACATAGGCATATTTTGAAGGTATAAGGGCTCTCAAGTTTCAAGCAAATTTGCAAACTCACTTCTGGTGAGAATGCATACTGACAACAACATATCTCATAAATAAGACTTCATTGTTTGCACTGAATTTCAAAAGTCCATATGAGGTATTATATAATAAGTCTCCTAGTTATGATCATTTAAAAGTATTTGGTTGTCTATGTTTGTGGGAAATATTTCACAATTCATATCCAAGTTTGATGTAAAAGCTTGTGTCTTTGTTGGTTATTCTGTTGGGCAAAAAGGCTATAAAGTGTACAATTTGTCTACTAAGAAGTTTCTTATAAGTAGACATGTCTGATTCTATGCACATTGTTAAGATTTCTAATAAAACTTATCTTTTATTTGATATACACGGATACATATATGTACAACTTACTAGCAGGAAAATAGGTACTAATCTTAACTAAACCTAGGAATGTTAATGAGCTGGACTGGGCCCGGGTGCTCGACTAGGCCAAAAATAATTTTAGGTAGGTTGGAATGATCTGGCCTATGGCACGACCCGGGCGGGCTAGGAATCGCCTATGGCACGTGGGCGGGCTGAAGTCAACTGGCTCGGATGGCTAGCCAAAGCCACGGGCAACCCGTCGGACCTCAGTCAACCCGAGCATTTAATTTTTTAAATTTTTGTATATTTATTTCAAAAGAATTTGAAAACGTTATAATTGTATATTTTAAATTCATAAATTGTAAATTATAGCATAACCATTTATAGTAAAAGGTAAGATGAAATTACCTATAAATTATGCAAAAATATTTATATAAAATAAGAACTAATATATATTTATAAAAAATATGTAGCTATGATAATGTTATCATAATTATTCCCTACAAATAAGTGAATTTGATTTCAATTTTGTAATTTTATCATAACAATTAATTATAATGTAAATGTAAAAAAGTTATTATATTATCTAAGTACAATGAATTTATTTCAAATATTATTTTTACATGTTTAAAAAATTATTATATTTCTTTTTAATATGATTTAAAAAAAACGTTTATTAAGTTTATAATATAATATTTTCAAACTTTTAATGTTTTTATAAATTATGTACAATACTCTTAATTGATGTAGTTGTTATACTTTTAGTTATTATTGATTTTTTTACTTGTATAAATATTATTGTCTTTTCGTATTATATCTATTATTAAATAATCATTGTAAAATTTTATATTTTTATCACACATATTAAAAGAAATTAATAAATATCATGATTACTTTTAACGGATTTAAACTTTTTATTTTATTTTTCATATTTACACAATATATACGTTATGCATATATGTATTTATATTAATCTTAAAATGAATTAATCATTTTATTAATCCTAATGTACCAATTCCAAAAGAATATATAAGTAATTGAGTTATAAAAACAAATACGTATAGTATATTATACTGAAAATAACTATTATTTTATTAAAACTAGAATACATTTTATAAATACTTTTGATATGTTTTTATAAATTATTATTTTTATTACTTTTGAAAATAGTTCTTTTATTTTTTCTAAAATCATTATATTCTAATTAATCTAAATTTATATTCATATTTTTTCTCCTTTCTAAATTCTAATATTCGAAGATTTATTCCTAAGTTACTCTAATTAAAAGTTTATTTAGAGTAATTCCTTGTTCGAAACCTTAATATAAGTTTAATTTTAAATCCTTCTCATTCTTAGAGTGTTATAAGCATATCATATCTCATAAAATTTATAAAATTTTCATATTTTTTAATATATATATTATGTCACAACTTTAAATTATAACAACATATAATTATGATATAATAAAGTTATTAATTTATCAATTATTAAATTACAAAACATTTATATCTTTTTTTAGACCACTTAATATTTCATTTGAATAAAACTATAAGTTATTAAATGAAAGCATAATATCACTAACTTCTTAATGTTTTAAGTGATATTTTAGGTATAATGAGCTAAATATTAACACAATTTGTGTTAAAATATTGAAGGGAGCTACATACATTTGCACAACATTAATGAGGAAATACAATTTAAAATTAAAATCTTGAGATGTACTTATTGGTATGATTAATTAGGAATTTTAATTCAATTGATTAGAAATTTGTAGGAAAATTCATTAAGTTAATAGTTATAGTTAAGAATTTCAATTTAATTAATTAAGAATTTTAATTTTACTTAAATTATTTGTTAATTATTATAAGAGAGAATTAATAAAACCAAATTCATTAACTATAGAAAATTTTGTTGTATACGAATGATTATCTAAATCATTTTACAATAAATGATACAATTTACAAAATTAAAATAATATCATTCCAGATAAACTGAAAAGTGGAGACTGAGAGAGCATCTAATTGACTAATTATACTAGTTAGTAGGACCGTCAACAATTTGGAAATCATTTGTATGTACAAACATTATATTTAGTAAAATAATATTAAAATAAAAAGAATATTTAGTAATGTAATATTAAATAAAAAGAAAATTAAAATTGCCTTCAACTTCATATATTTGATCAAAATAACCTTCAATTGGTTGATTACTTTCACTAGTCCCCTCCGCATTGATACCTGTGGCTATAGGAAAATAAAAAATACAATATTAGGTAAGATAATCTAAATATAGATAAAATAAATATATTAAAAAGAGAAGAATTTACCATCAATATGTTCATTATTTAACCAACTTTACATATAAGGGTTTCCATAGTGCGATAATGAAGTTCGATCATGATAAGGAGTAATGATCTGACCCCTAGTCTAAATGCAAACTTTGAAGTAATGGTGGAAGATGGAATTGCTAACAAGTCTCGTGTAATGACTTACAAGATCAGATAATTATGTCCAGACATCTTCCACTGTGACAATATATAAAACGACTCACCTTCAGTTTCAGGAACACAATCTGTGGAAAAATATTTATCTAACTCTATCGTATTATAAGAAATCCTAGCCCTTTCTCTTTTAAAAAATTTGAAAGAGAATCAATCAATAATGGGTATGAAGAAAAGGTCGAACTTGAAACTGAAGTCGGAGATGAACTGCCTACAGCATTACTAAGATCCTGATCATGAGTTTGTTGCATTCTGACTTTATAATCATTAAACAATTGATACCATAATTGTTTCATGTTATGTAGATGTTCTTGAGCTTCATCATTGTACAACGCATTATAAATATATTCAACCTCGTCCATCTTGTATCTCGGGTCCAACACATATAATTATGCAACAATATCTTTAACCTTAGACCAAGAAGAATTAAACTTCTCTTTCATCCGCTCTGCCATAATTCAAATAACTACTTTGAAGTCAAACATCCATAATGATAAAACATGCTTTATATTAGATATGGTACTAAAGATACAATGCGAAGTTGGATATTTTGTTCTTGAAAACAATTCAGTCCAATTATTGAATAATTTCAGCTTTATACAAAGTTCTTTATCCAAGTCCCATTGATCTTCTGATGGTATGTAGGTATATTGAGAATCCCTTTCGGCTAGTCTAATAAATAGCTAAGCATATGGGATTGCCGACTCCAACATCTTAAAGGTTGAGTTCCATTTGGTAGAATAATCTAAAACCTACTTCTTTGAATTTGGAATGCATAAAATTTGTACACAATCTTCAAAAGTTTCAACCCTTTTAAGAGTTGCATTCGAATATAAAACACTATTTCTAATACACTCTATTGCTTTCTTTTTCATCTCCAACCTATCCTTCACAATCAAGTTAAGAAAACGCGCAAAACAACACATATGAAATAACTTACCTCCAACAAATAAGCTCCCAACCTGCATCTTACCCTTCAACTTCTCAATCATAGCATCATTTGTGCTACAATTATTGATTATGATGGAGGATACTTTATTGTCGATGTTCAAATTCATCAAACAGTCTTTCAACATGTTTGCTAATTTTTCACTTGTATGTGGTGTCGACACATAAATGAACCTATCATAAAAAAGCATACTAACATGAATCATAAATTCATAAAATAATGAAAAAGTAAATGATAACAATATTAAAGAATATAAATTATCTCAAAAGCCTATTGCATAACTTCCAATCATCATTAATATAATATGTCGTCACCACTATGTAACCTTACTTTTTGGTTATCGGATGTTCATATGTCCGTTGTTATGGCAATTCGTCCTTGAACGCTCGACAATACTCTTAATGTTTCTCTCTTACTGTTCTTATAAATTTTGAAAATATCATTCTTCAATGTGCTCCGACTTGGAACCTTGAAAATCGGTTAAAGTGAATTAAGAAATATCTTGAATCTTTTGCTTTGAACCATAGACAATGGTTGTTCATCTCTAATAATCATATTAGCCATCAAAATCCTTAATCTATGGTTGTCAAAATTCGTCACAGTCATTTCATTCTTGTTAGAGTAGTGCTCTAAAGGCAATTATCTTTAGCGCTTTTGTACAATCTTTATTTTGATCAATAAAGAGAAATGAAATTTTCATTAATTTGATGTTAGTTTATATATGAATTGATGTCAATCTTAAATCGGATTAATGAAGTCCATGATACAAAACACAACATAAAGGAAATCATGATGAGATCATGATAATGAGACTTGTATCATGTGCAATTATATTATTATCTAAATAATCCCTAGTCATAGGATTAATAAGACAGGACATTATTAATCTAGATAGACTAACACATGTTATACTCCTTGATTTGAAGCAGTGGATCTCACAAATTGTAAGCACGCGATATTTAGAGTTAACATGTGGATGCTTACTAAGATTAGTAAGTATATCGGATGACCCGCTATGAGATTATCATATGGATGATCTATCAAATGTCAATGATTAATCTCATCATAGTAGTGATGCAAATATCCTTAGACTTGAGGTACTCAAGGATATCTTGGATACTAATCCTATGCTTTGACATCATTCCTTATTACCTCAAGACGAGGTTGCTTATAGGGTGGTGATTGAGTATAGCTATTGGTATTTGAAGGTAATTAGACAGCCAATGAAAGATTCACTACTCCTGATAGAAGGAGATAATACCCACAACCTCTTGTGGGAGTCTCTATCCAGAGTAGTTTTGTGTTATAAATAGAGTCTTTAATGACACACGGAGTAATGAGATTTTAGGACAAGAACTAACATCACTTAGACTAGATGTGACGTAGTCAGTTTAGTAAGAGTTGACACATAGCCCATACTTCGAACCAAATGGGGTATAGAATAGTGAAGGGATGAATTGCAAGGTAATTATCTATGGAAAGGTTCGTAAGTCGGATAATTAACTATCGAAGAGTTTGTGTGTTAATCCACTTATATTCCAGTAAATTGGCATCATGAAACTCTTCATGATTTGCTTGAATTAAGAGTTAATTCAAGTGGCATGAAACCATCCGTGATTTGCTTATATTAAGAGTTAATTTAAGTGCCCAAAATAACTAGAAACCTAAGGGTCACACATATAAAAGATCAGATGAAAAACAAAGTATGCATGGCTGTCAATGAAGTAGGCCACGATCATGATAGAAGGCTCGACAGATAATACATAAGTGAGTTCTTCACTTATGTACATGTGGACTAACAAGTTAAGATACACTTAAGTGAGAGGATAAAGGGTCCAGAAGGGTTCTGGAGTTAGAGAGAAGAGATCTTGAGTCTTGTTCGTGCATTTTAAGAAATTGTTGCATAAATCTAATTGCATACAACATAATCTTGATTTGTCTCTCTATTTGAGCATCTACTTGAACTTATCTAGTTTGGTACTCGAACCACTCTTACATACTGCCTCTTCTTCCTCCTTATGTGTTCTTGAATGATCAAGGAAGGTGTTTGTCACTTGCTCCAATCTAAACAAGAGAGAGGATTAAAGAAAGTTGGAGCATCATCAAAGTTACAAATGCTGAAATTTCATGTTCTTATAATCTATGTATGCATGCATCTAAGATTCTGGAATTTTAGGGATGTCATAGGGTAGGAATTTAGATTCCAACACTTTTGCTACCTTATTGTGCATGTGATGCATAAATCTATGGCTCCTTAACAATTCTTTCCTTTCATTTTTGACCCCTTAAAACTATATTCCTTTTAGTACATGATTCCATATATCTCTTTAAATGAGACGTTCTACCTTTTGAACCACTCGAATACAATTTTTGACAATGATTGCACTTTGCCTTTTCAATTCCATCAGTCGATATAGTCTTCTTAAAGTGATTCCAAACTTTACTTTTATGTTGAGAAACCTGAGTTCTAATTGAACTTCTATTGTCATTTGGTGTCGGAATAGAATTTTTCACTTCTACATCCAGTACTGGATTAGAACTCTCAATTGAAGGAATATGCTCCTCCATCTGACAAAAAACGTATAAATAATTGAGGCTAGAAATAAGAATGTATTAAGAAATGACACATTCTTAGTCAAAATACTCTACTCATATTATAGTTAAAATATTCCATAGAAAACAAAATGTTTAAGAAAATCAAAGAATCAACCTAGTTATTTCTCCAAATTCAAAGTTCCTATCTATTAGAAACACAATCAGTATATGGAATCCATATATCATGTTCACATATATGGAATCCAATATTCACTTCCCAATTCCCATTCGTTCTTTAAGACAATTTAAAAATATAAAAATGTGTGAATTAATCATCATGCTAAATATTGTCCTGAACCATAACAAGTACCAAAATTCAGGACTTTGTTAACTTTAAATATGTTAGAATGTCTAAGTAAGTTAGGTTGATCATTTACACACCAAACAAGCTTCTCCGACTTCTTGTGCCAAGGCTCTGGGATTACCACAACATGAACCACTGAAAACCACATGAATTGTATTGAAACTAAGGATTGAATTATTACATATTCCCCATTTATTAAAGCAAATTTTGGAGGAATGGATTGGGACTGCTGAAACTCAAGGCAAACCTACAATCTAAGATGTCACATAAAGATGTGCGAGTGATAAAGCTATGCTGCCTATTTGAAACAAAAAAAACTCATGCCCAACATTCATGCACAACTTTTATTTGTTTTGCCCATATACCCTACTTGAAATTCTTCCTGGCTTTCTTGAATTTTCAAGCTACTAGTTCTAACCAATGGCATGTTTCTCTCTCCATCAATACCCTTCATCTTTGAAAAACCTCCTTGCATTAATCCATTTTAGCTTTTATATACTCTCAACACTTCTATCTCACAACAAGAAATCAATAATAAAATCCAAAGACATTTACATTAATGTAACATCATTCCATTAAACATGCTCCTTATAGTAAGTATGGGAAATTGCATACAAGAGAGAGTGAGGCCGCTAAGTGATTGTTGGCCACTCGTCATCAAACTTCTAATTCTAGGCATATGTCTATGAAATCACATGTCTAGAATTACTGTAAGATATTTTTTAAAAAAGGATTCAATAGGTCGTAAAGTGAAAAAATGTAAACAAAAAGCTTTTAAATGATCCACTAGGTATAAGAGAAAGGTTACTAAGAAAGCTAAAGGATAGAAGTTTCCGGAAAGGTAATTTTAGGTGCCCATTAATAGCTATAGTCGACAGAGAAAATGGAATGGAACGACTCTGCAATCCTAAATCTTTCTTTTTCAACCATGAGTCTATCTTTGTTTCCAACTGCACATCTTTTAAGTTTCTAGCTGCATATCTTGCGTATTACACAAAATAATTAACCCACATATTCTCCTTACAACACCACTTGAAGTCTTCTTTCACATACACGAATATATCCGCAAATCAGATCATAATTAATTTCAGTAACACATTAACAAGCAATATGCAATCTTCTTTCGCTCTCTCACTATCATCACATCCAACGTCTACTACCATATGATCTAATAAAGAAGAAAAATGACTAACAATCAAGAGTGCAACATTTCATCAAACACTATACATGCATTATCCCATATTCCCAATATTAACATATAAATTTCTCAAATTAGTCAAATTGATTCTTAAAACAATAAACTATTAATAAAAAACCAAATTTGAGAAGAGAGAATGAGAGATTACCTTATTAAGTACGTCGGATCGTTGGTTGTTTTGATCGTTGGTGACTTCACAGTTCACACGGCGGATAATAAAGGACAGATGACACGAAGAAGAAGAATGGATGTAGAACATAGGAGAGAAAAATCAGAGGAGTGCGACATGTGCCGTGTGAGTGACAAAAGCAATAGCTGGGTGAGAAGTCAGGGAAGGGAGGGACTATTGGCTGCTGCAATCTTTCATTTAATGAGAAGCAAAACGACGTCATTTTTTCTTTCAATAAAATGACGTCATTTTTGCTTATGTTTTAATTTATGTTTTATAACTTAAATGACGTCATTTTGCTCGTGGAAGTTATTTTAAACATAAAAAAAAGATGTCATTTTGTTTAGTTACTTTGGACTGGCATGGGCCATAGGCTGGGCTGCTTGGCTTATGCCCTAACTTGGCCCAACCAGATCACCTTGGCCCGTGGCTCGGGCCAAACCCAACTAACCCTTGGGCTGATTTGATGAGGCAAAACCTGTTGACCATGGGTCAGGCAATTTTTGACTTCCCTAACTAAACTATATCTAGAAATCTATAATAGAAATCCTTTGATTATAGGGATTTCTATTTCTAATAATCTTATCCCATAAGATTGATCTTATCTAAATCTCTATTCTTCAGCACTCCCCCTCAAGCTGAGGAATAGATGTCTTCCATTCCCAGTTTGCATATAAGATCATGAAATCTTAAAGCATTTAGCCTTTTGGTTAGAACATCTGCTAGTTGATGATTTGAAGGAACATAAGACATACACACCAGCCCTTCTTCCAACTTTTTTTTGATGAAATATCTATCAATCTCAATATGTTTTGTCCTGTCATATTGTATAAGATTACGTGTTATGCTAATTACAGACGTTGTTACAATAGAGCTTCATGGGACCTTTCCTTTTGCTTTCTAAATCATCAAGAATGATCTTTAACCATAATAGTTCACATAGTCCCTGTGCAATAGCCCTGAATTCGGGTTTTGCTAATGATTGAGTCATTAGATTTTATTTTTTACTCCTCTATATAACTAGATTGCCTCCGAGAAACATGCAGTAGCCCGTTGTTGATCTTCTATCAACCGGAGATCCTGTATGGTCTACATCTGGGTAGATTTCTAAGGATAGTGTATGGCCCCTTTTAAACAATATTTGCTTGTCTGGACTACTTGTTAAGTAATGCAAGACTTAGTGGACAGCTTGAAGATGAATTTCTATTAGGTCGTGCATAAATTGACGGATTACACTCACCGAATATGTTACATCTGACCGAGTATGTGCTAAATATTTTAGCTTGCTACTAGTCACTGATCTCTTCCTTTGCTTCTCCAAGTTTGTAATTTGAATCTATTGGAGTAGACATCGTTTGCACCTAATTTTCCTAGTGTTCATTAATAAATTTGCAACATATTTTTGTTAAGAGATGAATATCCCTTGCTTTGAATACGCAACTTCAATACTGAGGAAATACTTTAGTTTTCCTAATTCTTTTATCTCAAATTCCTTTAATAGTTTCTGCTTCAATTCAAGCTTCTCTTTTTCATCATTTCTCGTCATTATAATGTCATCCACATAGACCAAAATAATTGTCACTCCTCCTATTTTTCAGTGTTTCATGAAAAGAGTATGATCCCTTTGACTCTGCTTATATCCTGATTATTTCATTACTTTTGCAAACTTGCCAAACCAAGTTCTTGGAGATTGTTTTAGCCCGTAGAGAGCCTTTCTCAATTTCACCTTGTTACATGTGTCTTCTGTAAATCTGGGTGGAACATTCATGTACATTTCTTCATTCAGATCTCCATGAAGAAAAGCATTCTTAACGTCATATTGAAGAAGCTACCAGTTAAAATGAGCTGCTAAAGACAGTAAGATCCTCACTGTATTCATCTTTGCAACTGGGGCAAATGTCTCCTGATAATACATTCCATAAGTCTGAGTATATCCTTTAGCTACTAAGCTAGCTTTGTATCTCTCTAAGGAGCCATCGACCTTGTATTTTAGTGTGTAGATCCACTTACAGTCAACAATGTTCCTACCTCGTGATTTGTCAATAACCTCCTAAGAATGATTCTTCTCCATAGCATTCATTTTTTCTCTCATAGCATCTCTCCATTCCTCTTTTAATAAGGCCTCAGAAACAGTGTTAGGAATAGCAATTGTATTTAAACTCATAATAAACTTTTTATGGGTCGGTGAGAGGTATTTGAAGGAGATATAATGGGAAAGTGGATAGAGTAATCGATAAGTGCATTCTCTAGTTACTTTTCTAACAGTAATAGGAAGGTCTAAATCATCACTTGGATTAGTGGAATGTTTACCTATTTAGATATTTGAGCATGGATGAGGACTCAAGGTGATCTCATTTCTAGCATTAGAATTTGATTCTTGAACTTGCTTCAGTGTTGGAATGTCTTGAGTTTGCTTCGGTAGAATGTCTTGAGTTTGCTTCGATGTTGGAATGTTTTTTCTCCTTGAGTATACTTGAGGAGAACTTGGAAACTTGGGGGGGAGGGGGTTTGGCTAGGATGGGTGATAGGATTGAATTATCTTATATTTTCTTATGTATTTATATGTGATTTCAATCCTATTTTTAAGATAAAATGCTCAATTTGTGTTGACTACTAGGTTGGATATATTGATATATTTTTGAGACCAAAAAGACAAAACTTTTCTAAAGTAAATTTAAGCATAATTGTTTATCAAATTAAAGGCACAGATTGAAAAAAAAATGGAGAAGAAAATTTTGGTTTGTGCGTTGCGTGAAACGTAGCAGCGCAGCGTACGCAAACGTAGCGTATGCTGCAGTGTTTAAATAACACACAAGCTGTGTGTTTTATAAGCTGGAGGAGGAACAACGCAGATGTGAGGCGCAGCAGCTAGGCGTTGTGTGCGTCAACGTATGCGTTTTGATAAAAACGCACAAGGGCAAAAGACGCTACAGAGGGCAGGAGCGAGGCTTTAAAGGAGGGTTGCAAAACTTAATTGTCTAATCAATAAACAGTGGGGAAACTATAGCAGAGGCACAACACACTATAGCGACTTAGGCTGAGAGGGGCGCAGGCGTACGTGGAGGCTCTGAAGGTTTGGAGTTGTAGCTTGGCTTGGCTGAACAGCAGCGCAGAATAGTGAGAAGCAATAGTGCGAGGGCTTTTGTGCGTGAACAATGGAGAATAATAAAACCCCCTTCATCTTATTCGTCAAATCAATGCTACAGTGGGTAAGAGAATAGTGGAGGCTCCACTGAAATTGAAAGGAGATGCGGTAGTGAAGAGAAAAAAGAAAAAGAGTTTTGGCTAGGGATTAACATAGGAGTTGAAGCAATTTTTTGGAAAATACCTATGAAGGACTAAACATCTCGACACCAGTTCGGAGGTGATATCGACAACGATGACCCGAGTTAAGTATTTTTTATTATTTTGTTGTTTCTTTCTCTCATTAGGAATTGATTGTGTTATCCGATGTTAATTGATTTGGGTTTTGTGTATGGATAATCGGATTTTTGTTACTGTTCGATTATTTGTGTATGAATCCGTTGGGTATTGTGAATTGATGATTTTAATGCGTTCATTGAATCGTTAATTTCAAACCCATTGCTAGAATTTTGATATAATTCGTAATTGTTATATTGAAATTCATGCGTAGCGACTAATGATTCGTAATCATTAGGGATAAGATGACCTAGGTTAAATGACGCATCGTATATGATTGTTGCCTTGATTAATCAGTTTTTCCTAATTTGTAATGCTACTGCCTAATTAAATCTAGAGATCATATCCTAGGTTATTCGGTGGTTATGATTAATTAACGATCATATTTTGAATAAACAAAACCTAAGGGAAAACGCAGGTTAATTATTAACCCACGATCAATAGTTACTAGGAGAGGTTAAAGAACAACAAATTAATAAAATACACTAAGTCAGGGTGTAGGACGAGATTGAACCAAAGAATCGGGTCCCTACCAAATTCCCCACTTTTATCAATTTTTGCTTGTTTTCTTTAATTTATTTTTATTAGTTAGTTTCACTTTATTTTCTTCTTTTCAAAATCTAAAACCCCCTTTTTTCTAAACATCGATTAATTTCATTCCATAAACTTTACACACTCTCTCTATGGGATCAACCTAAACTTGCCACTGCTATAGTAGTAGTCTAGTTATTTTATTTTGACTAGCATAATGACGTGCGGTGAAATTTTGGCGTCGTTGCCGAGGAGTGTGGTGTTTTAGTTTTTGTTTGTGAGTTAATTAGTGTTTTGTATATATTTGTTCATAATTGATTTCTTTCCTATTATTTTGTGATCTGTTCATTTTTTGTTTCATGTTTTAAAAGAAAAAAATTCGATATAGATGGAAGTAATTTCTTTTACAACTCATATTTTCAATTCTATAACAATGTTTGGACTGATCAACCTAACTTTTATTATAGATGGGATAATCACCAGAATTAGTTCCATGATAGTTTGCAAGACGCAAAACAATTCTCATTGATTGATCCCAAGTTTATCATATAAATTGGTAGCACTTTCATGGTTTTTAACATACTTTTTGATTCTTACTTAGTGATTTTGTGCTTTAATTAGTCCTTTATGGTGAGCTTACATTTTATGCAATTTGTTAGTAAAATTGTTGCACATTGACATTAATTGCATTATAATTTTTCTAAGGACAATTGATACTGCAAATTGTTATTTTATATTGTAGGAAAAAAAAAGTCAAAAGATCAGAAGAGTCAACAGGGCATGAGGTCCTCAACCCACGTCGCGGCACAACGAGAAGAAGGGGCGTCGCGGCGAAAACTAATTATCTGGCCGCAGCGCATCATCAGGCAACAACGCTCCGCGGCATAGATTAATTGTTTCGCCACGACGAGCGATTCAAGAAGTACACGTTGCGGTACAGCTCCTTCTTGCCACGACGAACAGTCGGGTATCCAGACTTAATTTTGAAAATCCACTCACTATTTCAGCCCGACTCGGATCCATCCTATATAAACCTTGCCGAAATTAGGTAAAGGGGATCGAACATTCAGAGAGAGAGGATACATACGAGTTAAGAGAGAACAAAGAAGAAAGAGGAGAGACTCATGACCTTACCACCTAGGGTTCCCTTCGTGGTTCTCTAGGGACAATTGTTGTATAGGTTTATTCTTTCATTTCCACCGCCGACTCCACCATGAGTAGCTTGGATTCATTACGAGCTGTGAAGTTTCCAGTTGTAATGCGTGGTTAGGCATTTATTTTCTCCTGAAGATGTAGTGACGACTGGAGTTTAACGAGCTTCAAAAGGAAGTAGCTTAATCTGTAGTTTAGCTACGGTTTATGAATGCCTAAGTCTAGGATGTATAACTTGTAGTGAAGCTACTTGATTATAGTCTAATCAAATGTTGGACATTTAATGTGTTGTTCGGATTAGTAGTTTACATTGTCACATTTAACTACATTGTTATGAACTTCTGAGTTAGGGTTTATTGCTTTGTAGTTAG
>JAOSBK010000003.1:31553726-31563794 GCA_027568895.1 Erythroxylum shatona
ATAAATGTATGAACATCAAAATAATGAAAAATGTCTTTATTAATCATAAAATGATTTGTACAATAAGTGCTAAAGGTGATTGCTATTAGAGCGCTTTTCTAACATTTAGGGTTTATGTTATGGAAGAATTATGAAAATCATAAATAGTGTTTTTATTTATTTATTAGTTAATTTTATATAGTTTGAAGACATTTGTAACTATCTTTTTTAAAAAAATTGATTAGAGTTACCACTAGATATTTTATAGAGTTTAAAGATAAGAATTTTAATAAACCATCCTTCTATATTAAATACTTCAATATGTTATTCATTGGAAGAAGAAATATATTAAAAATGATATTTATGTTACTTAATAAATTATTTAATAACTTATTTAATTTATATTAAAAATAACAATTGTATATAAGTCCTTTAGCAATATTAGAAAAGGCCAATATCCCACTTAGAGAGAAGGTCTGTGATTGTCCAATAATTTTACATTTTTTTAGTACATTTATTGTATATTATGGAGCAAACTACACACATGTCAATTATTGTTTTCATACGAGGAAAAGGCAAATAATTAATGTTCAAAACTATACATGGGATTAGGTTACCTATTCTTATTAGTCTGTTCCAGTTCTGTTCAATAAAAATCTATCAATTTAATAAATAGAGCTTACAAAAATTGGACAATTGTGATCATACCAGAATAGACGACACGCCGAAGTTGAAAACAAAAGATCTTGTGTCACTGCACACCTGTCAATTTTCAGATCATATAAAGTTAGACATTTGTAGTAGGAATTTTTTAATTCCTTTTTTTAGGTTTTATTTTATATTTTCTATTTTTTGTTAAATAAATACAAAAATTTGTTTGGTCGTTAATATTAATATTGTTATATTTTTAAATAATATTTAAATATTAGATAAAACTTAAAAATAAATTATTTTTAATTAAATAAATTTATTTTAATATCATATATAATATTTATTATCAAATTATGAATAATTTTTATTTTATTAAAATAAATAATTTAATATTTAATATTAAAATAAAAAATTCTATTTGGTACTATAGAATTAGAAATTTCTATATCACTTGTAGTTGGCTATTTTTTAGTTTTCAATTGAACCAGCTCAATGATGGTGGTAAAGCAAGCTAGCCCAAGTAAATCAGGTCTACACAATATCTTTGTTGTTGTAAAGGGTTGTTTTAAACTTCATCACATCATCTTAAGCTCGGCCTTTATTCCCAAAGGCCCGTTGAGGTTTGATAGGTAACAGTAGTAGGTTGGAGTAGCATATCTGTTTCTTTTAGCATTATTAGACAACTAAAACAACTTAAAACGGACCTTGAAGTTTTGCCGTATTAGTTTCAACTCCTTGGAATTTATATTTAAGGTTTACAAAATACGGTATACTAAGATCAGAGTTTTCACAGTATTAAAAATTCATCCTTCCTTTAACAATAAAGTTAGCAATATAATGAACTTTTTCAAAAAAAAATTAACAATTGATAAGAATGATAATATATTCTCATCATACCAATTAGCTAAAAATAATCTTTGTAAAGTCGCATCTACTCACAACAATCTTTTTATTTTTATTAATATTACTTTTTATATATTTCACATATAAGTAATAAATATAATTAGTATAAGAAAACAATCATTTAATCATCAATCATATATAAAGCTACGAATAATACAAAGTACTCAAAATATTATAATTTCTTCATATAATAAAGAATCATTACATCAAAACATCACACATAAAAAATAATAAAATTTTGTGACTCCATAAGTATTATAAGAAGAGTTTGTGCCGAAGAATATAACCAAGTAGAAGCAAAATTTGAAACAAAATAGTTACAATTGAAAATTTTATATTTATATTGCTTATATAAAATTTAATATATGCATCAAATACAATTGAGATTAGAATAAGACAAGAAATAAAAAAAAAACTTTTAACTTTATTTAATCGAAACACTTGCTCAAATTGTATTACTCTCAATTCTCATTTAGTTCAAAATTTTCGTTATTGAGAGAAGCCTCACAATCATTCAAATTCATTGCATCAAATAACATTGCCAATTCTTTCTCATCTAAGATTATCTTCCAATTCATTTTCATTTATCAAATTTGGTTCCTTAGAAACCCAATCTACTAAAATATTGATATAGTTAAGGCTAATTGGATATATAGAACTACTTGTTCTAGTAATAGTAAAAATAAACAAATTAAATTAAATTATTAAGAAATTATAGTTAACTCAATAATGATAATAACATCTTTTAAGCCTTAAATTGTATCGAACAACTATCAAGTTATTCAATCTTTTGTATTTCAATATATCCCCCTTTTTGGAGTTGATGAATTTAAATGTACTCCAATTCATTTCACTCTCTATTACACTCACACATTGATTTAAAATTTGAATTGTAAAACTTTTCAATTCTAGAACACCACTTTAAAACTGGTCCCATCAAGAAACTATAAGACAACAAAAGTAAACTTATAAATAAAATAAAGTGAAGATTAATTTCGTACAAGTTTGAAAAGTAAAAAAATATAATTAGATTAAGTTTGTCTCTTTAACGAATAGTAATGGATATCTCAAAATCTCCATAAACGTTTATTTGTGAGTTTAAGAGATCTTACAAAATCTCATAGGTAACAATTATTGTAATTGTTAATAACATTCTCATATTAACTTTAGTTTTTTCCATAAAACTTGGTCTAAAATAGATATTATGATTCAAAAATGCCCTAACCGTAAGCAACAAAGAGTAAAATTGCCTTCCTCGTCCCTCATTGGTAACTACAAGATAAAGTATGTACGAAGAATACCTATTTTTCATATTAGCATTGATTACTTCATTCACCCTCTTTGTAGCATTATATAAATAGCTCATTATTGTTTTCTTATCACTATTGACCGGATGAAATACAAAAGCTTACAAACTTATATTACAAGTTGATATTGGGACCAAAATTCATAATTTTTAAGTATAATTCTAAAAACGTCCACTCTAGCATTAAACCTAGTATACTGAAATGTGACCTACTTATCATATGTAAACATTTGCCTCAGCCCCTTCTTCATTAGAAAAAAAAACATTGAAGTGATAAGAAAATAGTGCAAATCTTGTAGTTAAAAAACACAAATTTCAACTATTAGTGAAATCATTTACCGTCAAATTCAGGACTCGTGCACAATTATATATGAATTTGGTCTTTTTTTTGTTATCTCCATAGTTTCATCAATGATAAGAAAGTATCTAGTATTTCTTATATTTTTCAACAGTAGATTAATGCAATATGCATCATATGGAGTCTAATAGAAGGAATTATATATTTCTTGTAATCTTTTTCCAACTGCTTTATAAGCATAGTCATTGACATTAATGAATTAAACAATGTTTTCTAGCCTAAATTTATTACAACTTCATCAAATATCTAAAATATAGTATCGACATTTCTAACAAGATAGATACTTCAATTGACTTCACAAATATTGTCCCTTTAGCATAATGAACAAAAAAAATTGATAATAAGCTCATGTCATCTATTTATCCGACCATCGTACATGATTAAAAACCCATAAGTTGCCTAAGTCATCTTCTTTCATATAAATAACTTATTATTTCATAAACAAAGCTGCTCATAAGTTTATCTTTGTAGTCATTAATTGATGGAACTTTATATCCTGGACTAAGCAATACCGTCCACCATAGACTGGTAATAATAAGAATGAGCAGCATTGGATGATATATTCCATATCCACTTTATGAGTTGCTTCTTTAGATTATAAGGCACTATAAATCGAAGGTTGAGCTTCAAGAGCTGTTTGTAGTATTAAAAAGTTAAACACATATCTTTTTCTTTTCCTCACATTAGGTGTAATATTCACTTCTTGTTGGGTACGAAAACCACCTTCAACATCCCCACTTTCTCTTAACCACTGAAAAAAGATGTTTCACTACCAAATTCATTGTTCAGTCTTTGACTTATATCTTTCTCATGCTAATACTATTCTTTAATCTAGCGATTTTCTTACCTTCCAAATATTTGTTACAATACAAACAAAAGGCATGATTCTTCATTTTGAGAACTAATCTAACATAAGCCTACGTTGGATTATCAAATCTTCCTAACATGATTGAATTATCAAGAGTACTTGAACTTTTCTTCATTTATATATAAAATAAATGAAGACATATCTCAAAATTAAATTAATAACTTTATTATCAACTATTATTTTAAAAAATGTGTATTGCTTAACTCAAAACAAACACAAAAGCACATTTAGATTATAAAAACATACAACTTAAACTTTAAAAATCTATGTGCTTCTTATATTCAAAGTCAATAGTCTAAGAATCATTATTACCAACTACTACTGACATAAAAAAGTGTGGAATAAGTTGTGTAAAATAACAATAAGAAATAGAGTAGCAACAAGTTCTCCATAATATAGAAACGCAAATAAACTTCATTAACTTATATAAATGATTCCACAAGAAAATTCGAGGCTTAAGTGCATTCTGTCTAAGAAACTATCATGTTTTAAACCTAAATATTATAGAGGTATATCCATTAATTCTGATGTTTCTTAAGCCCAAACATTAAAAAATCCATTGATTGTTACATTTTCACAATTATAACTTATTTTGTGTGATTACATAATTCAGCTATAAACTCATAACTATAACTTATTTTGTATGATTATATAACTGAAACATAAACTCACAAATATAATCCATTTTATATGATTACATAATTCAACTATAAAACCACAATTGTAATTCATTTACTATGATTACATAATTATATTATAAAGTCACAATTATAACCTATTGTGTGTAATTACATAATTCAACCATAAACTTATATATGACTCATTTTGTATCATTATATAAGTCAACCATAAATTCACAACTTTCTAACTTTTTATCAATTTTACAATTTTATTTTTCATTAATATCATTTTCTAGTTTTCCTCTATAAATCATAATGAATAAACACATAGTTAAACTTTTAACTTTTATAATACAAATGAATCCTTTTAATTTAATGTAATATTAATTGATTTAGAAAACTAGTTAAATAAATCAATAATGAAAGCCTAGATATAATAAATAAAAAATCACACTAATTTATATAATTCAGATATGATTCTTGAGAAAATAGTCAAAATTCATAAAATTTAAATTTAAATATTGATTTATCTCTAAATTATATAACCAAATAATCTTACATGTTAAAGTAGGAATTTAGTAATTAATAATAATTAATTAACTCACTTTACAGTCTGACGTAATTAATCAATTTCGTTTATAATTTATATTCGATAAAAAATTACAAATTTAACAAGCCACCCACTAACCTACAACAATTTACTTTATCAAACATTGAAACCATAAATTTAACAAGCCACCCACACTACATTGATTCAAGCATCTCGAATCTCTACGAGCCATAGGAAAAAGAAGCAGTTATGAAAGAAGATGCAATGACGATGACATAGAGCAACGATAGCAACGAAGAAAATATTTTGTTAATGTTATAAATACTGCAATAGTGCAGGCTAATACTTCAGGTAATTTTTAAAATTTATAAAATAGACTCAAAATTTTTTAAAATTGAAAAATAGTCCTTCAATATGTTATACTGTATAATATTTACATCAACTATGCCTTTAAAAATTATAATAATAGAAATTTAAAATAACAACAATTTATTTATTTTATTAATATTGCTTTTCACATATTTCATATATAAATAATAATCACAATTCATAATATTGGCATTGATTGACTTCAATTTAACATGTTCTTTTATCTATAGAAATTTATCTTAATCAACTCCTCTGCTCCACATCCATCTTATGTCAATCTAAATCATTTCATTAATCATTTGAATCATTTTGATGCTTGTGAGGAAGTCTCTTTTTACATTCAATAAGACCTTGGGATTGAGTATGATTGATTGTTTAATCGAGAGCATTTTAATAAGGCCTTAGGATCCTAGAGCATGTAGAGAAAGGAGGAAAAAATAAAATACAATTGATCCTAACAAAAATGGCAAACAGTACACCTATAGATTCCATTAACATGAAAATAATCTTCTCACTCGTAGATCAAAGAAACATATATGCCTTTTATTTAACATCTGATTAATAGAGATAAAGAAAGAGAAGAACCCTTAACAATAGGCAAGGTAACTATGAAATAAGAAATTACCTAGCGTCTCCTATATTAAGTCAACGTAATGTGCAACACAATGAGTCCAATAAAAAGCGTTATACTTGCTTTGCAATCTTCTTTTAGTTGCTTTATAAGCGGAGTCATTATTAGTGATGAACTGAACAATATTTTCTGGTCTAACTTCATTCATAACTTCATCAAATATTTCAAATAGAGTATCAACATTACTAATAAGATCAGATACATTAATAGACTTAAAAACATTATTTTCTTTGCAGAATAAACCAAAAAATTAATAATAGGCTCATGTTTTCTATTTATCTAGCCATCATACATGATTGAACATTCAAAAGTAGCTCAAGGCTTCTTCTTTCATCCAAAAAACTTTTAATTTCATAAACAGAGCTACTTAAATGCAACATCAAGTGCAACATTCTCTTCTTATTGGGTAGGAAAAATATCACCTTCAACATCCCCACTATCATCTTGAACACTATCAAAAGAACTTCCACTACCAATTTTGTAATTTAATCTTTTCCTTCTATCTTTCTCATGTTGATACTCTTAAGCAAAGTCTTCACTTGTTATTTAACATCATGACTCACTTTTTTACAAGGTTCTATATCACCTTTGACCCTAGCTAAATGTTTCTTTAATATGGTGATTCCTCCACTTTCAAATGCTTGTTACAAAATGAACTTCATTTTGGGAACCAATATAGCATAAGCCTAAGTTAGATCATTGAATCTTCCTGAATTGGTTGAATTATTAGGAGTACTTGAACTTCCTTCCATTTATTTGTAAAAATAAATGAAGACATATATCAAAATTAACTGACTAACTTTATATCAAAATAAAGTTATGTAAAAAAAATGAAGAAATAGTTCAATAATACTCAATAACTCATGTTTCTTTCTGAACCTAAACATCAAATATATGTAATGATTGCTACAGTTCCACAATTATAACATATTTTGTTTGATTACATAATTCAAACATAAGAACTAAGCACTATTTTTAAAACTATTAGTTTCTTTTAATAATAAGGATTCATTTTCTGAATCATTTTTAGAGAATGTCAATTTTTTGGTTATTTGATATCATTATTATTTTTATTTAATAATTCTTAGTCTAATTCTGAACTTTGGATTTTTGCATTAATTTTATAGTGTGACCCTTTTTATCATATCTATATCATATTATATTTCTAATTTGTTTTTTGTTTTGTTGGTGATTTTGGTTTTGCCTAGGTCATTTAATAAGGTTTTCTACTATTCTAATTAAGGGATGTTTTACAATATTTTATTATTACGTCTATTATAGAAAGCATGAAACTGTTTAGTGAATGAGCCTAATTCTTTCTTTCTTTTTTAAATTTTCAAATTGTAGTTGTTTATGAATTTCATATCTTTACATAGTTTTAAAAATTCCTTTCAATTTTAACTAATTAATTTTCATATTTAATTTTTTATTGGGTATTTGATCATTATGATTTTCTCCAATCTTGTTTTTTTTTTTTAACTTTTCTCTTAATAAAGGGGAAAGTCTTGCATGTAACTTCTCTTATCAAAAAAGGTTGGTTTGAATTTTCTCTGAACATTACTCTTTTATAGGAAAGTATTTTTATACTACTAAAAATCTAAAAGCTTTTCACATCTTAAGTTTAATAATCAGTTTGCATTTCTCTCTTTTAAAGGAGACACATCACCTATAAAATGCAACATCTTGCATGTCTGCATTTATTATTTTTCATCTGGTATGGCTTCTCCTTCTTCATGTATAATAGTTACTTTTAATACATCAAACCTTTATGAATCACTTAAGTGATAATCCCACAATCGCCTTGAAAATCGTGTTATTAATAAATCAGCTGTAGCATGGCTGGAGGTTCCTATTTACAAAAGAAGTTTTTAAAAAAGATATTTAAAATATTTGTTTATTTTAATTTTTAAATGTTTTTTATTTTTGACATGAAAATAAATTTCATTCCAAATTTCTCGCAAGAAACAAACAATTAAAAACTCCACATTGATCTTATCCAAAACAACAACAAAATACTTGTAAAGACTAACTTAAAATACCATTTACTGCCTAAGTAGTAAAAGCACGAACGGAGTCGGGTTTCTTTAATCAATCACGTAATGAGCACAATCCACTTACTCTTATTAAAGATAGTAAACCAATGTTAAATGCAAAGGAATTAAAAGAAATAACCACTATAACTTAATTAATTCTTCAAAGCACATTGTAGAATTAAGATTGTTTCGGTACATGTAAAAGTAATATTACGTTGCTCAAAAAATAAAAATTTCTTAAGCTAATTACATAAAAAAATAATTAGTTATAGTTTTACTTAGTTACCATTGTACGCTTATGATTTACTAAATTTCACAAAATATTTGTGAATTTTCTTAAAAGGGTGAGCCTTAGAATAATAAGTAAAGTTGCTCTTTTATAACTATAAAATCACAAGTTCTCAAATTCCAAAAGGAAGTAGTGGTTTCGTAAAATTTTTGATTTGGTCGCAGTTGTTTTTAGCACAACGAAAACAGAAAAATTAAATACAAAATAAACAAATCAACACTCAAGATTTAGTAACGCACTTCGGCACACCTTGTCTACGTTTGCGAGGTCCTCACTCAGCATAATTACTTTCCTCTGTGATATAACAATAGTTTTACTCAAGACATTCGAGAGTCCTTGACACTATCCTTCGTCCTCACTATCCGTGAAAGTAAATCACACCCAATAGTACGACTGCCTCGTACTAATCTCAACAAAGGATTTTCTCAACAGTATTTAATAATAAAGGATGAAAATAAAATAACTCTAAGTGATTGAAATAACAACAAACATAAACAAAGATACTTGAGAAAGAAAACAACTTTCCTAACAGTGTAACTTCGTCAATGAAAGAATGAGAAGTTTTTCATCAAAAGAATCTGTTGTGAAGCTTCAATATCTTCACTAGAACATCTCACGTACAGTAGTTGAAAAGTCACCAATGACACAAATGTCTTTCCATTGAAAGCGATACAAACTATGAAGCTGCAAAAATGCCAGTACTACTGGAAGTTTTTCATACAAAAACAACTACCGTTGACAACCCAAAAATTCCCTCACAATAGACATAATACACAGCTCCCCAATATGGAAAAATCACGAACAAAATAAAAATTTCTTTACCGAAACATCGTAAACAACGGAGTTGTAAATTCCACGACACCTGCTAGAATTTTATGCATACCACCACCATTATCAACTACCACCATAAACACACACGATCAACTCTCAATCAACCCAACAAAAGTTGCCCAAACGATTAAAAATATCAACTACTAAAATCATGAAAACGTATGGAGTTTTAGTACATCACAATCACAAAAGACAGCCACACAATTTGAAAGAATTCTCTATAGATGAAGAGAGAAGCTAAATAAGGACTAACTTTTATTTATCCCACTTCAAGTCTTACACAAGTCAATTTTTGCTTACATACAAACAACTAGAAAATAAAAGCTAAGGCCAACGTCTTTTTACAAAACGACCTCACTTTACCTAAAATAAACATTACATGTAACTATACAAAATATAAAAAAGCTATACATAAAGTTAACAACACCCACCCCATCTGTTCCTTGGAAGAAATATGAGTAGGAGTAATAAAACCAAGCTTGTATTGATCACGAACTACACGACAATTAATATCAAGATGTTTTGTGTTGGGCCCCAAATTTTTTTTTATTATTTATGGATTTATTTAATTATTAGCTTACTTTAATTATTTCCATTTTTTTGCTTTAATTGATTTAATTATGTGTTTATATAGATATTTTTATGTTGGGCTTGGGAATTTGAAGTTGGGAATTAAAATG
>JAOSBK010000003.1:31563894-31582692 GCA_027568895.1 Erythroxylum shatona
TGGCCAGTGTGTTGTCGGTTATGGGTCTCCTATGCTTATGTGTGCTTGTGTGGTCCGAATGTTGGGCCTCGGAGACGATTCATGAAAAACCATATTAGCAGTAATATGTATGACATCACCCCATAAAGGAATAAGTGAAGTAAAAGAAATATGTAAATCATGCAAAACGTAAGAAATCCATAACAATTCACACACAGTTGAAGTCATGCTATGATATTATGCTTCAGCGGAAGATCTAGAAACTGTGGGCTGTTTTTTAGTCTTCCAAGAAACTAAAGAAGAACCCAAGAAAACACAAAAACCAGAAATAGACCTTTAAGTCATTAAACATAATCCCCAATAAGTATCATAATAAGCCACAAATGAACATATAGGAGATACAAGAGAAACAAAAGATGTAGCGGAAGCAGGAAAAAATAAACTTGTAGAGGGACAACCATTTAAGTATTTCAACAAGTAAAGAGCAGCATCCCAATAACCTTTGCAAGAAGGATAACCATATAAAATCTCTTAAGGTGTTTTCCACCTTAGAAGAGAAGTAGGAAGCCTATTTATGACATAGGTTATTGTAAGTATAGAATCACCCCAAAATTGTTTAGGTAAAGAAGCTTGAAACATAGGAGCTCGAGCTATCTATAATAAGTGATTATGTTTTCTCTCCACTATCCCATTTTGTTGTGGTGTATAGACACACAACTTATGATGGAGAATTCCTAATTCCCTAAATAAATTTTGAAACTCCCCACTTAAGAACTCAGCTCCATTATTAGTTTGTATGGTCTGAACAGACTTTTGAAACTGAGTTCTTACCATCTTAAAAAAACTGTCTAAAAATTGGATCACCTGACATTTATGATTCATCAAATACGTCCAAGTTGCCCTACTGTAATCATCCACCATAGTCAGGAAATATTTCCCATCAGATATAGAATGTTGACTATAGGGACCCCAAATATCTACATGCACTAACTGGAAAACAGAGACAATATGAATAGTGATAGAAGGAAATGATAATCTGTGTTGTTTAGCAAGTAGGCAAATATCACAAACACCAGTTGCATCAATAATTTTATTATCAAAAGAAACAATGTGTCTAAGTACAATGTCTGAAACATGGCTTAAACGTTGATGCCAAAGTTTGTACATAGATATAGAATGAACATTATTGTTATTACTTTTAATAGTACACAAAGAATATCTGACTATTATGTCAGCATTGAAGGAATCCTTGTCTAGGATATATATCCTGCCTATAATCTTACAAAGTGCCAATATTTGGTTAGTCTCTAGGTCCTACAAAATGCAGTAATTTCGACAAAATGTGAAGGTAACAGAGGATGTGGTTGCAAGTTTATTAACAGACAAAAGGTTGAACTTGAAAGTAGGTATATGTAAAGTTTCTGTCAAGATAAGTTTATTAGGTAAGAAAACATCACCAGTGTGATGTACATGGTTTTGAGTTCCATCAAGCAGATATACAGGTATAGACGTATTAGGTACAACAGGTTTAGTTAACAAAGAAATATCCACACACATATAATTTGAGACTCCTTTATCTAATATCCATAAATCTAAACCTATGCCATTAAGACTAGAAAGAGCTAGAAAAGGAAGTGTACCTGCAAAATTCGCCATGAGAGGATCTGAGATTGCTTTATTCTTCATCAGCTTCAACAATTCTTGTTTGATTAATTCAAATAATGGAGGATTGGAAGTACCAATAGTAGTATCCACCACTAATTTACCGTTATCTACATTTAATGAATTATCTTCATTCACTGCATTAGCTTTATAGGACTTCCCACTTCCTTTGCCTCTCCTATTCTGCAGCTCCTTGTACTAGGTTGGTACACCAATGAGCTTAAAAATTTTTTCTTTCAAATGACTGTTCTTTTTGCAATAAGAACAATGCATCTCACCCTTGTCACTATTACCCCATTTATGCTTAGATTATTTCCCTCCCCCATCTGTAACCCTCTTAGTATTCCTTGTATTCACTAATGTAGCACTATGCTCCACTCCTTCACTAAAAACCATCTACACCTCCCTTTGCTTTTCTACCCTTAAGACCATAGAGTATGCCTTATTGAGAGATGACAAAGGTTCCATAACCAAGATTTGATTCCCAATATGATCATAACTCTCACCTAAACCTATGAGAAATTGCATCAGCTGATTCAAGGAAGTCAAATCAGTTAGAGCCCTAGGTGCTCCACAAACACATTGTGTTGCCCCCCCCCCCCCACAGGTACATTGCGGGACAGGCCTGAGACACTAGAGTTCATCCCACAATTTCTTAAGACTAGTAAAGTACTTAGCTACAAACATAGTTCCTTGTGATGATGCACTAATTTGTCTTTGTAAGTGATACAACAATGGACCATTACTCTCTCCAAACCTTTCTTCCAAACTTGACCAAAGTTCTCGGGTATAATTTGTATAAATGAAGGCTTCGACTATATTATTTGACGTGGAGTTCAAAATTTACTATCTAACCATGTAATCAGTTCTAATCCATTTATCAAAGTCAACAGATCCTGGACTAGGTTTCTGACAAGTATCATCGATAAATCCTAACTTCATCTTAGCTCCTAGAGCTATTTTAACCGATCTATTCTAGCTCAAAAAGCTATTTCCAGTTAAGACTGCAGTAGCTAAAATCATACCTGGATAGTATGATCCTTAAAGATATATTGGAGTTTCTTTAGGCGGAACCCTCAATATGGGATCAAGAGTCAATCTAGCAGGTGAATCGTGTGAAAAACCTTCCATCATCACAAGCTTTTCAGATCGGATGCGCACCTGTGAGAAGAAAACGAAGTTCTTGAAACCTTAACTTTTGGTACCTTGATCCAGTTGCTCCCTCAAGATCAAAACCAAAAATAAAATCGTTGATGATGATCAACAGTCAACTGCCTGCAATAACCCTAGCCAATCGATCAAGAACGACGATCGATCGCAGTTTCGTTGCCTTTCTCTGATACCATGAAAAAATTAGCCATAGATGAAAAGAGAAGCTAAATAAGGACTGACTTTTATTTATCTCACTTCAAGCCTTACAAAAGCTAGGTTTTGCTTATATACAAACAAATAGAAAACAAAAGCTGAGGCTAACATCTTTTTACAAAACGACCTCACTTTACCTAAAATAAACATTACACGTAATTATACAAAATATAGAAAAGCTATACATAAAGTTAACACAATCAACACTCTATCGACAATCAATAGCCACACCAGAATGATGCCCCAAAAGCTAGAAAAGAAATTAGCTCACAAGTTACGCAAGACAACCCTTAATTATTAGTGAAAAATTGAAGAATACCCAGTTGTTAAAATCACGCAATCTACAATCACACAACCTTTTGTTGTTGTGCAAAGATGGAGAATCGCAACTACCAAAATCAACGCAATCAACAATACAACACACCCCTCAATGATTATTCAAAAAAACAGAAGAATGTGTAGCTGCAAAAAAAAAATATAATTCATGATAAAAACCAGCAACAAGGTCGTGAAACGTTGATAGAAAGTTGCAACATCAAATCATAATCATATCCGATAAAATCAGCTACAAAATGATCCAAGATTACCCCTAAAAAAATTCACAGTTGCCAAGTCACATAAAGCCTATCATTTTTTCTTTCAAAAACAACACCTCAACTCACAACACACGAAAATCCCAGCATTATAGTTGCAGATAATCAAACCAAATCTCCAAAATTTTACTTCCTTAGATAATTATTATCCCAAAATAGTTTATCTATTAAATTCCATCTTGGTTATGATTTAAAACCTTATCAAACTTATCTTAAAAGAGTCTCATATAAATTCACTAGGTCTAATTATTAAATAATGTCTAAAATTAAATAATATAATATCAACATATATTTTAACAGGTTTAAATAATAGAAACAATTTCTTTATAAAAATAAAAATGCAAATGCAAATGGAAAGATGTGTATATTATAACCCTCCTGCAAAGTAGGAAGTATTGTGCAACGATTACGCTGATTTGTGAATTTTCCAAGTCAAGTTTACTCTTGGTAATGAAAGATATCGGTTATCATACAAAGCTAGACCTTCCATCAAGGATATATTTTGCTTATAAACTACACCAATGTCTCCCCAAACTTGTTCTAGTAAAAATTCTTAAGTGATGGATTGGGAATCAATGAAGAGAAAACTGGATTAGTTTTATATATAAAAAAATGCAATTAATGACTCATGCATGTAATTTATAAAAAGGAAAAGGTGACGGCCCTTCTTCCAAGGTCGTTCATAGGGAGTCGAAATCGTTACCTCAAAGGCAAGCAAAGGTTTGGGATCTCTCTCACGCTTCTGTTATTTCTTTTTCGTTCGTTCTTTCTGTTCCTAGGGTCGGAAGCCAAGCCACAGCACTTGCATGTTTTTTATTTGTTTCATTTCAGGTATCATTTTGTCATCACTGACACTGTTTCATTGCGTTTTGTCTAGCAGGAGTTTGGCTCATCTTTCAAAAGTGCAATGCTGGCGTGCTCAGAATTGGCAGGCCAAGCTGTGTTGATTTAGAAATGCCCCGTAACTTGGAAATAACCTTTGGTGATCATTCCCCAGTGACTTATCTCTAAAGATTAAACAACTTGGTGCTTCTTTATTAGGAGTAGAAGGTCACATGAGTCCCAACTACCACAGCGTATTAAACTCCACAAGCGGCACAGTTTGAGACTTCTGGACTTGAAAAGATTCCTGTTGATATATTCTTTCCTCATTGCCTGCGCAACAGAACAAGTTCATGTCTTATCGGGCATGCATCGGCCAGAAATTGACAGCTACCCGTATGAAAAATCACGATAATTCACTTCTGGTTTTGGACTTGCCACGTTTTACGTCCACATCATTAGTCTGGAGGGTTTGGTAGATGTCAAAGTCAAAAACATTCCTCAGCTTCTTTCATTGTAGATGGAACTATTAGCTGTTTGATGGTTTCTGCATTTATAATGAACCCAGGAGCAAAACAAAATTTAAAAAATGCCTATTCACCAAGTTGTTAAGAATAATCATCTTATTAACAGCAAAACCCTTTTGGGGTTTCAAATTTTCAATGCTTAATTTCCGTATTAATGGATTCCTACCACTCCACAACTTTGAAATCTGGGCACACTCGTTGAATATGTAGAGTTCACAGGTGGATTTGCTATTTGAGATTTGCTTCTGGAAAACAACCTCGAATCCATGGTTGTTAGAATCGGACTAAATGTGTCTGTCCAACTCAATTTAACAAAAATTTGTAGCACGATATGCTCCGTTGAATCCCCAGAATCAGCTGCTTAAAAACTGGTCGATTTAAAGTCAAACCTCAAACAATCCTTCTCTTCGACTCTTACCATTTTAATATTCCTTCTCGGTTCTTACAACATTTACCCTGATAAAAGCCCATAATTTGTTCCTGATCTGTAGGCACTATTCAAGTTCTTAACTGTGTCCTTGATCTTGACTCTTCTTACCATACACTTCCCATAGAAAGCAATCAACAATTCATAGCAAAAAGGTTATTAACAATTATAAATGCAGTTATTTGGTTCCAAAAACAAGGAAGAAAAACAGCATTGCCTGTGCAAGTTGGAACTTTTATGAGACACCAGCATCCTGATTTACCCATCTAATAATTGCCTTTTCAAAAGGATTGCAAAGAATTCCACCCCAAAATAATAGTGGACCAGACCTGCACCTCTTGGTAAATTAGATAATATTAGCGGGCCAATCCTTTGAACTATTACGTTATGTTTGTCAAGTACCTTATGATACTGAAAAGCAAAAGAAAAAGAAAGAGAGACGTTAGTGGACAAGCTCCTGGCTTCCAGCCTTGTCTCATTATCCTTTATTAATGTCCTTGTAAATCCCAGTTATCTTCGTTTTTCTGCTATTCAATAGACTTTTATGTTTTTAGTCTTCATTGTCAAATTGATGTATGCAAAAATAACGTTTCTAATCTAATAATTGTGTGACAGGGAGGGCAGTAACGCATGCACAAAAGCACATGGCAAGCTGGACAAAGCAGAAAGCTGTAGCTCAAAAGATCAGTTCTCACTCATTTAAACTTCAACCAAATACCTTAATAAATACAAATACAAATACAAAAACTTTGTATACTCCTCATCTTATTCAATAGCAGTTAAGTACTGTTTCTTAACATCCACATTCTGTTTAAATAACAGGGTTTATTGTTCTCAAGATTCCCTTAGACCAAGTTCTACCCTTGTAATGAGTGTGTTTCAAGCCAAATGGTCCCACATGTATGCATGTGTGCGTGTTAAAGGAGAGATATGAGAAGATGGCAGTTTCTGTTTCTTGCGCTGTCATTAATACCCTTCCCTTGTTGAGATTTTCAAAGCTTTGTTGGCAGTGGCACTGTGTATCTTGGCTTCAGAGACGTGACTTCTTATGGTCATATAGATTACAGAAGTAGATACAATGACTCGGTGATTGCTTTTCTTTAATGGGTATTAGTGGTTCTGGTTCTTACCTTCTGTTTCTCTCAAAGATTTCATTTTTTCGGGAATCTTATTGGAGGTGTAAGCTGGAAAATACAGTAAATTTCCTTCTTTTTTTTTTGCTATAGAAAATTGTAGGGGTTGACCTAAAATTGGCGTCTTTTTTAATTGGTATCTTGTTAAGGGAATTTTGTGGTTCGAAGCAAGGACTTGGGTGTGTCTTCTGGAGTGGGTTAGCCCTTATTGGAGTGGTTGTAGGGTGTTGTTTGATGGGTTTCCAATAATCAGCGAAAGGTTCAGTGTCTTTGGAGTTTCCTGGTTGGTTCAAGCAGGAAAATTAGACAAGGAGGTGCATTTTGATTCTTCTTAAGCCTGGTGATTAAGGTTTACTATAATTCCGTTTTTGGCCGCTCTTAACTGACCGTAATTTCTTCTAGCCTTAGTGTGATATAAGAAGGTTTAAGTTGGGAGTTCGTCTCGTTTACTTTGGCTCTGGGAATGGCTTGTATGAAACTGGGATCCAAAACTGATGCATTTCAGAAGCAAGGGCAGGCCTGGTATGCAATACTTATCTCTTTTAGTTGTTCTTCTCTAAATGTCTTCTTTTTTCCCCTTCATACTATTTTACCAAGTCGACTTTGGTTTTCTTGTTCATTTCGTTGCTTTCTATTCGAAGTTGATGTCTACATTTCCCACAAATTGAGAGTTCCTTCAACTCCAAAACGTAGTCTCTCTTTTGAAAGATGGAGGCAATATGAAGTCTTTTGATTTATGTTTTATGTTCCAAAATCTTTCGTACTACAATGGGAATCTGAACATAGGACCAACTTTTGTTCTGACAGCAAAGCCGTACTTACCCTTATTCTTGCTGTGTTGAGTAGGCATTCGTTGTTTTGTTTATTAACCGATCACTTGCCCAAATAAAATGTGTGGAGAGGACAACTGTCCAGATTTTGAATTAAAATGTACTTTTTAAGCTGCTTTGCAGGTTCAACCTGTCAAATTATGCAAATTTATTGAAATAACAAGTTAATCACAATGTAGTCAGGGATATATAGTTTAACAACCGGCAAAAAGATGCTTACATTGACTTCGTTTCCACTAATGATCATAACTACTTAGCACACAGAGTGAAGTGATGTGAATGGTCTTGAGTCTGCTGTTGGATGTTGAAATAGCATTACTTTCCACTTAATAATCAGTTGCGGAGTCTCTTTATCAGATCCAATTTTGAAAATTTTGTTAACCGTAATAAACAGTTCACTTGGTGTTTTATATCAAGCCAACGTCATAGAAATGACAATATGGTCTTATATTACAGGTTCCCTTATCGGGATGTACATTAAGTTATGCATGTAACGTTGATATACTTATTAAATGTCAGGCTGAAAGCAGGAACGAGAACAGCATTTAGATGCTATAAGCTAAATTCTAATTAACTTGATCACGGGGGGACACATTCCAGTTTGTTGATTCTCAAACTGTTATCATTGTGTGTTTTAGTTATATTTTCTAGGATGCATTTGGGCTGACTGAAGACGATAGATTCTGTTCTGACATTTGAGCTTATAAGATGATGTCCTAAAATGGATCTACTTCTCTAACACCATTTAGGTTGTTGCTTTAAGTGACCATTATATCCTGTAAAAGAAGGGGTTGTGGAAAAGCCTTTTGTAGATTATTAGTGCTACATAATTCTGTCTTATCCTATTCCAAGTTTCATTTACATGCAACTAATGTAGGTTCTGCACGAATGGGCTTCCTAGTGACATTGTTGTTGAAGTTGGGGAAATGTCCTTCCATCTTCACAAGGTAACTCTTCTCTTATCAAGTTATTATTGCATCTTTCGCCATTTGTCAACTGTTAACAGTGAGTTAATATTTTGTAAATATAGCACTTCAGTTACAGAAAAGATGTATTTCTTCACTTATAATTTGAATTATAGAGGTCTTGACGATGGCCATGAAGTATTACCCATTGGTTATAAGCCTAGATTCTGTGCACGATAGGTGTCAGTCTCAAAGTAGATGGGAGATTTACAAGCATTCACATTTGTTGCTTTCCCAACCTGTAGCTACATCTCATATCTTTATCCAACAAGAGCCGGACCCATGAAAAGCGATCCATCCACGTAAATATGAATGTAGCATAAGAAGTGTTGACTTCTGCTACTATTTCAAGTTTGGCATGAAATGAGAGTAATGTGTTTTTTCGGTAAAGAACTCTGCATTATCTTGGCTGTTTCAAAAACACAATATAGAAGTAAAAATAAGAATATCATCAAAAAATTCTCACCACAAGTGTATAATCTATTGCAGTTCCCTTTACTCTCAAGAAGCGGGGTAATGGAAAGGCTGATTGCAGAAGCATCACAAGAAGGCAATGAAAAATGTGTCATAAGTATGCTCAACATTCCTGGTGGAGCTAAAACATTTGAACTTGTGGCCAAGTTTTGCTATGGTGTTAAACTAGAGCTCACTGCTGCAAATGCTGTGCATCTTCGTTGTGCTGCTGAGACTCTTGAAATGACTGAGGAATATGGAGAAGACAATCTAATTACACAGACAGAGAACTTTTTAAATCAAGTGGTCCTACGTAATTGGAAAGATTCTTTGAAGGCACTGCAAACATGTGATGATATTCTTCAGTATGCCGAAGAACTTCATATTACAAAGAAGTGCATTGAATCTCTTGCAACAAGAGCATGTACTGATCCAAATCTATTTGGATGGCCTATAATGGAGCATGGTCCAATGCAGAGCCCAGGGGGTAGTGTCTTGTGGAATGGGATAAGCACAGGGGCTAGACCAAAAGCTTCAAGCTCAGATTGGTGGTATGAAGATGTAACAACTTTGAGCTTACCTCTCTATAAGAGATTGATTTCTGTCATGGAATCACGTGGCATCAGACAAGAGATTATTGCTGGATCCCTATCCTTCTATGCTAAAAGGTACCTGCCAGGGCTGAATCGGCGTCAAGCAGTGAATGAGTCTAGCTCCCGTTTGATGCCAGTGGCTTTGGTGGCTCCTCCCTCAGAAGAAGACCAGAAAGTTTTACTGGAGGAGGTTGATCGGCTACTTCCAATGCAGAAGGGTCTAGTCTCTACAAAATTCCTGTTTGGTTTACTTAGGACAGCCATGATCTTAAAAGCAAACCCCTCCTGCATATGCAACCTAGAGAAAAGAATTGGGATGCAGCTTGATCAAGCAACATTAGAAGATCTTTTGATGCCCAGTTTCTCTTATTCCATGGAAACACTATATAATGTTGATTGTGTGCAGCGGATTCTTGAACATTTCCTTGCCATGGATCAGGTTACTGGTGGGGCGTCTCCATGCTCAGCTGATGATGGCCAGTTGATTGGATCACCTTCACTGACACCCATCACTATAGTTGCCAAGCTGATTGATGGCTATCTGGCAGAGGTTGCCCCTGATGTCAATTTGAAGCTCCCTAAATTCCAGGATCTCGCTGCTGCTGTTCCTGAATATGCTAGGCCCTTGGATGATGGTCTTTACCGTGCAATAGACATTTATTTGAAGGTATTAACAGCCTCTCTCTCTCTCTTTAGATATCTAACAACAGGTAAGTAATGCCTGTTGCAACTTTGGAATTGGTTAATTTTTTCATTTAAGTTGGGAACTAATAAGTCCTAGACAATGTCTATATATGAATAATGATATTATCTAGTCATAGGACAAACACCTAGAAGAATGAAACAAGAGGGAGACAAGAAATGAGGTCGTATTCATACCAATTCAAGCATTGATTGTAAAATGTCTCTTTTAATGCAGTCACACCCATGGCTGGCAGAGTCCGACAGAGAACAGCTATGCAGGTTGATGGACTGCCAGAAGCTCTCCTTAGAAGCCTGCACCCATGCTGCACAAAATGAGAGGCTGCCCCTAAGAATAATAGTCCAGGTTCTCTTCTTTGAGCAGCTTCAGCTTCGGACTTCCATTGCAGGTTGCTTTCTGGTTTCTGACAATCTTGACGGGTCAAGACAATTGAGAAGTGGCTTTGCTGGGTCTACAGAAGGAGGATGGACGACAGCGGTTAGAGAGAATCAGGTTCTGAAGGTGGGAATGGATAACATGAGGATGCGGGTGTCTGAGCTTGAGAAGGAATGCTCCAGCATGAGGCAGGAGATTGAAAAGTTGGGCGGCCGTACTAAAAGTTATAGCACTTGGGGAAATGTTTCAAAGAAGTTGGGATTTAGAATAAAGTCCCAGATGTGTAGTGCTCAAGAGGGGTCTGTTAGCAATCAGAATAACAGCAGTGGCAAGCTTGAGAAGGCAAAGGACAAGCAAAAGCATGGAAAGCACAAGAAAATCTTATCTTCTGATGGTTAAGACGTAAGAGCCCTTTTTCGTTAACTTGTTCATTGTCTTTGTTTTTCAATGTTATTTATGTTCCAGTTTTTACTGGTTGTAATTTGTAGTTCAGAAACTAGAACTTCCATGTCCTTGCTACCTGTACCCTTGTTCTTTATTGGTCTTTAAGCCTTTGTAATTGAGAGAAGGAACAATGTAATCTTATAGTTCTTGCAACATTACAAGCAACTCTCTCTTTCATAATGTAATCTTTGGTTAATTACATTACAAGGATTTCTCTACAACTAATTTAGCAGTTCCAATATGGGAATTCCAGCTCAATCATTGTATTATCATCATGTCTTTGTGGCTCCACCTTATAATCATGACAGGTGCTCCCTTTCTTCAACTTTTCTTACCTTTTCGACCACGTCTCTTCTGCATTCCTTGTTTTCATCAGCTTACTAAGCGAAGTCATTTCTCAGCACTAATTTACACATTGTCTCCTCACATTTCTTTCGTAATAGTACTACCTCCCTCGTTGATAACCTTGTCCGCGAGATATTGGATAAGCTTCTAGTTGAATATGTTTATAGGAGGAAGAAGAGCATCACTAGGAGATTCAATCAGGATGAAGAAGTGGACTTCGACTGATTTTAACAATGCTTCTATATTGTGTGGTCTTGTTTAAAGTGTGTTGTGGTTTGTCCTAGGAATATATTGTTTGATTCTACAAAGTTGGCAGGGCAAGGTAATTACAGAGGATGGAAGAAAGCTTTCGCATGCTCATGAAGAGTCACTCTTTGGGAGCCAATCGAGTATAATCCAATTGTGCCAGATCCAGAGTGACCCCAACGACGAATACAATCGCTGAAATCCTCTACTTTTAGAAAAGGTAATAGACCGAGTTAAGCATCCTCAGAAGTTGCAGTTGCCCTTTTTGATGGGGAAGGCCCTGCTGCGTGGATCTTCAGGGCGAAGTAGTATTTTGCCATTAATCGGTTGACGAAGGAGGAGAAGTAGGAGATTGCGGGAATTTGTTTTGAGGGAGAAGCCCAAGTACGGTTAAGGATTGAAAAAACAGAGAAACCATTTTCTTTTGGCAGGAGTTAAACCTAACTGCTCTATCAATTTGTTGGGATACAGGAGGGAACCTTACTTCACTGATTTTTTGCCGTCCATTAAGATGGAGTAGCCGCAGAATACCGAGCTCGATTTGAGTTTTTAGCAATGGCAGTGGAAAAGATAAGAGGAAGAGATCTTGACATGCGTCCTTGTTAATGGGCTGAATGAAAGCATAAGGACCGAACTATTTGTGCTAAACCTACCCAATAACCGAAAATGCTCAAAAGAACCCCCTTCAATAAACCAAAGTTGACAATGACAACATCCTATGGACTTACTTTAAAACCCTTAATCAAGTTACACCAATAACTCCCCTCTCTCAAAACTCAAAACCCATCTACCAACTCTCTTACAAACCCCATATCCAACCCAAATCTCAGCCCTAATGTTGTTGATACTATACAATTCAAAAGCCTCTCTGCTTCAGAAGCTTAAGCTGGATGAGAAAAAGAATTGAACTACTATTATCATAAGAAATGACATTTCAGTTATTACTGTTAAAAAAAGAACTCTATGTGTTGTTGGTCAGTGAAGGAGATGGAATAAAATTGGAGAGTGAGATCTTCAAAGAGATGTCAGAGAGTGAAGTAGGGATTGAGAGAGTGGAGCTATTACATAATTCGGTTATGGGTTTGACGGAACCCAAAACCACGAAACTTTAAGGCAAAGTGGAAGGCATATAGAGGTTATGGTGCTAATTGATTGTGGAGTTAACCACAACTTCATCTTTTTAGAATTGATTAAGAAGTTGTCGATTTTAGTGTTTAAAATACCCAACTATAAGGAGGTTATGGGTTTAGGAAAATGTTCAAAAGGGAAGGGGTTTGTAAAGGGGTGGTACTTAAGATGCAAGGGCTCATGTTCATTAAAGAATTCCTCCCCTTGCAATTAAGTAGCTATAATTTGATTCTCAAACTTAAATGGCTATCCACTTTGGGTTTCATACAAAATGATTGGAAAAGATTAACTATAACATTTGATATTAGGGGGAAATAAATGGTCTTACAAGGGGATCCAAGTTTGAGCAAGGTTATGGTTTCGATGAAAAGTATGGTAAAAACAATCCAATAAGAGGAGGGAATGTTGGTGGAGTTGTGTCATAATGTAACAACTAAATTGGTGGAGAAACAAGTTGAGATACTTGAGTTATGGCAATTGATATCAAAATTCAAAGATGTGTTTAGGAGCCCTACTAAGTTGCTACCAAGTTGTGGCTATGATTATACAATAGTGCTAAAGAAAGGACATAACTAGTCAATGTGAGGCCTTATAAGTACCTTCATATTTAGGAAAACAAGATTGACAAGTTGGTGGTAGAATGTTGTAATTGGGATTATTAGACCTAGCGATAGTCCCTTCTCTAACCCATTGTTGCTCATGAGAGAAAAGACGGGAGTTGGCAATTTTGTGTGGATTATGGAACACTCAACAAAGCCATAGTGCGTGATTAGTTTCTCATTCTAAATGTCGATAACCTCTTGAATGAACTATACGGAGCTAGAATTTTCACCAAGCCTAATCTTAACTCATACTACCATCAAATAACAATTTAGCCACTAGATGTGCATAAGAAATCATTCAGTACTCATGAGAGCCATTATGAGTTCCTCATCATCCCATTCATCACTAATGCCTCAACAACCTTTCAAGCACTTATGAATTCCATTTTTAAAGGGTTGTTAAGAAGGTGTGTGTTGGTATTCTTTAATAATATTTTTATTTATAATTATTCTCTTGAGGAACACTTGTTGCTTTCTCGTGAGGTATGAATGATTCTTTGTGATCATAAGTTAATAGCAAATATTAGGATGTGTTGGTTATATGAGAATGAGTTAGAGTACTTATGACATATCATATCTAAGAAGGGGGTTGCTGCTAATCATGAGAAAGTTAAGGCAATGGATGAGTGGACAACACCAAAATCCAGAAGGATTTAAGGGATTTTTTTTGGGATTGATAGGATATTACCGTAAGTTTATTCGTGATTATAAGAAAATAGCTATGCCTTTAACTTAGTTGTTGGAAAAAGATGGGTTCATTTATAGTGAAGAGGTTAACAAAGCAGTTATGTAACTTAAAGAGGCCATGAAAGCAATGCCTATTTTGGCCTTACCCGATTTTAAGGAGACATTTATAGTGGAAATTGATGCTTTTAGAGTAGGATTAAGAGTTGTTTTGTCTCAAAAAGGGTAACCCATTGCATTTTTTAACCAATAACTTACTAGGCACTTTATGGTGAAGATAGATCAAAAGAGCTTACTCTAGCTAAAACAATGAATGATTACACTAGAATATCAAAGATGGCTGACTAAACTGATGGAATTTGATTTTGAGATTTAGTATCAACAGAGCAAGGTAATAAGGCTACTGTGCAAGTTAGGGCCGCATTACATGTTATTTCAGGTCCTTTTATTATTGGTTGGGACTAAATCCAAGAAGAGGTCAGGCAAGACCCTTAGTTGAAGCAAATCCTATAACATTGAGGGAAATGACTATAGCCAAAACTGGTTGATCTTTTAACCATGGGCAACTGTATTAAAAGGAAGGATAGTCCTCCCTAAAACATCTCCCTTCGTTCGGAAGCCAATGGAAGAGTTTAATTGTATGCCAATGGGGGATATGGTGGGTTTCTTAATATCCACAATAGGATATCCAATGAATTGTTTTGGTAGGGGATAAAGAATGATATCATCCTATTTGTTCGAGAATGCCATGTGTGCCAGTAGAACAAGTATGAACGTATGATACCTTGACTCTATTAAGATTATTATAGCCTACTCTAGTGCCAAAAGGAGTTTAAGAGGATCTTATTATAGACTTTATAAAGGGGTTACCTAAATCCCATGGTTACGATTCCATTTTTATATTAGTGGATAAGCTAAGTAATTTTTAGTCAGAACTCTTTAGATTACAATAGATATTTAAGAATAGAAATACTGCCTATCACCCTCAAACCGATGCCAAAGTGAGGTTATGAATTGATACCTGGAGGCCTATCTTTAATGCTTCACAAGCAACAAACCAAGGGAGTGGTACGCTTAGCTGCCTTGGACAAAATATTAGTTTAATACTTTGTATCACACAACCACGAAGTGCATCCTATTCAAGATTGTTTATAGGAGGGATCCTCCTCCTTTAATCAAATATGGATATAGTGACACAACTATCTCTACTTTGGAGAAAATGCTTCAAAAAAAGAGATGTTATTTTTACAAAAATTAAAGAGCAACTCATATTGGATTGAAATAATATGAAGTTAATTGATCAACATATAAGGGAGGTTAATTTTGAAGTAAGGAAATATGTATATCTTAAAATTCGACCATATCGACATAAAACTTGGGCTAAAAAAGTGAATGAGAAATTGACTTCAAGATGCTTTGACCTCTACCTAATTTTTTTTAAAATTGTCAAGGCGGCTTACAGTTGAAACTTCCAGATTTTATCTCTACTTATCTAGTTTTTCATTTTTCCTAATTCCTACCTTAAAAAGGCAATTGGGGATTCTATCCTTATACAACCTGTTTTAATAGCTCTGAATGCTAATATAGAGTTGGAAGTGGAACCACAATCTGTTATTAAAAATCGGAGCTATAATAGAGAAACATAATTGCTCGTTAAATGGAAGAGTTTGCCAAAGTTTGAAGCTACTTGGGAACCAATGGAGTTAATTAATGAACAATTCCCTGAGTTCCATCTTGAAGACAAGGTAAAATTAAAAGTGGGTGATAGTGATAAGCCTCCAGTTAAATATGTTTATAGAAGGAGGAAGAAAAGCAATCAAGAAGGCTTAATCAAGATAAAGAACTAGGCTTAGACTAATTTTAACAATTGCTTCTACTTTGTGTGGTCTTGTTTAGAGTATGTTGTGGTTTATAGTAAGAATATGTTGTTTGATTCTAAAAAGATGACATGATATGGTAATTACATGGGAGGTACAAGTTATAACTTTCTATAGAATTTTACATTTAGGTGAAGCTAGGAGAGAAATATCCTCTCAAATGCTGCCATTGATATTATGGCACCTTTAATTCTACTATCAATAACATTCACTTTCTTTTGTTTCATTATATCCATTGAGTATCTTAACAATATTCCCAGGAGATATCATGCTCATCCTCATTAAACCACCTAACTAAGATTTGAATAGCTATTTAATTGCAATGATTCACCAATCAGTGATCTCGATGGTAACTGCAATATAAATAGCTAAAGGAACATAAAGCTAGAATTATGGAACTCACGCCAAAATTGTTAGCCACATACTTCTTCAATTATGATTTATGAAATGATGGATAAATATGGGCATCCTCTGGTAATGTCAATCAATATGTGACCTTACCCACCTTTGTCAAAACCTAGAAAAGACTAGAAAATAAAGTTAAGAGATTATGAAAAGTTTAATATAAATATAATCCCTAGCTTTAAAAACACGCTTTGTTTGATGTTGATCTGCCACCTGCTTTATTCTATGTTAGGCACGTTCTATATGAAATTTCAATAAATGAACAATAACCTTATGATCTTTCATTACTTAATAAACTAATATAACTTTAGAATCATTAGCCAATTATGGAACATATAAAGGAGGTGTGCATCCATATACAACTTTGAACAAAGAGATGAAATTTAATAAATGAAAAGTGGTATTATACCACCATTCATCTAAGGACACCACCCATTAATGATTAAAAAAATCATCCAATTTGATCAATTCAACTGTGAAAATCCTTGAAGCGATTAACTTTTTCGTTGAGTTTTCAACTTTTTGGTTCGAGTTACTTTAATAATCCTTAATGATAAAATCAATTATTTTATTAATTAATTGATTGGTTTTCATAAACCTAAATAAACAAATTAATTTTCATTTAATAGTCTCCTTTGTCAACTTGAATTGGTGAGGACAATCTCCTTCAATCATATTTCAAATTCTTCAATTTTAATCAATCTTTAACTAGTTTTATGATAGTTTAATATTGGTTGAACCTTTTAAAACTTAAATATCTTATCGTACTAGTTTAACTTTCAGTTCAGTTTTTAAAACGTTGCTAACCAGACACAAACAATAAGTATGTTTCACCATGTTATTTAAAACCTCCATATAAGAATGGTAAGCGATTTGTTGTATTTACGAGTACTTCACCAAAAAGTAATTATGAATAAAACATCTTTGCCACTTGTAATTATTTTTGCATGCCATATAGTTTGGACACATTATGGATAAAAATATGGGCAACCTTAGATGCAAAGTAAGAATGACTCAACAATATGAAGTGAGCTTATTTGCTCAGATGATTAATCATCAACAAAATGATGAAATAACTATCAAAATTTGGTAACCCATTGATAAAATTCAAGCTAATTTTGATTTGAAATTGATCTTAAATCAATAATGGTTGAAATAATCTAGGTGAAGTGATAGTCTCATATTTAAACCATTAACATATTTCATAACTCCAAATAAATTCACAAACACTTTTTGCATTTTTCATTGGAAAAATTCATTTAGAGTTTCTTGTATGTACCAATAAACTCTTAGTGTCCACTTATTGCTATATTATGGAATAATGATATGATTTGCATATTTAAGGTTATTAGATTGCCAATTATAAGAAGTTCCTTCTATTATAGCACCATATTCAACAAATTATAAGTTGATTTCTTTTTATCCCATAATTACAATTGCATTATAATTTCCTAAATAGCTCCATCACTTGTATAACTATCTTTACTATCTTTTCACTACGTTTCTTTACACGTAATAGAGAGGATTAAACTAAATAGCTCAAAACTTGCCATCTTGATAAAGTATGTGCAGTTCAATTATATATTCCCTTTTAATACTTATTATCATAATTAAAGCCTAATAACTTATGTAACAAAGTTTGTTAGATTGAAGTTGTAATTTTTTGATTTAATAAGTAGTGTAAACTTGAATGATCAACCTGAACTCTAAACGAAGCCACATCAAATAGTGATACAAGTTTTGAGAAGCATAGCTAATGCAAATCTTTCTCATCAACTAAGACTTGCTTATACATGTTTGACAACACATTACCCTCATTCTCTATGGAATGTTCTTCTTACATCAATACCACACCTATCCCTTCCCCACTAATGTCAACTTTAACCATAAAAATTTTCAAGTCTAGCAAGGTTAATATTGACACATATGATAAAATAACTTTCAGCATATGAAATGTTGTTATCGCTTCAGCATCTAAACTAATTGGTTTTGTTATCTTTAGCTACTTGTTAGGTTGTTACAATGTCTAGGTTTAAGTTGATTCTCAACCTACCTACGATTTAGGAGATTTTTCAATTCAAAACATATTTGTTTCGGTTGTGTCAATATACTTCCATCAGTTGTCTTTTTCCCATATTCCACATGTACAATTTTTGTGAGCATTTAGTGTTCATTTTTTGCCTTCTAAAAGTTTATAAAGAATGCGTCTATTGTTGTATTCAATAATATGGTATCAAAGCAAGTTAATCGTGGTAGTCCTATATCAATTTCATGAGAACTCTCTCTTGGCAAGATGGGTAATCTTCAAGTCCTAAGTGAAATAAAAAAGCCTAACAATAAAAACTATAATACTTAGTCCACATGTATAATGTCATACATCCAATGTTGGCCCCTGAATTTTTTTTTATTGAATAAGCATGATTTCAAATTTATTTTTATTTGGTTAGAATTAATTAGAATGTAAATGGTTGGAGGATTTTATTGTTTAAGATTGATGAATTAGAAGTTATTAAATGGAGAAATTAAGATGAAGTTAGAGTATTGTATGGTGTTAGTTAAATTAAAGGAATAAGATTGTATAAGGACAATTTGGGAAGATCACTTAAGGTTAAAAGGTATAAGGCTTACAAGGAGGGTTAG
>JAOSBK010000003.1:31593942-31613152 GCA_027568895.1 Erythroxylum shatona
AAATAATTTATTTATATTTTTATTTATATAAAAATATATTTGTGACTTACCAAAAACACAGTGACAAATAATTAAAGAATAAGTTATATATATATATATATATATAATTTTATTATTAATTATATACAATTTATTGTTAATTATATAAAAATATTATTGTGTTGGGTTGGTTTAGGGTAGGGTAAGAAATAATTGGCATTAAGAAAAATTATTGAAAGTATATTAGGTAGTATATATTTATTAGTTTACGTTCTATTATAAATATCCCGAATCGGAAGTTTTTCATTTTCATTGTTTAGGATGAAATAGAACGTAATATGAAATTCTCCACTTCCATCCCATTTCATTATAAAATCTCATTCCAAACGATGGAACTGTGTTACATTTAATCTCATTCTATTACAAAACCCTTGACCAAACAGACGTTAAGGTTATATTTGGTTCGGTGATTATCAATGGAATGGAATGAAATGTAATATTATTTTATCATTTACGAGGAGAGTTTATAATGAAATGAAATAAAATATGATGAAAGGAGAGAGTTTCACGTTACATCTTATTCTATTCTAAATAATAAAAATAAGTAACCTCCAATTTGAAAGATTTAAAGTAGAAAGTAAAATGATAAACAACATTTTACTATATTATATTATAAATCTTTCTTATAAACAATATAATGAAATGTAATGTAATGTAATATTATTCTATCCTTTATAAGGAGAGTTTATAATGGAATGAAATAAAATATGATAAAAGGAGAGAGTTTCACGTTTCATTTTATTATATTCTAAATAATAAAAATAATAACCTCCAATTTGAAAATTTTAAAATAGAAAGTAAAATGATAACAACATTTCACTATATTATATTATAAATTTTTCTTATAAATAATATTTATCTATATTTCATTATAAATATTATTCTTTGACAATAATTTTCTAATATTACATTCATTTACATTTTATTCGTTATAAATCATTATATTACATTAAAAATTTTACCTTAAAACCAAACATAATGTAAGAGTTTGACATGAATTGTTTTCAATAATTATTATAAATAGTTTATGGTAAGAAAACGTAAATGAAATTCAACTAATCATACACTAAAATGCTCAAAAGAAGTTACCGTATTCCGTATATCCAGAATCACAGGAGCACTGCGAAATTGAAGGCGTCTTGTGTCTTAAACCCCCAAAGTTCTCGAAGGCGTCAAGTTTCAGATCTGCTCACGTTCCTTTTTTTCATTTTCTCTTTCAATTTCAATCACGGTCGCATGATTTTCCTCTTTTCTTCAAAGCCAACGGCCGACCATCCACCATCGCCAACAAGCGTTATTACACGCACGTGTATGCAACCATAACCTGCCCCAGTTTGGTATCTCCGTTCTTCTTTAAACACACATTTCTCTCCCTCTCCCCGAGATCTCTTTGGTATTCGCGTTTGGATCTGTTAGTGCTTGGTTTTGCTGAGGCAGTTTCCGTAAGATCCTGGAAGAGAATGAACAATGGAGATGTTGACGACGGATTTCACCCGCCTACCACCGGTCGCAAGTACCGGCCGGTAGTGGACAGTGATCGGGCGGTGCTCGAGATGTCCTCCATCGATCCTGGATCGTCCTCCTCTGCTTCTCTCCCCACTCAGCAATCTAACTTCATGTGATTGACTTCTCTTTTTATCTATATGTGTTATTGAATAGTATGCATATGTGTTTGTGTATGTATGTATAGTATCAGTTTGGAAGAGATTTTGTTTAGAATGTCATGAATGTAGTGTTATTTTATATTTGTAAGGATTGCGTTTGGTTTATTTGGAATCTGTATTCTGATACGAGATGGTTTGGATTGGGATGGTTAGTAAAAAAAATTTGTAAGCTGAGGTATTACTTGTGAATCTGAGTAACCGTTTCCCTATACGTTTAATAGTTTAATTATGAGAGATCTGTCAGTTTCTTCTGCTATCAATTTAGTTGTAACAAAAAATTTGAGGGAATTTGACTAGTTCTTTGCTTTTTTTGAGTTCTGCATTGGCATTTGCTTATCTGCGATTGAGTGAGTTGAAACCTTTTTTTTTTTTTGTAGTAACATCATTAGCATAAGTAGGTGTTTCGTGTTCAAGTTTGATGTTTATATTCTGATTTTGGAGAATAGAAGAATGCATAGACACACAGCAGTTGTAATTAAAAAGGCAACCACATGCTTCTGCATATTTCTATGTATATCTCATTTAATCTTTATTTTCCATTTCCAATTCATCAATGTACATGGGTAGGAAGACTAAAGTAGGCCCCCAAGTGGACATGACTCCTGGTGCTAGCCAAGTGGAAGCTTCTGCAAATGGAGAAGCAAATGTCCCAGTGAAAGAACACAAATTGGAATTGTTTGGTTTTGACTCTCTTGTTAGCATTCTGGGCCTTAGGAGGTATGCTGCTTATTTTACTTATTTATGTTCTTTATTTATTGCTCCATTGACTGGAGTTAAACTTTGATGATGGTGCTTTCATATCTTGTTAGTTATTTTGAGAAACTGAGTAGGTTGGTGTGGGCAAGAAATTTGTGCCCGATATAACTTGAGACTTTTGTTGAATTTCATCCATGGTTCTTCAAATCTTATCATTTTATACATAAAAAGTTTTTTGTTTTCTGAGTAGCATATAATAGGTGGTATATAAAAATACAATATAAATTTGTCTCATATAGGAACTACAGAATGATGATGAGTATTTTAATGACAGAAGGGAGATGCCATTTTGGCTTATATATTTGAATTCAATACTATCTATACGATGCAAGTTGATTGGTCTTTGAAAGTGTCCTCTATTATTCAGTAATCTAGCACTTTGCATTGCTACTTGTCGATTTATCTTGCTTGGTGTTTCTTCATTTTGTAAACTATATTATATACATGTGGCATTACTGCCTGAGATTTAAATTTGACTTTCCTGTAATTTGCACCTGCTTTAAATTTTCTTCTAAGATGTCTTGAATTACATCTGTTTTCTACTTCCTGTTTCAGTATGACGGAGGAGGAAGTTGCAGCACCTTCTAGTCCTAGGGATGGTGACGATGGTTCCTTAATGTACGAGCGTCCAAGGGTAAGCTAACTTTTTTCTCTTGCCACCAACTTTTCCTGATGGATTCTCTGGATATAGAATGTTCTGTTGCAAGTCTGCAGTACACTATTTATGCTGGTGTGGCTGCAATATGTCTGGTAGTGCTGATCACGTGAGGTTCATCTTAGCAGTATAAATTTTGCGTTCCATTTCAAATGGATTGGCAGGATATGCTTGATTGCCAGATTCTTTGTGAATATCTGACTTCGTATGTGTGATTCACCCAACAAATTGCTAGGTTAAGATGTTGGTATCTGAGTACTGTTTAAATAAACTATTTTTTCTTATGTTTAACTTCATAGTGTTGGAATTCTTCTTCATGGAATGGTTATTCCAGGATGAAGCCCCAAAGGATTATTGCATGACATTATTTTTCACATTCCACGTTCAAAGATACATAATTGAAAAATGCAATATATTGTATTACATTGGTTGCGTCAGAATTATCCCTTTCTCATGCATGACCTAAAAAATGTTCACTTTAGTCTGGAGTGTGATACATAGTGTTCAACTTTTCTCAAAATCAAAGCTACCTTTTCTTGTAGCACATTTGTAATTTTTTATGGATTTATTTCTTGAATATAGGTATTAACCACCAGCTTCATGATGAATTATCTTGTTTTTATTTGCTACATGCAGGGTAATGATATTAAGTTGGGGACCATGATGGGTGTTTTCGTGCCATGCATCCAAAGCATACTGGGAATTATCTACTATATCCGATTCTCTTGGTAAATGTCAAATAAATGATTTTGGTTTTCCTTTCTGCACATATTCCTTTTGTTTTAGGATGTGATTGTGCAACATGCATGAATTCTTACTATTTTGCTTCTTGTTTTCCATTTTTTAATGGTTTAGTTGTTTTGTAAAATATGGTTTCAGTCCAGCCAAAACCAGTTCAATAATCTGATCCTTTTCATTTTGATTTTTTGAATCAGTTTTCTTAGTATGCTTGTTCTTTGTCATCTCAAGTTTCTTTGTGGGTTGGATTTTGGAAATCTCATTCAATATGCAATTAGTTGGGAATTACTGCCTATAAGTTTCAGCTATCTGTTGAAGATTGATGATCCTCGTTATGTATTTTGACTATTTGCTACCTGGGTGTAGTATCTCATCCTTGATTTCATGTCTTTACCTGGGTTGATTGTTCTCATATTTTCTCAAACCTGCAGGATTGTTGGGATGGCAGGAATAGGTGAATCATTATTGCTGGTAGCATTTTGTGGTTTGTGTACTTTCCTAACTGGAATTTCGCTTAGTGCAATTGCAACTAATGGTGCAATGAAGGTAAACATGACATGCTTGAATCATTGAAAAAAATTGTTTTTGCTACGAGAAAATTTCAAGTGTTCACTGTCTTTTGTGACTGGACAATGACTATGTTTACATATGCAGTTCTAAATGGGTGTCTGCTGCTTTATGTGGTCTTACAGCACATTGGAAATCTGCTTAACTATCTAATTGCTAGATTTGTCGCTTCAGCAATTTACTTGTGTTTATTTTTGTTTAGGGTGGGGGGCCATATTACCTCATTGGTCGTGCTCTTGGCCCAGAAGTTGGAGTTAGTATAGGATTATGTTTTTTCCTTGGGAATGCAGTTGCTGGAGCTCTGTAAGTAGTTGAAATCAAATCTTCTTAAGCTGCCTCTCTGACATGTCAAGGTTCATGATCATGATGAAAAAGCTGAAGCATTTTCACCTTTATGAGCCACTTCTGCACAAGTATTTATCTTAAAAATTGTTCCTTCATTACTTGTTCTTTTTTTTTTCAGTTATGTGCTGGGTGCCGTTGAAACCTTCTTAAAAGCTGTGCCTGCTGCTGCAATATTTAAAGGTAATGATTGGAATTTTCTGGACTCATAAAGATTGTATGCAACTAACTTCATGAAGTTGGGACTGATTTGTTTGCAAGCAACTTCATGAGGTTGGGACTGATTTGTTTGTTCATTGCCATACTTTTCAATTCAGAGACTATCACAAGGGTCAATAATACAGCGACTCCAGAGCCCATACAAAGTCCTACTTCACATGATCTGCAAATTTATGGCATTGTTGTGACAATTATTTTATGCTTCATTGTATTTGGTGGCGTGAAAATGATCAACAGGGTTGCACCTGCTTTCCTCATACCAGTTCTATTCTCACTCTGCTGCATATTTCTGGGGATTTTTGTAGCAGGAAAGGACAAACCTGCATGTAAGTATTTCACTTTGAACTGCTTGTATTTTCTGGAAAACATCTCCTGATGGATGATTTCTGTTGGACTAGAATTCATTTTCATACAAAGTTTATTGCACGTACATTCTGAGGAGAGCTTATCAATTATTACTGCTTTGTCCACTTACCTGTGCAATTTAAAAATAGACATATAATCATGGATACTGGTATTTAACATGACTTTCTGATTAGGATGGGTTTTCTGTTGCATTGTTGTTTGGTTTATTCAGGAGTGGTTCATACATGCATTGTTGTTTGGTTCTTCTTTGTTTTTTTGTGTATTGTCACTTTGGTGGCACATTAAAACCTGGAACTGGAGTCCAATCCTTGAAATAGTAGTGTCTTACAGTCATTGATTCTTTTTTCATGTTATGATTATTTTTTGTCTCTCTTGCTGTTGCAGCTGGAATTACAGGCTTGAGTTTGGGAAGCTTTAAAGACAATTGGAGTTCAGACTATCAGTTTACAAATGACGCTGGAATACCTGATCCTGAAGGAAAGAATTACTGGAATTTCAAGTAAGCATTGACAAGAATCCGGTGTTGTCTGTATTTGTTACTTGTTGAAGTGCATATCATGAATTGGGTAGCTGTTCTATTCTCCTGCAATTAGCTGCCTTCTTGTAGGACTATTTTAGTGTTATGTCAATGTTTTGTAGGTACACTATGTATCAAAATAGGTGTTTATTATGTACACTGTGAATCTCCTTCATATTCAATTGACCTGCTGACTGACAGTAGATGGAATTTACTGCATCATGCTCGTTTTGTATCAATTGTGGAAAATAATACCTTTTTTGTTCGGGTTGCTCGAGCAAATGTAATGTCATTTTTCTATTCTGCTTTTAACTTTCTCTCTTTTGTTGATTTCAGTGCATTGGTCGGTCTCTTTTTCCCTGCGGTAACAGGAATAATGGCAGGCTCTAACAGATCAGCCTCTCTTAAAGATACTCAAAGATCAATTCCAATTGGAACATTAGCTGCAACAGTTGTAACAACTGCACTATACTTTTGTTCCGTGTTCTTTTTTGGAGCAGTTGCAACTAGACAGAGGCTTTTGACAGACAGGTATTTCCCTTTTATGATTGTGTAGAAATGTATGACATCTTTTACATTGGAAATTGTTTGAGATATTAATCATTGTCTTTTTTCTTTTCTCACTTCCTCTTCTTTCTCCCCTGTAAACTTCAGATATGTCCAACTATAATTATTTACTTATTTTAGTGGATTAATATTTCTTGATATCTATGTTAAACTTTTATATCTTATAAGGGCTTAAGGTTATTGTTGATTTCTTTGAGGCAAACATGTACCAACTTCACTGGCTGAGGTTGTTAGTTCTGAACTTCAGTCTTACATGTGACTGAGCTGTATTTCTATGCAGGTTACTAACAGCTACAGTTGCTTGGCCTTTTCCTGCAATCATCTATGTTGGCATAATTCTTTCAACCCTAGGTGCAGCTCTTCAGAGTCTGACAGGTGCCCCACGCCTGCTTGCAGCAATAGCCAATGATGATATTTTGCCCATTCTTAACTATTTTAAGGTTGCAGAGGGGCAGGAGCCTCACTTTGCAACATTTTTTACTGCATTTATCTGTACTGGATGTGTCATTATTGGAAATCTGGATCTTATCTCTCCCACTACGACGATGTTTTACCTTCTGTGCTATGCGGGTGTAAACTTGTCATGCTTCCTTTTAGATCTTCTGGATGCTCCCAGTTGGCGTCCACGGTGGAAGTTTCACCACTGGAGCCTATCTCTTCTTGGAGCATCACTTTGTATAGGTCAGCTTCCTTTTGCTTTTGCCTTAGATTATTCTTCGTTGATGTCTACTTTCAGTTGTTCATAGAAGACACAATGAAGGCCTCAGCAAAGACATGAAATTCTTGTTTGGCATTTCTTACTGGTTCTTTATTTCAATTTGGGCTCAAATACCTTAAAACTTAAAGGTGATTATGATAAATGATGAATGTTCTGATATCCCGTTTGCTTCTGTTTGTAAATTATCAAATTGTTGCGGATCATAAAAATGCATCATTAAGATGTGCTTAACCAGAGTCCATCACTATCATTTTGGGGCCTGCTGTACCAAAATCAGACAATTTAGAAGTACTGTCAATCCCGAGCTATCTTTAATGCTTTGTCCATAAGATATTTCTATATTGACATGAAACTTTTTTCTTTCTATTTCTGTGTTTCTTAGAAGTACTTTACTTGGATTAGCCCATGTTTGGAGTTCAGTATTTGTTTGCTGTGATGGTATTATGCAAGCAACATCAAGTTAAAGCTAAATATTGTTTACTATGATTGTGCTGCGTGGAGACAACCTCTCCACTAATTAGGGGTAAGGCTGTGTACTTTTGGATCTCCCCAAATTCCACATCTCAATGAGATTTCTACTAGGATGTTGTTATTGTTATTGTTGATATGATTGTACTGCATAACATATTTGATCTGTGTTCTCAGTAATGCGTTTACTTGCATACTCCCCATGCTGGATGTGTTTCCATAGCTGACAAGGCAGTTATTATTTATAACTTATGTTGTATCAGGTGCTTCTTTGAGGTCCTTACATTGTTGTATTGATCTTTTGCAGTTATCATGTTTTTGATATCGTGGTCCTTCACTGTTGTATCGCTGGCTCTTGCAAGCCTCATATATTATTACGTGAGCATTAAAGGAAAGGCTGGAGACTGGGGTGATGGCTTCAAGAGTGCATATTTTCAATTAGCACTTCGTAGTCTTCGGTCTCTTGGAGGTATGATACCATTTCAAGTGGACTACACTTTTTCTGTGAGCTTATTTGTCTATGATTCCAAGAACTGTAGTCAGTTGCATCGCAAAAATAAATATTAAAAAATGCAGAATATTTGCGATATTGTTGTGACGTGTGATGGCTAGCTATTGTGAATAGCCATCAGTATTTGGTCAGGGGCCTTATCGTAAAGCTCTTACGAGTAAATATGATCTAATGAATTGTAACGACTGTACGGTTGCTGATTGCTACGGATGTTTTCATTGTTTACATGCTTGCATATTCATCCACGTCTTATCTCAGTAGATGATCAGTCAGAGATGTTCTTGATTCTCTCATACATGCCTTGTCCAAATTCTTCTTTTTTTCTTTCTGCTTTTATGTCTAAATATTGTTGGATGCTTTTTTCTGTGTGGAGATACATATTGTGGAACATGTCCGTATTTACTATTAAGGAAGTTGAATTAAAAAAATTGTTTGCTTTGTTGGTTTACAGCTTTTCAGTAAATCTATATTTGATTTTTTCATTCCTAACGTTAAGCCTGCCTGTTCCATTGTTGTGATTGGAATTTTTCTTATAGCTAGCCAAGTCCACCCCAAAAATTGGTATCCCATCCCCCTCATTTTCTGCCGGCCATGGGGAAAGCTTCCAGAAAATGTACCATGCCATCCAAAACTTGCTGACTTCGCAAATTGTATGAAGAAAAAAGGACGTGGGATGTCCATATTTGTCTCTATACTAGATGGAGATTACCATGAATGTGCTGAAGATGCAAAGACAGCCTGTAAACAACTTGCTACTTACATAGATTACAAGCACTGCGAGGGTGTAGCGGAAATAGTTGTGGCCCCAAATATGTCTGAAGGTTTTAGAGGAATTGTCCAGACTATGGGCTTAGGCAACCTCAAGCCAAATATAGTGGTTATGCGATATCCAGAAATATGGAGACGTGAAAATCTAACTGAAATTCCAGCCACCTTTGTTGGAATTATCAATGATTGTATCGTGGCGAATAAAGCAGTGGTTATTGTCAAGGGTCTTGATGAATGGCCCAATGAGTATCAACGCCAATATGGTACCATCGATTTATATTGGATTGTGCGAGATGGTGGTTTAATGCTTCTCCTTTCTCAGCTTCTTCTTACCAAAGAGAGTTTTGAAAGTTGTAAGATTCAGGTCTTCTGCATTGCAGAAGAGGATTCAGATGCAGAAGCACTCAAAGCTGATGTGAAGAAATTTCTGTATGATCTTAGGATGCAAGCTGAAGTGATAGTGATCTCAATGAAGTCTTGGGATGTGCAAGTAGAGGGTGCATCCCAACAAGAAGAGTCGCTAGAAGCATTCACTGCTGCTCAGCAGCGAATCTCTACCTACATAGCTCAGATGAAAGAGAGAGCTCGGGCGGATGAGACTACTATGCTAATGGCTGATGGAAAACCTGTGGATTTGAATGAGCAACAGGTGGAAAAGTTTCTCTACACAACCTTGAAGCTTAATTCATCTATATTAAGATACTCCAGAATGGCTGCAGTTGTACTTGTGAGTTTACCACCGCCACCTGTAAACCACCCAGCCTACTTCTACATGGAGTACATGGATTTGTTAGTAGAGAATGTGCCAAGAATGTTGATTGTAAGAGGATACCGTAGAGATGTTGTAACTTTATTCACTTAGTAGCCAGCAACCTGCTTTTTAGACGGTAATTCCTTTTTGTTCATATATTTCAAGGTTCACAATTTTTGTAGTGGTAAGTGTCACTCATTCTTTTAAGTGCCAATTATGCAAGATTGGCATTTTCTTGTTCAGATTTTGGTCAAAATAGAAATGTACAGCCCTTTTGGTTGGGATGTACATTTGAGTTGTACACAACTAGCGTTAAATTTTCAGGTGTTGACATCAGATTGAAATCATTTTGTCATGTTCTTGAAGTCAGAGATACCGTTGAGTTCATTAAGATTATTCTGGGCGAAATGAAGCACGAACTTGAGCGGTTATATACATGTGAGTGAATCAAATCACAGGCTTCTGAGGCGTTATTTTCTGCAGGACGATTTCTTAGATACTAAATTACTACTGGTGCAAGGCTTGCCAATGAAGACGATTTCTTCATGCAGGTATCACGGATAGGAAAGAGAGGGGCTATTAGCTGTTGGGTGTTTTGGTTTAGCCCGGGAAGAAATGAGCTGATTGTAAAATAGTTCCTTGAGAGTTTCAACATCATCATTTGCCTTCTTCACAAAGTTGGCAGAGATTCAATTCCTTGGTTAATGGTCAACTACAGTTAAGACATGATTATACGGTGAAAGCAAACAAATAACTTGCTTCAACCTTTGAAATGTGCAAAACGCGTTTTCCGTAAATTTGGGCGGATTGTAGGGCTATTTATTGTTCATGCATTACTTGTGAATGTCTGATTTAAAGAGAAAAAGAGGGGAGGAAACATTAAATCTGAAACGTAGCTTGCATGCACACGCTAAATTAAATTAGTAACAGAGTTAGCTTTGGTTTAGACAAAAACGGTTTACTTCAGGATGGGAGGTGGGTATACAATGATAAACAGCCCTCTCCTCCTTTCCTACAGGACGCAAAGATGAGGATATGCGACTGAAATTTTGTTCACATGGTTAGATAAAAATAGCTTCGCGTGATGGTATCGTCTTGCAAATTTGTCTAATCTTATTAGACTTCATAGAGGATGTGGCGGTATAGCATTTGCTAGCAAAGTTTGTTTGAACTTTGACTTCAAGGAAAGTGATAACAATAACAAAAGGTTCGTTTTAACAAATATAGAACGGATGCGGCCATTAGAATAATTAGCAAATGGCAAAAGATCACTCCTCAGTGCGAAAGCGCCCACTTTGTCATATTCCAATCAGCTTAATCTGTCTTTTTACTCCTTAATTTCTTGATTTCATACCAAACAAATCATTTTCTTTTCTTGGTAACTTTGCCTAAGGTTGTGGTAAGCGAGATTTGGACCTCTGGAGTTAATAAATCAAGTGTCTTTGCAATTGATATTCATGTTTGCATTCCTAAGCAAGCAAAAACAAATCATTCCCTTTCATTGTCTCCAACTATTGGAGAAGAGACCTTTCAAGTCTTTGCTCCTTTTCGCCCCTGTTTACGGGAGCACGACGATGGAATCGATGAAACTCACTCCTTTGGCGTAGATGGTCTCTGAAGTCAAACCTTATCTTCATTTCTCCGTTAATATTATTCGTTATCCTAAAAGCTCGGAAGTCCAAGTCCAACTGTATATTTAGAGCCCAACTGTTTGCTTATGGTGGGGTCGTCCGCCATTTAGGACCTCATCAGGTGTTTACCAAAAACTCCAATTCTTGAAAGCCATCTAAGCTCTGAATGTGCTTGTATGAAGCCTACGATAGGAAGTGAAAGTTTTGGTGCCAGAGGAAGCTACCTCTTGACACCGAAACTCTGACGAGCTTACTGGATAGGCTGTGACGGTGTCAAGCCTCGAGTGATGGGACATTATAATTGGTTGCTTTGGCTTCTATTGAATAGTCAAGAGCATATTATTTTTGAGCACTACCCTTTCGTCATTAAATTCCAAGCTTGAAGCATTGGACGAAATGTCAAACAGCACTAACTAGATATAAGCCGTGAGAGACTTAAAACAGACCCTTTGCAGCTTTGTGGTTGACTTTAGCTGTCACATGCTCGTGACCCCGAGAGCTAAATGCTCGATGCGTTCACATGGAAATTGAGTGAACTCGCAATACCTGACTTGTATTTTATTAGAGTTGCATTGTTTATGTCAACTTCATAACTGTTCTTGAAAGTAAAATGCTATTAGGTTCACGTACTGATGTATTCACCCCACATGTCGTCTTTTAGACAGTAGATGACATTAAATAAAGCTTTTCTCTTGTTGTGAGCCACATAATTTTTTTCCGGAAGTAATTATGAAGGGCTGTTCCCATCTCTTTATGATCGTTCGAGAGTAACTTTCATGTCACTAAAACTGAGAATCGGGCCACAAAAGTACGTTACTATATTATGCACGGAAGGTGTTGCTTTTCAGTAATAATAGATTCTATCATTCCAGAGAATTGCACTTCACTGATAACTTTTGCAGAGTTTCAAATAAGAACCGTCACTTGTTTCGTAACAGTTAACACCTTCCAAGAAGCCTGTGATTTAGTTTTGTTTAAGGATTCTTTCCTTTCAGTTGGGGTCATAATAAAATATGGTGTTCGTGGCTTTTTGGGTATGTGCAGCTGTATATGTTGGATTTGGTGCTGTTTCAACAATGGCTGAAGAAACAGAAAACCAGGGTCGAGACATGAGGGCTGGATGGCAATAATTACATTGGTGACTGTGTGATTGCCCTAGCATTGACCCTGACGGTAACATACGAGATGGTCGAGGGAGATGCACCATTCTCTGTTGCATTGGAGGCTATAAGTTGGGCCAAGTACACTTCTGCCACAGTGCATTGAAGCAAATGACCGCTGCTTTGGTCGTTTCAGCTATGGTCAGTTAGGCAGGATTTATTTGATGTAAGGCTAACTCGATTGGTTTTATATATTTTCTACCAGATGCCTCCATGATTAGCTCAGGTCCATGTAAATACAGGGATTCCCCACAGTTGTGATACTTTCTGCCAGCCACCGGCACCGGCCTGATCGCATTTTTCATGTTGTGTCATCCGTGTTACTTTGTCTCCATTTCCACTCTGTTCATCTTCATGCTTGTCGTCATTGCGCTTCCTACGATATCACCAATGCGGCAATGCCGTCAGTAAATCAAGTCAAGCTGTTTGAAAGCGTTCTTTTGATCTTGTTTCATCATTTGGCTCTGCTATTCTATGTAGGAGTCAATGGTTGGATTGGATGTGCAAGTCCAGTAGCAATCTGCTTCTTGGGTTCAATGGCATTTCAAATTTTTGTCCCACAAGCATAGCAATCAAAGATTCGGGGTGCTCCAGTCTTGGCATCTCGTATTTTCAAGTCTACTGTGTTTAGTTTCGGTCACTGATCTTCGAATTGATTTGACCTATACAAACAATTGTAGCCTTTCAGAAGTTTTTTTTTGGGAAGTTTATTAAAATGGTTGTAAACTACGACTTAGAGGCCATAGAGTTTCCACAGTAGTCAAATTCTTATGGCTATTGCGCAGCTTTTTTCGGTAGTTGCATGTCAAAGTGGAAATCAAAGGAAAAGTCAATGTTGTCGGCAGCCATTGTGTGTTAACTCCATGCTTTTGAAAATTCTCCGATAGACCTCTCATTGTTCACCCTCGTGGACAAAATGGATCCACTATGGCAATGTCCTCATGTGGAAGATATTTACAATAAGCTGGAGAATGCCATCTTCTACGCATTAATTAACAATAGGATCAGATTTAGACCCCTTGGACAGATCACAAGGGTAAATAAATTAAATACATTTATGACCATGACAGTAGAAACAATTAATCGATTATTTAATAAATTAATTTTTAATTAGATTAATCAAAATTTATATAATTAAATTTACAAGACAGGCTGGATTCAGTGTTTATTTCATGCAATTCTAATTCTAATGCTTGAATGGCAGAAAATGATCTAGATTGGTTGTAACAAATTAACCAATAACACCTTTAAGTTCACGCATATGTTATACTCATGTCTACCTGGCTATACTCAATTAAGCTTTTGTTTACCATAAATAAACACATTACCCAGGAATCTCCAAAGTCTCACCTTTCCAATTTCTTTGTCTTTGTTCCTTCTGTGCCTAGAACGGACTTTCCTGCCTTCTCCCTTATATGTGTTCTCCCATTACTTACTACCAAATCCAATTCTCCTGCCCACCACCCTTCCTCGGAAACGTCCAGTGTCCGGGTAACTTTCGTGGGTTACCTCTCAGGTCTCGAGTAAGTCCGTCCCCTGATCTGCTTGTTTCTTTTCCTTGCTCACTCTTCGGTGTACTCAAATTTTTGTGTTTTAAAAAGATACTGTAACATAGCGTCTTTTGGATTCTACCAGTAGTCATTGGAGTATATCAGTCAGTCACTTTCTTTGATAGGGTAGCGTAAACGGTTGGCTTGCAGGTTACTTCTTGTATCTATCTCTTTTATATTCTCCATTTTGTATTTTGGCATCAACTGCCGAACAAGGGACTTTGGCTTCTAGTCTTGTTTAGTAATATAAAACTTGTATATTCTCTGAGCTGCTTCGACAGATTATCTTCTTACTTTTTGTTTAAGCTTCTTGATCCTTTAAGAGGGCGTGCAATCCTTAATCGAGTCCGGTGACAATTACTTCGCCGCACACTTAATTTGTTTGGAGTAAAAGGGTATCTTCTTTTTTTGTTTCCCCCTCATGACGTATATGATCTGGTTTTTCTCTGTTTTGACTGACTGTTTATGGGAACTAGAATGGGAGGAGGGGTCGTTGGAGGAGACGATGGGGTGAAGAGGAGAGGGTGTTCCTGCACAAAGAACGATTTTCTACCGGAGGAGTCGTTTAAGAGCTGGGGAAACTATGCCAGAGCGCTGAGAGAGACTCCAATGAGGTTCAAAGACCGGGTTTTGACACGGTCCATGGACTCTACGGAGCTGACTGAGATAAGAGCTCGGAGTGAACATGACATGAAGAAGAACTTGAATTGGTGGGACTTGATATGGTTCGGAATCGGCGCCGTCATTGGCTCCGGCATCTTTGTTCTCACAGGGTTGGAGGCACGTAACCACGCCGGCCCCGCCGTCGTTCTGTCTTACGTGGTCTCAGGAATCTCCGCCATGCTATCTGTCTTTTGTTACACCGAGTTCGCCGTCGAAATTCCAGTTGCAGGTAATGTCAAATCCAATTAAATGCACCTTCGTATAGTTTTCAAACGTCCCTGCTTTTCTATTATCAGAAAACATGCCTCACAACTTTTGAAATCCCTGAACAGTGTTAGATGATATTGATTACGTATTTAATGTATGATATGAATCCGTTCTAGGTTCAGGGCAGTAGGTAGCTCACAGTTTTACATTGACTGAAACCACAAGTGTACTGATATTCTATGAAGGGTAGGGATGCCAATACCATTTGAGATATTTTTGACTTCAGATTTTCATATAGAGCAAGTTGCCTTGCGTTACGGAAGATTGATTTGGACAAAGACTTTTAATATGAGACTGATTGTACTTGTGGGCGTTGAACTTGAAGCTGACATCTTTGCTCAACAAAACACTATTCAATAATGTTGTGATCCTCGTTTATGCGAAAAGTTAGGATTAATGATCTCTAACTAATTTGTTTTTTACTTTCAGGAGGCTCATTTGCGTACCTCAGAGTAGAGCTAGGAGACTTCATGGCCTTCATCGCCGCCGGCAACATCCTCCTCGAATATGTCATCGGCGGCGCCGCCGTATCACGGTCATGGACCTCCTACTTCGCCACCCTCTGCAACCACAGACCTGACCAGTTCCGCATAATAGTCCACAGCCTCCCGGAAGATTATGGACACCTTGACCCCATAGCCGTTGGCGTGGTGGCAGCCACGTGCATTCTCGCAGTTCTCAGCACAAAAGGCTCGTCCCGCTTCAACTACATAGCCTCCATCTTCCATGTCATCGTCATTTTGTTCATCATCATTGCTGGTCTCACAAAAGCCAACGCAAGCAACTACACGCCATTTGCTCCATTTGAAGCACGTGGGATTTTTGTCTCGGCAGCCGTACTCTTCTTCGCTTACGTTGGTTTCGACGCTGTGTCTACAATGGCTGAAGAGACCAAAAACCCTGCTAAAGACATCCCAATTGGGCTTGTCGGGTCCATGACCATAACCACATTAGCCTACTGCTTGATGGCTGTTACATTATGTTTGATGGTTCCCTACAACACGATTGACGGTGACGCCCCTTTCTCCGTTGCGTTTGAGCAGGTTGGCTGGGGTTGGGCTAAGTACATCGTCGCCGCCGGTGCTTTAAAGGGTATGACGACGGTTTTGCTGGTGTCGGCGGTGGGTCAAGCTCGGTACCTTACACACATTGCGAGAACTCATATGATGCCTCCTTGGTTGGCTCACGTTAATGCAAAGACTGGAACTCCGATCAACGCCACGGTTGTTATGCTCACTGCTACTGCTATTATTGCTTTCTTTACCAAGCTTAATATTTTGGCCGACTTGTTGTCTATTTCAACGTTGTTTATCTTCATGCTTGTGGCCCTGGCTCTTCTTGTACGTCGATATTATGTCACTGACGTTACAACTCCTGCGAATCGGGCTAAACTCATCGTGTGCATTTTGATCATTCTCGGTTCGTCAATAGCTACTGCTGTTTATTGGGGTGTAGCAGGAAATGATTGGATAGGGTATGTGATAACCGTACCGATATGGTTCTTGGCTACTTTGGGACTTCAAGTTTTTGTGCCACAAGCGAGAGAACCAAAGCTGTGGGGTGTGCCATTGGTGCCATGGTTACCTTCTGCTTCGATTCTGATCAACATTTTCTTGCTGGGGTCGATAAATAAAGCATCATTCGGAAGGTTTGCTGCGTGGACAGGTGTTTTGCTGGTATACTATTTCTTGTTTGGGTTGCATGCATCGTATGACACAGCGAAGGAATCAGAAGCGAATAAAAAGGATGCCAATGGTTGGAGAAAAGTAGAGGAAGGTTCTGTATCCAATGGCCTAAATAGTAGCTAAATGAGTGTGGAATGAATACTGCGATCAAGTGTTTATGTAGCCTCTCTTGTTTATGCTCGGTGTTGCTTAATACGATCTAAAAGTTTCATTAATGCATACATATTTAAAGTCTTACCTGAGTTTTCTTGAGATGGAGAAGTATCTTTCAGGCATATGAAAGTTCCAAAATTCCAAGACTTCCCTAATGGCCACAATCATTGTAGCTACTATTAGAAATTGAGATTTTGACCACATATATTTATAAGATAGCTATTTAATTACATTAGTGGTGATTAGATTACATTAACGGTGATTAGACCTAATTTGTCAATTCAATAATAGTGCAAGTCATATTCAATATGTTAAGAATGTCGATATTGATTATGCCAATTTTAATCAAATGATGAAAACTTTATGAACAATCAATTAAACAAATCAAAATAAGATAAAAAGGAGGTTAAGTGTGTGAATCGTAGAATTCAGAAATTATTTGAAAAAATACAAGTAAATGTTGGAAGAATCGTAAAAAAAATTAATAAGAAGTTGAAGAGCGAGTTATACCTATGCTTCTGGGATTATAGGTGGGTTCTTTTATACTAATTACATTACTTTTGAAGTCTGTTAGTGTTCTTTACTACACTACAGGAAAAAACGTGATTACCGACGGAAATTACCGATGGAACATATTAACTTTTTCTCAGTAACTTGATTTTCCAATGGTTTTCACCGACGGCAAATTTCATTGCTAAATGCTCGGTCGGTAACTTTACGGACAAAATTTCCGTTCAGTCAAAGAATTTACCAATGAAAAAAATTGATTTCATCGGTATCTATACGGACGAAAAATCATAAACCATCGGTGAATGTTCATAAAAATGTTAGCATATACCGACGATTTGTCAATAACCGTCGGTAATATCGGTCAAAATACGGATGGAAAGCAAGCTTCCGTCCGTAAAATCGCTCAATATTTACTGACGGCTTAGCATAAATTGTCGATAAAAGCATAAATTGTCGGTAAATATATCAACAATTTTAGCAGAAATCGTCGATAACTGAAAAACACATCCTTGCTCAATTCCCGCCATAAGTATTTTCTTTTTTAAATTTTCGACATTAAATTTGATTTGGATAATTTCAACAGCTATAAATTATTTGTGCATTGTTTTTTTTTATTTTTTATATATTTAATTTGTTTAAATAGAAAATTAATTGATCATATAAAGGAAACAAATTTCCTCATTGATAATAAAAACATTCAATTCTACATAAATTCAAACCAAATGACTACAACAATCCCTATTGTCCGGGTGAGCGCGGAAGATCTGAGTCTCTACCCCTCTCCTTCAACTGCTCGATGCCATTTTGGAACTTAATCATGTACTTGATCGTCTGTCAATCCTCTGAGGTCCTACCCCTCGCCTTCAACTCATTCACCTCATGTCTGAGCTGAGTTATGACATCCATCAATGTGTCTACTGTAGTCTGAAGCCGATTGACTTGATTGGTTTGTGACTGTTTAGTAGATACTGTTGTACTGGACGTGGAGGATTGCGAATAACATATGTTCGCAAATGAGCCTAGTCTAAAGATCCTTCCACAACTGTCCCTACCATCCACTGCATCAAAATATACCTGACTCTCATCAACAGCTTGTTCTCCCTGAGAATCTTGCTGAATTGTTTCTTATATTTGGTCCTATTAGGAGGCAATGCTTCTATTAATAAGTGATAATTATTAAGAATGAATATTAAAGCATAAATTTCACATACATTCAGTTCTCTACATCAGTTGTTGACGAATGTTACACCGTCATGCTTCTTAGTGTGACTATGCAAAAATAACTGACGAGGTGTAGGCCTTATTCCCATAGACTTTTCCTGCATAACAATAAAATGTTCTAAGTTAAACTAGAATTTATAAAAATTTTGGCAGAGTCTCCTCTATATCTATGATATTGCCCACTGTTGAACAAAGAAAATAACTCACCACAGCCATATATGACACCAGACATTTATACCATGATCATTATCCACCATCACAACATTCACACATCAATTTAAATTGAAAAACAACAAAGTAAAAAATTAGAATATAACTGTAATAGTAAGATACTTACAAGTCTCTCTGCATGCTCGTAGTGGGTAATTAATCCTCTTGTATGAACGGGAAGATTGTCTCCCCCTAGGCCTCCATGTCTGTTGGTCGAGTTACACCCTGATATGAACATTACTTTGGGTGATGTCTAGTATTTCTGCCAATGGCTTCATGTGCCCTCAGAAATATAAGGCAGTCGTCTACCAGCCTTGTGTATCACACTAATAAAATTGCGATAATGTGTACGAACTCGCCTCTCCCATAAACCATATATGACCCCATCGATACGAGAATCCCAGTAAATTTTTTTTGAAATTAAAAAGAAAAAATTTGATAACTTCTAATATAATATTATTTATGTATACAAATAAATGAAAAAGGAAATTATTTGCATATTGTACCTCAAACT
>JAOSBK010000003.1:31630141-31641853 GCA_027568895.1 Erythroxylum shatona
TATAGAGACAATAGGTGAATCAAAGAATGTCAGGGAACCAAATACTAATTTTCATAATTATCAATACATCCAAATAACAGGGGAATCAAAGAATTATCAATACAATTTTTTTTATGTGTGTATAGATATGCAAGAGGAAGATATACATACCAAAACAGGGAAATCAAGAGTCTGGGAGAGAAACAAAGATAACAGAGGAACTGAGAGTCGGTGGAAAAAGATCGGGTAAAACAAGGGAACGTGCATGTGGTTAGGATATAAAAGAATTGGGGTATGAGGTAGAGATAAGTAGGGGCATAAAATATACAAAAAAGCATCAAAATAACAAAATCTAGTGCCAAAATAAAAAGAAAAAGAAAAAATAGCGTTAAGTTATGTAAACTCCTCACGTTGCCAACAAACACGGAGTGAGTATCAGCTTCCTTCCTGTTTGCTTCATTAGCAGTTGCACTGGTTGGGTCTATACATAAACAAGAGATCAACAAAAAATAAACAATATTTAGAATCAAACAAAAGTTTCAAACAAGCCTACCAACTTTACCATTGGAAAAAAGTTTAAACACAAGGACAATTAAAAGGTATTTCAAGCTGAAATTAGAGCTGAAACATAAGCTATATGGAGGATCATTCCAAAACGCAAACAATTGATGTGTAACAAAAGGAAAACCAAATTCAGTAAACCTTGAACAAAACCCATTTCCTTCTCGACCTTAGCTTGCATTTCGCGAAAAGGAAAAGCAAATTCCTTAAACCTTGAACAGAACCCATTTCCTTCTCGACCTTAGGTTGCATTTCGCGAAGAGCAGCAACTTCTTCCTCCATCTCCTTCAATCTCTTCTTCATCTCATCCAACTCCTGCACCATAAAGAAGCGGGTCAATTAACACAAAAAACTTATAATCGATTTCAATCATTAGGGTTGGGGGGGGGGCCTTCATCATCGGTGGCGGACATGTCAACGTCAGTGTTGTTAGGGTTCATATCACCTTCGACATCGGGGATCTCTCCGCCGTAGACCTCATGCTCCTCCTCCTCCATCTCTTTTTGTTGTTGTTACTTCAAGGCCTAAATGGTATGTCGTTTATAATTGGGAGAAGAAACTAGAGGAAAGGATCTGGGGGTGTAAGCACAATCTAAGAAAGGCTAGAGGAATTATAGCTTCTCTAAACCTTAAAAACAAAAACACCGTTTATGAGTTTCTCCAAACTATGTATTCTTTTATTGTATCTAATATGTAATTCTAGATCTATGAAATTATTTTTATGAAACTTATAAATTGATATTTTTCCTTCAAAATGCTTTATAATTATTTGTATTTTCTAGTTTGGACTCTTAATTGAAGTCAAAGATAACATGGTAATAGTATTATGAAAATTCATATTACATAATTAAATTGATAGTATCAAAATCATATCACAATAATTAGATCCATATTTTATACAAACATAAATATAATTATTCATATAGATAGTTAAATTACATATCAAATATGTAATACTTGGAATATTAAACTAGATAATCTTAAAAGTCATATAAAAATCATTATGTTGAGTACATAATAATCATTTCTACATTTAGAGCTTTAAGAACAGTAATGTTGGATTTTTAGATGCCTTCCTTCTTGTAGGAATCATATGCCTTATTTGGAAAGGTTATAAGCTTATGATCTATTATTACTATGCAATATACTAGGTAGTAGATGTCATTTTAAAATATTCTTTCTACTACAATTTTAATTATATTATCGATAAATTACGTAAATGAGACTAAAATCAACAAGACAAGTGTTATTTAATGAGATTGAAAATAAGATAATTTTTTAATTATATACAATTGAATTATTTTAAATAGATGAAAATTTTGATGGAGTTAATTCTTCGCTAGTTAAATGTTTGCGATATTATTTTTATATTTTTAAAATAAAAAATGAGTTTTACTGCCACATAATTATCTTTTTTAAATTAATTAAAAGATGGGTCTCATGACATTTAAGTCAAACTCTAGTTAATCAAATTTATGTTCGTTTTAAATCGTTTTAATAAAAATATTAAAGTCACACTATTTTTACTTATCAAAGAAATTGAATTTTAATTAAAAATGGTTAAATGAAAACTATTTGATATATTTTAGTTTATTAGAACTTATTAATTTAAAAAATTGACTAATTAATTAATAAACTGTTCGATAATTTAACAATAAGAGTTATTATAATAAATTGAATTCAAAATTTAAAAACCGAACTAAAAACCTATAAGGTGTAATATAAATTGATTATTACTATTTTTTCCTATTAATGTTATTACAAATATTTAGAATATATTTAAATTTATTTATTTTTTCATGATTACTTGCAAGGTATGATTTCTAAATCAAATATTGTTTTGGTTCAACTTAATCATTATTTTTCAAACTTTGAATTGAAATTGTTAGAAATGGAATTGGAAATTGTTGAAAATTCAATTGGAATTATGAATGGAAATGAAAATGGAATTATGATTGTTTTGAGATTGTTGGAATTGGGAATTGTTGTAAATGTAAGGAAATGAAAATAAAATTATGAAAGTTTTGTGATTGTTAGAAACTTAGAATTGGAAATTGTTGTAAATAGAAATGGAATTATGATTGTTTTGTGATTGTTGGGATTGGAAATTGTTGGTTATTATTGGAAATTCAATAAATTAAAAATGTCTATTGTTAATTTATTATTCATAACATTATTAAATTCGATATTATTATTAACTGTTGTTATTTATGCAATTATTTATTTATGGATTTATAATAATAATAATATTACATTATTATTATTATTACGACAATTAATATGAAATAAGTCAATAACAATAATTTTTAAATATTTTACATATAAATAATAATCATAATTAATATAAACAAAGACAATCATCATCATACACACATTAAATTAAGAATAATATAAAGTATTTAAAATACAAAACATTCATCGTTAAAACAGAAGAGTGGCGTCGTCTGCTGTGAAGAGTGCTTGGGTATTATTGGATTTCATTGTTAAAACATAAGAGCAGCAGATTTTGTAATTGAATTCACGTAAATTAGACCGTAAATTTAATTTACAAAGAGAATGAGCATAGTCATTTTTTTGTTCCAACTAATTGAATTGAATTCAATACAACGGGGTTCTAAACAGGGTTTGGTGAAAACTGGCATGTAAGTGCAAATAAGGAGGCCATAAAAGGAAAGAGCGAGAGCTAAGCTTCAGCAATGGAGGACTCAGAGGGAGTTCTCAGCTTCGATTTCGAGGGTGGCCTCGACGCCGCCCCCACCATACCCACCGCCGCCTCCATGCCATCTATTCCTTCCGATAACCCCTCTGCCGCTGTCCCCGTCAGCTCTTCCGGTCCAGTCACTGGGGCTCCCGACCCTGCCGGTTCTAATCATCCGTCGCGGCGGAGCTTCCGGCAGACGGTGTGTCGACACTGGCTGCGCAGCTTGTGCATGAAGGGAGACGCGTGTGGGTTTCTCCACCAATACGATAAGTCGCGTATGCCGGTTTGCCGCTTTTTTCGTCTCTACGGAGAGTGTCGGGAACAGGACTGTGTGTACAAGCACACTAACGAGGATATCAAAGAGTGTAATATGTATGTCTCTAATTTCATTTCTTTAAAAATCTTTGCTTTATTGATTTGGACTTGATCTTTAGTTATGGTTAATGTGGATATTGCATTCTGATTGGGGAGTGAATGACTTCTAGCATGACCTATTGAATTATATGTTTATTCTTTGTTTTGGGGTTGGGGACTCAATTTAGTACTAGTGCTAAAGGTTGGTTGGCAGTTTAGTAGTAGTGGTAAAGGTTGGTTGTTTTCAGTGATAGTGTTAAATTTATCAAGAACTAATTTTTGGTGAAATTCTTTGTTGGTGATTTACCGTTACGTTATTTTTGAACAATTTGTGGATAAGTGCCCCAAATAAGTTGGGGTGCTAAAGATTAGCTAAGTTGCTTGCTTAGGTCTTTGATGAAAAATTTCTAATATTTTTCCCATATCTTTTGTCCCAAGAATTGCCGTTGTACAAACACTTGAGTGGTTAATGCAATTACGAATGTCTCTTACTACTTAAGTTAAAAACCTAAACTTGAACTCTGTTGGATGTTGGCGTTTTGTATTGAGTATTTCTGTGTAAGCAGCACTAGAACAGAGACAAGAGCGACTGACTCATAGTCAATGTAATATTGCCATTGAAGGTACAAATTGGGGTTTTGTCCAAATGGTCCTGACTGTCGATATAGGCATGTAAAGCTACCTGGTCCTCCACCTCCTGTTGAAGAAGTACTTCAAAAAATTCAGCAATTGAGCTCGTACAACTCAAACAAATATTTCCAGCAAAAGAATACTGGTTTCACTCAACAAACAGAAAAATCTCAGTTTTCACAAGGTCCCACAGGTGTTGGTCAAGGTGCAGTTGGAAAACCTTCCATCACAGAGTCTGCCAATGTCCCACAACAGCAACAGGCAGTGCCGTTACAACAACAGCAGCAAGGACAGCAGTCTCAGCAACAGGTTGGTCAGACTCAGATGCAAAATTTTCCAAATGGGCTGCCTAATCAGGCAAACAGAACTGCAACACCTTTGCCCCAAGGAATTTCTAGGTGTGTTCAGAGTCCTAAGGTCTTTAATTGAGTTGTGTAAATCAGTTCATGTATTTTGTTTCAATATTGTTATCAAAAGCTATAGGGATGATACGTAACAGTTCCGGAGAAGACTTTTTGTATTTACATTTTACTACTATTATATAATAAATTGATTAGTTCTTCCATTGTGAGAGGGAAAAGAAGGTTATTCTTTATTCTTTCTTTTTTTTCCCCCCTTAGCTTTGAAATGTGTCATGTTTTCTTCAAGAGGGCAGTAGGAATGAAGCAGGCGGGAAGCTACCGCTTCTAGAATAGAGTGCAAGCTTAAATTTGCCCTAATGCTAGCACATTTGAGGTGGTAAATGTCCAAATAAAATGTCTTCAAATCAACCTCAAAGGTGTCAGTGATCTGTTGTTGGTTTCAAAACAGGGTGGCATGCACAGGGTGGTGGCATTCTTCCTGGTGTTACTTGTTCTCCAGGAGCAATGCATCATCAATCAAGGTTCTTGGTGATCAACTGATACCAGAATTTTTGTCTAGTTCCTGTTCAATTCTCTTGCTTATACTGCATGTAGTTAAGGTCTTCAAAACTTTTTTCAAAAATCATGTTAACATCAAGATTTCTTCTTTTTTCTTTGTTGTCTAAATAATTTCTTATAAGCTGATTTGTTGAAAGTGTTGCTCATTATGCATTTGGGTCATTTCCTTATGCTTTCTTCACTTATGGGAAACTTGAGTTGGTTTCATTATGAGTTCAAAAGAGTCATTCTCATTTAATGAAGACTATTTTGTTTTGAATCACTGAACAATATTTGGTGAATTAACCACATATTAACAAGTCTGTTGACTCAAAAGTTGAGACTGTATTGCAAATATTTGGATGGGCTTAAGCATTTAAGACCAGGCTTTATTGATGCCATTATTTTGACTTTATTTCTTTCTTGATTGATTCACATATGCACGAGGAGACGTATGTGTTACGTATAGGTTGATACTAGTCTTTCTTGATGGTTTCTGTGGTATCTGGTTGAATTTTATGTAAATAGTCAACATATTACTTGCCAATTTAAACCCCTTCATTGACTTAAACTTGGAACCTGGGAAAAATTCCAAATTTTGTTTTCTACTTTTGCTGCATCAAAGTACAGGTATCTGTAATTCTTCATTTTGCTACTAACCAAATATTGATTCACCTATTATTTGTGCAAGTGAATATGCCAATCGAAATTTGGAGATAAGTCTGGACTAATTGTTGTGTGCAGAAGATGACACTTTGATGATGCCATGATTATAGAGTTTAAATAAGAACAACGTCACAATTTTACTATATTATGTGTACCTCTCTACTCTTCAGAAATGTAAGATTTGTGAAGCTCTATTAGTGCAGTTTACTTAACTTCATTGTAAATTGATCTGGGATCATTAGGTCCTGAGGCCATGTAAGCTCAGATGCTTTGGTTGCTATGTGACGCTCATACGGATCCTAGCTTCTTTTTCTTTGATGACTATTAACACTGGGATCAGTATATTTTGACATCTAATTCTACTTTATGTGCTTAGTATATTCTTGCCTCTGTTAATCCTCTACTCTGCTTTTCTACTTTCACCCCAAATTAAGCATCTTGATTGTTTTTAATTTGTTCTCTCGATGATGATCAGATTCACAAAATTTATTTCACTCTTGTATATGTTATCATTAGGTACTTCATTGTTAAAAGTTCCAACCGTGAAAATCTGGAATTATCTGTACAACAAGGAGTATGGGCAACCCAGAGAAGCAATGAAGCTAAACTCAATGAAGCCTTTGACTCTGCTGAAAATGTGATCTTAATATTCTCAGTCAACCGAACTCGACATTTCCAGGTTAGTTTGGGATACTACAGCTTTAAGTTGACGAGCAAAATCATTGTCCATCCTTAGTTTTCACAATGAAAATTAGTTCGGGTGTCTAATGGCTTTCTTGTGCATACTTTTTCTCTAAAGTTAACCTAATTTTCATGTTACATCCATTCTCCTTTTTGAGATGCTGAACTTTAAATCACCAATTCTTGATAGGGATGTGCAAAAATGACATCCAAAATTGGGGCGCCTGTTGGTGGGGGAAACTGGAAATATGCTCATGGAACTGCACACTATGGACGAAATTTCTCAGTCAAATGGTTGAAGGTACATTCACACATTATTTTGGCAACTTTACTTTTCTTTAGTTTTTATGTGCATGTTGGAAGCCAAAGTATGTGGATAAATGACCGATTACACACTCTCTCTCTTATGATCGTCTTTTATTTTGAAGTTTCCAACTTTTACTTAGAAACTTTAATATGTTTCTGTCATATCTATGGTTTTCTTTTGAAGGACTCAAATGAAATGATGTCCTTAGATCCACAGGCTAGAGGACAACCTTGGCTTTAACAATGTATATGAGTTGAAAGATGAGTGTTGTTTTGGAAAGAAAAATGATTGAATAGTTTCCTTTATTTGTGTTGTAAAAACTATGTATCTGGAAGTTTAGGTACATCTATATGTCTCATCTCATTGTACATCTGTTATAGCTTGATTTGGTAATGTTGATGTGTACCATGTGATATCACATTTTCAACTTTATCTTGTAATGTCTGCCGAGTTTTCATTGCATGTCCAAAGTGATGGATTTGCACGATGGATTTGCACTTGATGCTACTTGTATGCCAGTGGGGGCATTTTAGTTCTTGTGAAATAAATGCTGATAGTTCTAAGCTTGATTTACAATTGTCTCAGGGTTTGTATACCTGCTAGGGGTAGCTAATTGCAGTTTTTTTATGACAGTTATGTGAACTATCCTTTCACAAAACGCGCCACTTGAGGAACCCGTATAATGAGAATTTACCAGTGAAGGTACATTCCCCCGCTGCTCTCCTCCCCCTTCTTTTTTGTTTCTCTTTGCACTTTTCTTCGTGTTGCGTCATACGTTTGTCACCTTCATGCCAAAGGATACCGAAGTTTCTGCTCATTATTAGTATTACGAGGCATCAGGTAGAGCAAATACCATACTTTATATTTTCCAAGCATGCATTACACTAGTAGGCATCTGCCTTTCTGACATTTTATTAATTTTATATAGAGGGTCCTTTGTGGGATTCCTAAAAATTCACCATTTATATTTTGAAGAATCATCCAACTTTTGGTTTCTTATTTTTCGTACTCCTTTTTCATGATTAGTTCAAAAAAGAAAAGGGTTCTTTGGTTAATTGATGGTCTGCCATTGTTGTACTAGTTCTGGAAGAGGTGGTATGAATGAGAGATTTCTCTTGTCAAACTCCTAAATTTGCTTCTTTGAGATGACGTAAATATGAAATGATAACTATTTGATTTACATAATTTACAGCTGCTTTTCCCAGTCCAATGGAATATGATGAGGTTTAAAATCTAATTTGCTAGATTATTAGTTTAGGAAAAGAAAACAACATCATATTTTCTTTTACGATGAAATTGATTTTTCTAACCCTGTTTCTTTTGTATGAGTCTGTGATGTAGTAACTGTTTTTATACGCAAGAATTGTTTTCCTAGTTGCTGTATTCACTTATATGATTCTATGCGTGGCTACAAGCTTTAGTCAGTTGCACTTAATTATTGAAGCTTTGTATAATTGCAGATCAGTAGAGACTGTCAAGAGCTGGAGCCTTCTATTGGGGAACAGTTGGCTTCCTTACTTTATCTCGAGCCAGATAGTGAGCTCATGGTACATGCATTGTTTTGGTGGTTTTATGGCCATTGTTTGGGTAGCAGAAAATGAATTTGTGGCCAAGTAGAATAGACTTATGAGTGAAATTTTGCTTTGAGAATGGCAAGTATACAATGCAGATGAAAAAAGGGTCAACTTCAGTTACTTTAGTAATAGGTTATCATGATACTGGCTGTGTCTCAAGTATTCAATAAATTCATTTGACTTGGCTCTATATCTAGGTATAAGTTAAACAATTGTTACATGTGTCAATTGGAATTAGAGTAGGATGCTCGAGTATGATTGCGTTGGGCATTTGTTGGATGAATTTAACGTGTTAAATATTCTTTTGGGGGGATTTACTGGACTAGTTCCCCGAATATGTTTTTATCTCTTGTTGAGATCTAGTGAAAAAGTGTTAAGCTTACATCATGCTCTGCATACTTTTGGTTCCCATTTTCCTCTTTCACTTCCTATATTAGGCAGCTGAGTGTCATAAAACACCTCTCTTTGTTCCAATGATTGCCAGAACCAAAGCATTGTAACTGTTCTTTTTCTTACTGGATAGGCGATATCAGTAGCAGCAGAGGCAAAACGAGAGGAAGAAAAGGCAAAGGGGCTCAATCCTGACAATACTGGCGAGAACCCAGATATTGTCCTGTTTGAAGACAATGAAGAGGAGGAGGAGGAGGAAAGTGAAGATGAGGAAGAAAGTTTTGGTCAGGCTAGTGCGCCAACACAAGGAAGGGGAAGAGGAAGAGGAATTATGTGGCCCCCTCACATGCCTTTGGCCCGTGGAGCTAGACCTATACCTGGAATGCGAGGTTTTCCTCCAATGATGATGGGTGCTGATGGATTTTCATATGGACCTGTAGGCCCCGATGGTTTTGGAATGCCAGATCTTTTCGGTGTGGGACCCCGAGGATTTGGCCCATATGGTCCAAGATTTTCAGGTGATTTTGCAGGTCCTATGTCTGGCATGATGTTTCCTGGGCGACCTGCACAACCTGGGCCTCAGTTCCCAGCTGGTGGGTTTGGGATGATGATGGGTCCTGGTCGTGGTCCATTTATGGGGGGGATGGGCCCAACGGCAAACCCACTTCGTGGAACTCGGCCTGGTGGTATGCCATTGCCACCACCTCCTGCATTATCTTCTCAAAATAGCAGCAGGACTGTTAAGAGAGATTCAAGACCAACAGCAAATGACCAGAATGATGAATATGGTGGTGGGTTAGGCCAGGGCAGGGGTCAAGTTGGGGCCGTGGATGATGATGCACATTATCAGCAAGGAGTGAAGGCATCTAATGAGGGTCAATTTGGCTCCGGTGGCAGCTTCAGGAATGATGAGAGTGAGAGTGAGGATGAGGCGCCAAGGCGTTCAAGGCATGGGGAGGGTAAGAAGAAATGATGAGATGCAGAAGGAGATGCTGCTTTAGACTCTGATCAGTAGTCAATGTCTGTGTCTGAGCTTAGAGTGAAGAGAAACTACTAATCAGCCAAGACAAACTATTGATGCATTATTCCTGGAGTTTTTCTTGTCAGCTTCTTTCTTGACGAAAGTAAACCATTGATATGCCACACGGGAATTCTATGTCGAGAATGGACAATTCCTTTCTGCTTTAGGGAAAAGAAAGCTAGTTGCTAAGGAAACACAGGATGTGTATCTTTTCAGCGAGTGTGTCAAAAAATGCATGAAAAGTTGATCATACAATTCTAAATGGTGTTACAAACTAACTTTTGCTCATCATTTCAGGGCGTCTATTTTAACGCTCCTGCTGATCTAAACTCATGTATGAACTAGATTTTTCAGTTTATAATTCTCTCTTTGAAATACTTTCAATAAAGCGCAGCAACATTCATAATTCAGACATGAAAATCTTCACAGGTTGTTTGGAATGCTCGGAATTCAATTGTAGTATTGAATTCAATTCAGCTTATGGGAAACACACAAAAAGGATAGGCTCAATTCATGAATATAATTAAAATTTATCCCTTTTATAAACTGAATTCACTCCTTAAAGCTCCATGCCTTATCTCCCCTCTCTTCTCTTCTATCTACCAATTGCAAATCCTACATTAAAATTAGCTATTTTTATAATGTTAATTCTATAAAATAAAATCTCTCTTTTTTTAATTCTATTAAAATTTAATAAAAATATACATGTTATTGATTTTTATATTAATAAATAAAATTATTCTTATTATTTTATCCAGTTACTATTTCTACATTTCATTAATTATAAAAATAAATAATTTTTAACATATAATGCTAATTAATTTTACCTATAATTATAATATTTTAATAATAAGTAATAATATATTAACCACCGATTTATAATTGTCAATGAACCTGTTTACTTATATACCATAATCCTTGTCATTCAATCGAAAATCATAAGATATAGTTGCATTGTGAAAGTTAATATAATACTTTACTTATATATTAATTGTAACAATTTGCACATTTTATACTCTTGATCCTTCTGAAGAAAGTACATTTGATTATTTCATATATTATTTTTATCTATTTTTCTACTTAAGAATACTTTCTTCAAATTTGATGTAATTAAGATCTATTATGGTCACCAAAACTAGAATTAATTAGAATAAAGAAAATAATCATTGTTTAATAAGATTATTTTTTAGTCAGTAAAAATGCCATATGAAATAATTGAATTCATTTTAATTGTGTTCCAAACAGTATAATTGAATTCAATTCCAATATTACTGAGTTTATTTCAAACAGTATAAATTGAATTCAATTCAATCTTATTAATGTAATTGAATATAATTCGTTAATAAATTCAATTCAAAGGTTTTCAAAATACTTGTTAGTTTTCATTAATTTCGTCAATTATGAAGATTAAAGTTTTCAGGTTAATTTATAGCAAACCCACCTTTCTCTTCACCCTGTACTTTCTATTGCTATTCAGATCGCAGTCTTTGAGCAAGTCATACCATCTCTTCCCTTCTGTTGTGGTTTATTAAAATAATCATTTGAGATCATTTAACCATATACACAATGAAATATGAAGCAGTCATTTTTTTATTTTTATTTCAATTAAGTTGCTCATATATTCATATTCCAAAAGGGTGTTTGATTTGGAATAGATAAAGAATAAAATAGTTATTCTTAAGAATAGAACAGATGAGGAATAGAATAAAACAAGTATTACTTAGTTTGATTTATTCTTAAGAATTTTCAATGATAATGTATGCCGATGTTTGATTTGAAATCATAAATTTGAGATAACAAAGGAATAAATAACAAAAAGATCAAAATATCCATTACTACTACTATTACTACTATTACTACTACTACTACTACTACTAATAATAATAATAATAATAATAATAATAATAATAATAATAATAATAATAATAATAATAATAATAATAATAATA
>JAOSBK010000003.1:31648019-31665582 GCA_027568895.1 Erythroxylum shatona
AGCCACGTCTTTTGTACATAATCCCTTTTGCAAACCTGTCAGGCAATACTTTCACATCTGGATTTCTGCTCATAACAGACTATGAGAGGCATCAAGAAAAGAAAATTATGTTAAACGAAAATGATAAAAAAGAGAGCAAAATCCCAAATTCGTCAAAATAAAGAGGAGTGAGATTGAAGGTCTTCAGCTCTAAAAAGAGAAACAATTGGAGAAAACAATTGCAGATACCCAACATGCCTGATAAAAGGTAAAATTTATAGTTAAAGTAACTGAATATAAGACCAAAGAGTGTAAGAGTCATTCCACAGCCACTTTTGCATTCTCTCTAATCTATATTGTCTATTATTTCAATTTCCCAATTAAAGTTTAAAGGTGCTAGTTTATGGTCGTGAATGAAATGAGAAATTTTAACTTATGTTTCAAGTGGTCCCTATGATTTTTTTCCTTACAATAATTTATATTGGATGTCTAAGTTGAACTGGCATTCTGAGCAATGGTAGCCAAAGCTAAAAGAAATATCTTACTCGTACCACAAATATAAAACAAGAGAAGAACACCAAACAAAACAAGAAGAAGAAGCTATGGTGATTGTTGATGAACAAAACAAAAAGCAAAGTCGTAGAGCTGAAAGTGAAGGTGGATTGGGGATTCAAGGTTTTCTCTGCAACATGTAATATGAGCCTTAATACATGTCCCATCGAACGTGAAAGGGCAATAAACAAATAAATGCAAAAAGATACCTGATTTCGGATCTATAACTTTAAATGAACTTCCAAGGCCGAAACGAGTGTGAATCTACCGCTAGCTTCACGAGATCTACTCACTAGATGTGGTCAATGTCTTTCTATAGTTTTCTTAAAACTTAAACCTCTGAATGGGTCAGAGTAACTTTACGTTCATGAATGACATGAGTAACTGCAATAGTTCTTAACCTCTTTATATAACATCCATATCGGGCTTTCTATCACAGGCAGGGTCAGGTCCATACTGATCAAAGTCCATTTTCTTCCTAGACTTCGGCCCATTAATCTAGATCATTTGTTGGGCCACTTTATTATCTTTATTCAGATCAAATTTACGTAACTTATCCAATAAGTTATTGAAAAATAGTTAAAATGCAATTAATTGTTGTCCACTAAATGGAAATTTTCTAACATTCTCTCCCTTGGACAAGAATTAATTGTGGAATTGACTAAGTTTAAAATCGGTTCAAAAATTTCGGTTAAGTCACAGTACTGTATGGTTAACCAAGTTTAATAACAATGACATTTGATCTAAAGATAACGAAAGTCCATCATTCCATCCCGCAAGGCTTTTGATACCGAAAGATATCAAATACATGTGTCATGTGTGACATAAGTCTAATATAATCACGAATATCTAATACCTCACTAACATGAATGAGAAAATGACATATGGCAAACTAGGATGATACCCGTATGATCTAACATGTATCATCTTATTGTTTATAGGTCTCGCTTTCTCCAAACTTTATGCTAAACTGCGTATAGAAATCTTTTTCTCTCTCACTGAATGCTAAATTGCATTAGAGAAAACCTTTATGTTTTCTAACTAAATGCTAAACTGCATTAAAGAACCTTTATGGGATTAAAACTTATATCCCCTATATCAAGTTAAAATCCATGGATATACTTATTAAATTCTATCCTAATGATATAGGCTCAAAGTCAAGTTGTATATATGCTCAATGATCTGTAAAATGCTTAAGATCAACACAAATATTAAGACTTTCACATGTATTATAACAATGTATGATAACACGTATTACTGAGGATAAACGATGATCATCTTTATTAATAAACCACCATATTGTCATAATACATCAAAATGTATAAACATACAAGGAACAAATATAACGATCCCTAACTAACAATATCTAAGGACTTCAATAAACCCATACTGTATACTTGTCTTTCAAACACAAGTGGGCGAAATCCTTTAGTTAAAGGATTAATTAACATTTTCTTAGTCCTCAAATGCTTCATCTTAATGTTACCTTTCTATATCAACTCCTTTATGGTCAAATATTTAACCTCCAAATCCTTGGACCTTGTGATATTCTTATTATTGTTACTAAACAATATAGTAGCAAGATTATCCTAATACAACCAAATGGATCTAGCCACTAAATCAACCACAAACAACTCAGAAATAAAGTTTTTGAGTCAAATCATTTGTGAAGCAGCCCCATAATATATTTCAAACTCTGCTTGCATTGTCGAGGAAGTCACCTGTGTCTACTTGACACTCTTCCAAGACATTGTACCATCTGCAAACTTAAAGATTTATCCTGATATGAACTTCCTATTTGATTGACACATAGCTAAAATCTAAATATGGATTCCCTATGAGGTTTAGACTATTGAATTTTCTATATGTCAACATTTAATCCTTAATTTCCTTTAAGTCTACATTCTAGTGGTCTATCCCTGGATTAGTCAGATATCGACCCAGTAGTTCAACAACAAATGCAATGTCCGATCTAGTGCACACTTAGACATACATCAGGCTATCAACTGTACTAAAATACGAAACATTCCTCTAGCTCTCTCTTTACTTTATTCTTTGGACACTGTATCAAAGATAATCTCTCATCATAAGAGATAGGTGCTACAACAGGTTTATAGTCAGCTATATTAAACCTTTGTAGCACATACTTAATGCACGCACACTGTAAGAGGCCTAATGAGTGTTGAGATATGTCCGGGTGAATCTGAATACCTAGGATAAAAGATATTTCACCAAGAACCTTCATATCGAAATGCTTGTCCAAAAGTTGCTTAACCTCATATAATATGGTCAAGTCATTCGATATAATATACCGATCCTCCACATATAATAATAGGAAGATAACTTTGCTCCCTCTGACTTTGTAGCACAGGTACCTTTTAACTTTGTTTTCCACGAAGCCAAAAGAGGTCACAACCTCATCAAATATAAGGTATTGCTTTTGAGGGGTTTGATGTAAACCAAATATTGATTTGTTTAATGTAAAAATATGTCAAATCTATCCGGATCCTGAAATCTTTTAAGTTGTACCATAGGTGTTTGCTAAACAACTTATTAGTCTTTTTTAGCTTTTTGACCATTTGAAAAACCTATTGATGCATTTAGTGAATGACTTATTGGTTAACTTATTTAACCCCAATAAGTTGATTTCTAAAAGCTCCATAAAAGGAGCTTTTGGAGTTGGCCGTTTGCCTAACGATAGTATTGCTCTCCACTTTACTCTCTACTTTTGCTTTATATGTTTTCAAAGTTGGCTTTTTTTTTATCATACAATTATGTCATGAAATTTGGAAGAATATAATAAAAGGATTAATTAAAATTTTTAATCTTTATTTAATTTTATAATATTAGTTTACATTAAAAACACCATAATATTAAGTCTTTGAACATAAAGAGTTACATCAAATTAATATTTTTAGTATATAACTACTATATATCGTATTTGCATTATACTATAATTATAGATATTTTTATTTATTAAATAATAAAATTCATAAATATTATAAAAAATACTAATATGATGTAACTCGTTGCATCATTCATATTAATAGAGAATTTAATGTTGGATGATGATGATGATGATGATGATGATGATGATATTAATAGAGAATTTAATGTTGGATGATGATGATGATGATGATGATGATGATGATGATGATGATGATGATGATGATGATGATTATTATCATTATCATTATCATTATTACTATTATTATGTCTTTATTAAAGTTATAAACTTAATTTTTGTAAATTAAATATCTAAATCTAAATTCTTATAAGAATATTCAACGAAATCCTAAGAAATATAATATCATGCCCTTATAATTTTTTTAAAATCATGCCCTCATAAGTCATTTTACACATCAACAACTAATACTAAATAGCTAACTTACCAAACATCTTTAATAAACAGCTGATGTTATATGCTAGTTAAATTAGCTATCAACTAATCGCTAATAGAATCAGCTAATCGCTGATATAATCAGCTAACAGTTAATGCAATCCACTATTTGCCAAACAGGGCCATAGACCTCTTCATAAATGTCTTTATTTAGGAAAGCGATTTTGCCAGTCATATGATGTTTCTTTATATCATCATGAGTTATAATTATCATAATCACTCAAAATGTATCCTTCAAGTATACGAGAGAGAAGGTAGTATTAAAGTTAAAACCTTCTATCTGAGTGAACCTTATGGTAACTGAGTGAGCATTAAGCCATTATATTTTATCCTGAAATCCTTTTGGTCTTTCCAACTCATTTATAACTGACAGGTTTGCAATGTTAAGGCAAATCAACCAGCTCTCATACCTTGTTATACTTCATGGATTCCATCTCATCCTTCATTACATCACACCACAATTCCGCATGTGGTCCAGAAATAGCTTCTGTAAAGGACACTAAATCTACAACATGTCTAATATTATAGTCTTTTTCACCCAAATAGACTATGTAATTAGATAAGATAGCGTATTGGCTCGTTCCAGTGGATCTTTGCAACTACATTGGTTTTTGTACCCCAGGAATCTCTTTTGATCAGGTATGGGTTCTTGTTCCCTTACAAGAATGGTACTAAGACCTAGATCCACATGACCTAACTATTTAAGTGATGAATATAACACAACTATAACAACCATCCTGTTATTATCTGAAGGGTGAGAGGGTCCACCCTCCTTAAAGACATTGTATACCAGAAACTCTACCATTTGTGATTCCACAATTCTAGCCCCCTTTTTTTCTACAACAAAATCTATAGCCTTTAAAGTAGTCAGGATATCCAACTAAATAGCAACAAATAGAACAAGTTTGTAATTTACTTTCATAAGGATTATACTACCTCAGCAGGGAAACCTCATACATGAATGTGTGCAAGGTTGGGTTTCCACCCATTCTAGATAATTACTTAGGTTAATCATCTTCTGCATTGACTTCTTTATGTCTTTTAAGGTGAGGTTATGTATTTTAGTAACACATCATTTTGCTTAGTACTACTTGACATAGTGAATTGAGTCACTATTCCAACTAATTTCATATATTTGGCAAATGAACCTTTTCATGTCCTGAAACATCAAGTTTGTCATAATACTCTCCTCCATGGTTAGATCTGACTATCTTGATAGATTTTCACAATTGGTTCTCAACCTTCAGTCCTAAAGATCTTGAACTCATTAAGAACTTCAAACTTTTCTTTAAGTAAGAACATATAAACTGTAACGGGAATAATCATCATTAAATGTCATAACATATCTAGAATTGTACAATGCAACCATATAAGGTCTACTGATATCTGTATATATAAGAATAGACAAGCCAGAAGAACAAGTTGACCACTTTTTCCTTATTTTTATTTAATTTATTCCCACAACAGTTAACACATGTTTCTAGATCATCAAAATCTAGAGTTAGGAGAAGGATATCTTTAATTAATCTCTCAACCTTAGCTCTAAAAATATGACTTAAACTTTATGCCACAACAAGTATGACTTATCCTTTAACAGAGCTCTCCTTCATGACTTGTTCGACAAGATACGCAGAAGTATACATCTAATTCGAGGTAAGACACATTCTATATAAACCATATGACAAGAAAGTTGTTCCAATATGTTTTGTATTAAACGATAATTGTACAACAAAAGAATTAATTATAAAAAGATAACTTTATTTGTCCAAAATTGATACAAATATCAAATATAAAATGTGTCGTGTAAAACTAAAATGAACCTTGCAACAAGGTTCAGAATATACATTCCCTATATATATTAGATCTGCTTCTTCATTATTGACAACCATCAGTTTTCTCGCCCTCTTTAGTTGGCTTTATCCTGGACATGAGCCCTTGCATTGTGAAAGCAACTCAATTAGATGCTCCACCATTTAACCACCAAAAGCCGGAATTGGCTATAGCATAATTGGATTCATGAATTGATAAGCCAAGGAGTTACCTAATGGTTTTTGTCTTTCCTTCCAAGCCTTATATTGATGGCTTCTTTATACCCGCAGGACCTTTACCAACACTGGATTGACCATCATTAGCTAACTTGGACATAAACCCTTGCATAATGGAAGCAACTCAATTAGATGCTCCACCATCTAACCACTAAAAGCTAGATATAGCTATAACATAATTGGATTCATGAATTGATAAGCCAAAGAGTTATTTAATGTTTTTTGTCTTTTCTTCCAGGCCTTATACTACTGGCTTCTTTATGTCCACAACACCTTTACCAACATTGGATTGACTAGCATCAGCATGTGGAGAAGATTTAAACTTTCTACTTTTGAACTTAGCAGACTTTACCTTTACTTTTCCTTTGGTTGCTTCAAGGACTGCAGAAGCAACAATCTTAAGTTTCTCACTCTTAGCAACACAATAGGCAATCATAGCATTGAAATCCCATTCGTTATCCAATGAGTAATATGTCGTCACCAGATTACTAAGCTCTAGAGAGAGTGTGCTCAGAGTCTAGTGAACTATGCAAACATCATAAAGAGGAATATTTAGCATCTTTAGTCTACTATAGAGATGGATCATTCTTGATATGTACTCTATCACTCCTTCTCTAGTATATCTCATGGAGAATAATTCTTTCATCAAGGCACTTATCTCAACATTAGATGAGACCATATACATCTTGGAGATATTATCAATAAATTCCTTCACTATATCTATATCTGGAAGTCCACTTAGCAGAAAGTCAGGTATAGATCTCTTAATAATCATACAATATATTTTGTTTGATCGTTCCTAGACTGCATAGGTTGTTTTTATGAGCTTTCGAGCTTCTAGATATAGGTGGGGATGACCTATTTGTACGCATGACCATATCAATTTATGTCATCTCCATTGCATTCAATACATCCTTTATCCATTTCTTCATATTGAAACCAATCAGGGTTTCAATAATGACACTGTGATTGTTGACCGAAAAGGTGACTGCAAGATGACAATGCAAAGATCAGCATAAATGAAGGATAATAGCGATACTCAAGGCCATTAAATAGTACCTGTACCGAGAATCACATCACACATATTAAGAAACACATTTAGGCTGAATACATAATATATGCAATTAAACCTCCACATAAAAGTGATCAGAGTACAAACCATCAACTCTTATAATACTACCACCTTTGGGTGATTAGATCATTTAAGCAACGACTTTCCTTTATTTAATGCCTTTATACATATCTTAAAATCTTACGTAAGGCTAATACTTTTGGGTAGAGTAACCAAACATAAGACCAGAGACATCCCTCAACATGCAAGTGGAACAATTCGAAATACTGACTTGAAAGGTCACTTTGATGATTACATTTTCATCAATACCTAAAAAGTCCATAATTAATGGATATATTGCATATGACAATGTACCATCAATAAATGCAAAACTTGAATGCACAATCTAACTATCACATACTATTATTGAAAACATTGTCAGTAAACCTCATTTGAGACTTTTATGGAAAAAAATCTCAATCAAAGCGATTATCGTGCGTTATCGAACACTGAACCTATCACACGAAATACAAAAATCTCAAACATCTCCCTTATGTCAAGTTCGTTGCACGCACCAACTGCGACGTGCCATCGATCTGTATAACACTTGTAGTGCAGGCCCAGATGCGCACCCACACGTCCTTATCATCTGGTGCGGGCGTAGTATACGCCAACATGTGGCGCATCCCCGTCCATATGCATGTTAACCTCTGTTTGGCATGTGTAACACGTTAGACAGTACTGCTCACCTGTCGAGCACATGTGTCACACGCACCACACGGTCTCCTTCGCCATCGAGGCTCATTTTCGACCCTTTTTTGAAAGCTAAACACATGTATATCACTTTCAAGCAACAATAAGCAAGAAAAAAAACCAAAAAATGAACTTTACTCCCTGAAAACCTTATGGAGAAAAAATAATTTTTTTTTGTCTTTAACCACCTTATCACGTAATCGCCTTAATACCACTAATAACATGTAATATGAGCCTTAGTATTTGTCCCAGATCGAACGTGAAAGAGAAATAAACGAAGAAATGAGAAAAATACCCAATTTCAATTCCATAACTTCAAAAGAGCTTTTCAAGGCCAAAACGAGCGTGAATCTATCGTCACCTTCATAAGATCTACTCACCAGGAAGTGGTCAACGTCTTTCTACAGTTTTCTCAAAACGTGAACCTCTAAATGGGTCAGAGTAACTTTACATTTACGAATGACATGAGCAACTGTATCAAACCTTAACCTCTTTATATAACATCCATATTGGGCTTCCTCATCCCAGGTCTGATGGGTCCGTTCTACACTAATTAAAGTCCATTTTTCTCTTGAATTTTGGCTCATCAATCTGGATCATTTATTGGATTATTTTATTATCTTTATCTAGATCAAATTTACCTAACTTAACCAATAATTTACTAAAAACTGTTAAAATATAATTAATTATTGTCCACTAACTAGAGAATTTATAACATTCTCCCACTACTAGGAACATAGCTGATATATGCTGATATATATGTCGGGCTGAGGACTATGAACTCAAGCCTGAGCTTAAGTCTGATTCAAAGAGCAATTATTCTTTAAAAAGTCCAAACCCATCTCAAAATTTGGTCAGCTTGAATCAATTTCATTAACTTCAAGTTGAGTTGAACTCAATCGAACTGAACCTGAGGTATTTTGCCAAGCCTCATCCTTATCTCGTAACTAATAAAGCTGAATTAGCACGCCCTTTGAAGAATAGACATTGTAAAGTTTTTTCTCTGAATGAACAGTAACCAGCGACTACTAGTGCACAGTAATTCTAAGTTGTTTTTAAGCTATTTTCTCATCCTCCCCAGCTTTCTCCTCCGGCAACTGCTTCGACTACTGCCACTGCGTAGCGATGGAGGTCCAGGGCCCGGAGGGCCATCATCCTAAACGAGTCCGCACCCGCAAGCGAGAGGAGGAGCACACAACTTCCCCTATCCAGTCATATAGTGCGGCGATGCAGGGGCTTGCGAATGTCACTGACCCCAATCCCTGGCCAGCAGATGAAGTCATCGCAATTGAAGAGGGCGACATCCAAACTTCAGCTGACCACACAGGAAGCCTTACCCTCTCCAGTAACTTACGCACCAAATTGGACTCTCAATGGATGAATGCTATTGTCATTAAACTTCTGGGATGAACGATTGGCTATCGTCTCCTATGCTCCCGACTAGCGTCCCTCTGGCATCCCCGAGGACCGATGAAAGTTGTGGATTTTGATCATGACTTCTTCCTTGTCCAATTTAAGGAGGACGATGACTATCTCAAAGTTCTCACACAAGGACCCTGGGTCATCTTTGGTCATGTCCTCTCGGTGCAGCGGTGGCTCCCGTCCTTCAGACCTTCCCACGGTTCGGTGAACAGAGCAGTGGTGTGGATCCGTATTCCGGATCTTCCCATTGCCCGTTATCACCCGCAAATCATCACTGCGCTCGGGGATCTAGTGGGCTCGACTATCCGCATCGATGAAGCTACTCTACTGCAGAACCGTGGAAAGTTTGCCCGATTGGCAGTGGACGTCGATCTGACCGCTCCGCTGAAACATAGTGTGATGTTGGATGGAGAAACTCTCTAGATTGCTTATGAGGGATTGCCGCAGTTGTGCTTTTGTTGCGGGAGGATCGGGCATGCTGACTCCGCTTGCCCCCAACGCCCGACTCCCCGAATCGACACCCCTGCCGCCGCGGACACCACCCTTCCAGCGGAGCCACCGTCTAGTGAACCGTTGGCGTCCGGGGTACGCCTAGTAGCTGATGAAGCGCACACTGAGGGCGGTACCGGAGTAGGGTATGGAGCATGGAACCAAGTTCCCCGGCGAGCTCCACAGAAGCCTCCGCAACGGGCCTCTACAGCTGGCAAGGTCAGGGACGGGACACGGCTAGGGGGCTCAAGATACACAGTTTTGGCAGAGCAGGAGGCACCGGTCCAGGGGGCAGCAGAGGTAACGCCCTCACGTCTTTTCCCAGCATTTACAACTGGGCAGCCCTCCCATCATCCACCAGTTGCGCCCACCATCTCCCATGAGCCCACGAGGCCAATTTTCAACGCTACTGGGCCCAAAGCCAAACCAAAAACCAGACCACCCAAAGACAAAGGTACCCAAGTGAAAACGGGCCTGACCTTTCAGACGCCTGGGCCCTCCTCCAGTCTCTCTACACTCACCAGACAATTACCCTCAGGTCCGCTCCAACCGCTTAATGGGGAAAGTTCCAGCCAAATGCCCCTTAAGGATTTTGGGCTCCCAACCCTCCCCCCCAACCCGCCCATCCAACTCCAACCTTCCCCTCAAGCCAATCACATTGCCGTAGAGCTATCCTCCCATTCCGTTATGCTCTGTGATGGCCCACTCTTGAGGAGTCCTCCCGGGCCGCACTTGACTGTCATAATCCTATGGAGGGCATTGAATCTCAGTCGGGGTCTGATGCTCGAATGACCCCCGACTCTCCCCCCAACGAATCCTCCTCCGACGCTCTAGCTACTGGGTCTCACATTATGGAGTGCCAGGATGCGTGTAGTTCTGACGAGGTTCCTACTCAGTCGGAAGCGACCGTAGCTCTTCCTGCGGCCGTTGCTGGAGGTATGGATTCGACCTCAGCTCCTCTTTAAATCCCTGTTTCTTTTATGTCTATCCTTCTTTGGAATTGCCAAGGTGCTGGGGGATCCAGCTTCCTTACTATCCTTCGTAATTATTTGCGTATGTATAAGCCTAGTATCCTCGCTTTATTTGAGACCCGTATTAGTGGCAATCGAGCCCATGCGGTTATTCGGTCTCTGGGATATGCCTACTCTTTCCGCGTTAAAGCCATGGGCTTTTCGGGCGGTATCTGGCTCTTATGGCAGGATGGGATCGATCTCTCTGTGCTGGTCGCCCATCGCCAATTTGTCCACACCACTGTCACGATCGACTCTGTCACTTTTGATTTTACAGCAGTCTACGCGAGCCCGCAAGTAGCCTCCCAATCCCTCCTTTGGCCTTTACTTGGCTGGATAGGTCGCCAAACACTTTGGCCTTGGTTGGTTGGAGGGGATTTTAATGCTAAATTGGAACATTCAGACAAGCGTGGCGGTTCCCGTACTTCGCGAGTGGTTAGTCCTCCCTTTCGAAACTGGGTTCAAGAGTGTGGGCTTCACGATTTGGGCTTTGTGGGCTCTAAGTTCACCTGGCGTCGTGGAGGCATCCAAGCTCGTCTTGACAGAAGTTTTGGGTCCTCTTCCTGGATCCAGCACTTTTCTCACACGAGTAATTACCACCTTTCATTCATGGGTTCTGACCACCGTCCTCAGTTTCTTTCTTTACACGCGCAACTCCCTCGGTCTACCAGTTCGCCTACTTTCCGCTTCAAAAATGCTTGGCTCTCGCATCCGGAGTTTGCGTCCGTTGTCGCTCGACATTGGTCCATCACGGCTGGCCCGTCGAGTCAAGCTCTAGCCTCGCTTTCCTCCCATCTTTTATGCTGGAACCACACTGATTTTGGTAATATTTTCCACCGTAAGCGTCGTCTCCTCGCTCGGCTGGAGGGCATCCACCGATCCACCACCTCTACCAACTTGGATACTATGCTTGCGTTGGAAGATAAGCTGAGTGCCGACCTAACTCAAGTCCTGTGTGAGGAGGAACTTTTTTGGCACCAGAGTGCTCGGTGCGACTGGCTTTCTCAAGGGGACTGCAATACTAAGTTTTACCATACGGTGACCCTTGCGAAGCGGCGAAAATTGAAGGTTGAGTCTCTTTTTGATTCAGACGGGACCCTTATCTCGGACCCTATCCGACTGGGTCAATTAGCTCACACTTTCTACTCCCAGCTTTTCTCGAAGGACCCTGGGCCTCCTCTTCCCTTTCCCATCTCCGGTCATTTCCCGCTGCTCTCGGACGGAAGCATGCACGATCTTAGTCTTCCCCTTCATGAGCTTGAAGTCCGGACTGCGATCTTCTCTATGAACCCCAATAAGGCCCCGGGGATAGATGGTTTTAATGCTCTCTTTTTCCAAAAACAATGGGCCACAGTGGGGCCTAATGTGGTGGAATATTTTCGGGACGTTTTCAGCTCTGATCGATGGGACGAAGCCCTTAACCTTACAGTTTTGGTCTTAATCCCTAAAATCCCTTCTCCGTCTCGGATGGCTCACTTCCGGCCCATCAGCCTTTGCACAGTTCTCTATAAGGTCCTTTCCAAAATCCTGGTGAATCGCATTAAGCCTCAGCTGGAGCATTTGGTGGCTGACACCCAATGCAGCTTCATTCCTGGTCGGCACATTACAAATAACATCATCATTGCTCAAGAGGTCATCCACACGATGCGTCAGAAACAAGGTAAGACGGGCTATCTAGCTCTCAAGGTTGATTTAGAGAAAGCTTACGATCGGCTCAGTTGGGACTTTGTCCACACCACATTGTCGGACATTGGTTTCCCTACTATGCTTATCCGACTTATTATGCAGTGTGTGACCACGGTCACCATGCAAGTCGACTGGCAAGGTTCTAAGACTCCTCCGTTCCGTCCCTCTCGTGGCCTTCGTCAAGGCGACCCCCTTTCTTCGTATATTTTCGTTCTGTGTATGGAACGTCTAGGTCATCTTATTGCTTTCGAGGTGCGTCAGGGCCGTTGGCGTCCGGTCCATATGGGCTCAGCCGGACCTCCCATTTCGCATTTGTTCTTTGTTGATGATTTGGTCCTCTTTGCCGAAGCGAGTGATCCCCAGGTTCACCTTATTGCTCATACCCTGGCGACTTTTTGCAAGGCGTCGGGACAAAAAGTCAACACTGACAAAACCAGGATTTTCTTTTCCAAAAATGTTTCTCCTGACGTCGCTCGTCGGCTTAGTCACTCTTTACATGTCACTCGTACGACCAATTTAGGGAAGTATCTTGGAGTACCCCTCATCCACGAACGCACAACGAAGCACACCTACCAGTATATTTTGGATGCAGCTACCAAGAAGCTCTCAGGTTGGAAGGCGTAGACCTTGTCATTAGCCGGGCGAGTCACCCTCGCCCAATTGGTTCTCTCTGCTCTCCCTATTTTCACTATGCAGATGGTCCGCCTTCCCCGTCACCTCTCTGATGAGTTGGAGCGTCTCACACGCACTTTTGTCTGGGGAGGTACCGGTGACCATCGGAAAATGCATCTAGTCAGGTGGGAGGACGTTTGTAAACCCAAACTAGCTGGGGGTCTCGGGTTAAAACGCATCCGCCCGTCCAATGATGCTCTCTTATCCAAACTTGGCTGGGAATTGATTACTCAACCTACCTCGCTTTGGGTCAAAGTTTTACGGTCCAAGTACCGTCTGGATCTGACTACTATTCCCCTTTCGCTTCACCGCTCCCGGTCTTCACACACCTGGCGAGGTATGGCCGCGACTTGGCAATATGTCCGCCAAGGCCTACGGTGGACGTTAGGTAATGGGCGGCACATCCTGTTTTGGTTGGACTCCTGGGTGCTAGGGTGGGGTCCTTTAGTCTCAGTGGCCACCGCTTCTATTTCGACAACGGATCTTTACACCCTCGTGGCTGACTACATGACTGGGACTGGCTCTTGGCTCTGGCACCGGTTCCAACACTACCTCCCCTCTACTGCTTTCATGGCTATTGCAGCGATCCACTTGCCTCAAGTAAGTACCGAGGAGGATACGTTTCAGTGGGGCCCTACTCCCAGCGGCACGTTTACCACTGCGTCTGCTTACACCTTAATCGAGGGGCCTGCTTCGGGTTCGCCTGATCGGGGCTGGGCTCCTATCTGGAAATGGGCCGGTCCACAGCGGATCCGGGCTTTCCTTTGGCTAGTGCTCAAGCAAAAGCTTCTGACTAACTAACAGCGGGTGGCCAGACATCTCACGCCTGACAGCTAGTGTCCTTCCTGTGGTCTTGTGGAGACGACATTGCATGCCTTGCGGGACTGTCGGCAAGTCACCGCTCTCTGGTGTAATTTTGCTCCTGTAATTAGTGACCCAGCTTTCTTTCGTCAGGATGTTGCTCAGTGGGTGTCCAGCAATTTGTGTACGAACGGCCGCTTTCAGCAGTTTCCTTGGTCCACTATTTTTGGGGTGGCCTGTTGGTTCATTTGGAAATGGCGCAATAAATCTATATTTGAGGAGGGCTTCACTTGGCCTTCTGATGGCCATCGGGCGGTCTTGACTTATGTCCACTGGATAGTCCGAGCTAGCATTGTTGAGGGGAGTGTGCATGGGCCTCAGGGGTTAGCTGTGGGCCAATTGGTCGGCTGGGTCAAGCCCCCGACAGGCTGGGTCAAACTCAATACAGATGGGCCCGTTAAGAGTGGAGCCAATATCGCCACGGCCGGTGGACTGATCAGGGATTGTAGGGGCCGGTGGTGTGGGGGTTTTCTTCATCATATCGGCCGGAGCTCCCCCATTGCTGCTGACTTTGGGGCGTCCACTCGGGGCTCCACTTGCCTTGGACTAGGGGCTTCCGGCGAGTTATCCTTGAAGTGGACTCCCTGGAGGTTATCAATATCTTATCCACATCCAGAGTCCCTTCGACTGACTATTCCTTTTTGGTGGCAGGTATTTGGGAGCTAATGTATCGATCGTGGGACCTGCAATTCCAACATGTTTATCGAGAAGCCAATCAGACTGCGGACAGTCTTGCTACCCTTGCTGCTTACTCCAGCCCCAGAGTCCACTCTCTTCAGGAGGCTCCGTCGCTTTTTTTTGCCACTATGTCCCGTGATACTCACGGTGTCTTGTATCGCCGATCTCCCCCTTCGTAGTTTATTGTTTTCTTTTCCCTTGTATTCAAAAAAAAAAAAAAGCTGAATTAGTTTCTTCGCTTGTACTTTCTTCAGGTGTAGACACAACGCCTAAAATGATCTTCATGATCTTAACTTTAAACAACATTGAATCACTAATCTTAATTAATAATCATAAAAATATCTAATTGTATCCTATTCTAAATATATAATCCAAAACAAATTATTTCATTTAAATCCTAAATTATATTTTTTATTATATCACTGATTCTATTGTTTAATTTTATTTTTTTAATTTCGATCATGTTCATTCAAAAGCGCCTTCTAGATGAATCCTCTCAATTCTAATGTTTGTAACAATTCTTAATAGACTTATGGAGTAAGTCTCCAAGCAAGAAAATTCAAAATAAAAAGAGCTGACCCTGCAAAGGTACTAAACTTGGCATAAAATAATGTTATGATAATTGCCTTTCAACTGTACATGCAGATCAGTTGCGTATGTGATACAAGCTCTCACTCAGGGTCAACTATCATTTGCTAGCGATATCTTAAAATAATTAATGACGAAGCAGACTGGCGGGACAAAAAGATGATAAACATAAAGAAGATCATCAACTCTCATCAGGTGCTAGCTTAAAGGTTGTCTTCAATGGCTCTTATTACCCACATCAGAACTCCTATAACTGCCTGCAATTCTCATATGAGTGACTTGGTGACAATATGAGAAGCAGGAATCATAAGTGCTGATACTTTGAGAAGAAAAGGAAACCACACCAGAAGAAGCATTCTCAAGCATGGCCCTTCCAAAACAGTAGAGCAAGCACTGACCAGTGGAACTTCAACAGGAATAGTTTTATATCTTAACTTGACTCAGGAAGCTGCTTATGGAGGAAACTATGGAAGATTTCATTAGTAGCCTACCAGATGAAATGCTTCAGCGCATCATTTCTTTACTCCCTTTTGAATCAGCTATTCAAACTATCTTCCTTTCAAAAAGATGGAGATGTGTATGGGAGAAGTCGTTAGTACATCATGGCAAAAAGGAGGACATTTCCACTGCAATCTCTAGCTTTCTGATAGATTTCAATGAGCAGAACCCGTCAAAAAACACCCGCAAATTTGAGTTCCACTTTGACAGTGAACGTCTGGTCCTAGCTATTGTTGGTCCTAACAACAAACTCCATCTTTGTTTTTCTACTGAAAAGCAGGAATGTCCCATTCCTTTTGGCCTTCAATTACGGTTTGATCACCAAAATCTTGCCAACCAACCATCTTGCTCTACCTTATATATTAAAAGTCTACATCTGGTATCCGTCAGCAACCTTACAAGTGAGATTGTTTCTGTTCTATTATTGAATTTTCAGTATCTTGAAACCCTGAAAATCACAGCCTGCAATAGTTTGCAGACTTTAAGTATCTGTTCTGAGAAAAAGCTTGTACATTTATCAGTATTTGACTGCCCTGATCTAAAATTTATCCACATCAGGTCTTACAAGCTTAAAACTTTCCGTTATCGGGGGGTAATGCCTTTGTTTTGGCCTCAAAATCATTTTAACCTGGCGGATGCTATGCTTGATTGCAGAGAAGGACCTAGCGATAATAGCTTACTCTATGTCAAAAACATTGATCCTGTTCTGTTGACCATAAAGAATGCTGCAGTTCTTACTCTGTGTAAATGGACCTTCAAGGTAATGTCTAGCAAGAACTCTTCTTTGTAGTAAATATACTATATCGACTTGGACTATTGGAACAACTCAACTCCAAACAATTCTTATTGCAGGCACTGATCTGCCCATCAATATCTACTTTCTGTGTGGAATTCCAATTGTATAACTTAAAAGAATTGTGGTGGATTGATGATTCAGATGAAAATTTTGATGATGAAGCTCTAGTCTCATTCCTGAAATTATGCCCTTCACTGGAGCTACTTTTTGTCACTGTAAGTTTTAAGTTCTCAAAAAGAAAAATCCAGCTAAGATGAGGAAAGTTCGAAACTAGTTTTATTGTTTACTTCTCAAGTCTCAGTCATCTAACTGTTCTCAAATGTACGACTTTATTAATCATATCATCAAGATAGAAAGAAATTTTTCTAATCAAGATTACCTTATTAAATGAGAATTTTCCACTCTGATGTGCAGATTGATCCTAAAACCTACCACCTGGAAAGCACAGCAAATTATTCAATACAAGTTGGGAAGACCACAGAACTCAGGCATTTAAAACTAGTAAAATTAGAAGGATTTCTAAACCAAGAGATGGAGATCCTCATAGCAAAACGTTTAAGTTCAACCATCGCAAACGAGCCATTAATCCTATCATCATCATCATCCTCAGACGGGACTTGCTTGCGGACATTAAACAAGATTGCCTCCCACAAGGCAACTCAGAGCGGTGTTAGAAGTTTAAAGACAGAAGAACACAAGAGGTTTTATGAGTTTGTGGAAGCAAGAGATATAGGGAATCTTAATCTCAAACATCCCCACATGACTCTATAGAGCTAGAAACCAAACTTGGAAAAATCAGATACTTTTCATTGTCCAATCCGCTCAGAGATTGTAGAATAAATAAAACATGGGAAAATTTTGTTATGTGCTGTTTTTGAGTTTACTCGAGCTAGCTTCATCCAATAACAATATGGGTGCATTCTCCAGTACCACTGGAGCAATTGCAGTCTTCTGCTGTTGGAATTTTGAAGAAAAGAAGAAGAATGAGGATGAGATAAGATAAAGTTTTAAACAATACTTAACACTCCCACATTTTTATTATTAAACTTAGTTGCCTTTTATAGGCAAAATACAAACAACTAA
>JAOSBK010000003.1:31665682-31680061 GCA_027568895.1 Erythroxylum shatona
ATGGGAAATACCTTGGTTTTCGGGTCACCAATGTTATCACGCTAATATGGATCCTCGATATAAAATTGCAATCATTAATAAATATTCATTGGGGATATTTTCTCTTAAGTGTAATGACTATAAACAAGTATCCTAGCATTCTAATTAAACAACAACCTACATACGATCATAGGTTTAATTGAATAATAGCTTTACGAATCAAAAACCAATGAGCAAGCGAAATACATGTATGACATGCAATCAATCAAGCGAATATCTCCTTAGAATTTCTGACTCTAATGTAAAGAAGGTAATCCTAATTGTTACTTATGATTAGTGAAATTGAATGTCATATTTCGTTAATCTAGCGATTGAACAAATTAATCCCTAGTTGCACACCTAGAAATCAACCAATTCAATTAAAAAGAGTAAATCGAAAGATATTCAATGTTCATCAACAACATAGACTTTATTCAAAACATCTGACACATAATAGTGGATAACACAGATCCCCTCAACCAAGACAATAAGTTTAGCTACTCATAATAGAATCAAAAACAATAGAAATAACAAAGCATAAAGTCTCCATTCCTGGTTCTTTACTGAAAAAATACGAAAATACTAAAGGAAGAAGTGTAGAAAACATAAAAAGACTGAAAGGAAAAAGTGCAAAAAATGAAAATCTATATAAAACCTAGTCTAGCTTGTGTGAACAGTAATTCTCCCTCCTTTTATGCTTGTTTTTTTTTCCGATTTCCCTCCTATCTTTGCTTGATTCTCTTCAGATAATGTATCCCCTAATTTTAGGTGGTCAATCCCCTTGAAAGATGGCAATATAATCTTTAAAGATTGTAAAAATCTCGAGTTTGACTTTTGAAATTTGATATGCAGATTTATTCTATCCTTAGGCGTGCCCACGCTTAGTCACTGAATTGCTGTCAAACTTGGAATTTCGGATTTTCTTCATTCTTTTGCATCTTTTTGACTCAATGTTATCTCTAAGGTGTTGAAAATCATCTGTAAATAATTATAAGATAATTCCATTAATTTTGGATAATAATTTCAACACATTAAAGATAATTAAGTATAAAATAAGTGCACATTGATGACTTAACAGTCATGGTCAAAAATTTCAACAAGAAACACAGATCAAGTATGATTTCCTACTTTACAATTCGTTTTATTCAAGTTATGTAGTTATCAAGATCCAACCAAAAACTATAAAAATTTTGTTTTCCATTACCCATGTGATTCGATGATGGTTGGTTTCCAACAATTGCATCAACTTTTGAGAAGATACATCTATCTATATGATAAAATCAAGCAAATGAGGCAAAAAGGTGCATAACTAGGACGTTAGTATAAACCCACTATTGCATAAATTAAATGCATACTTAAGAATATCTAAAATTTGAAGAATGTTTTGTATTTATTAGGATCTTTTAGATTTTTTAATGTTTAAGTGATGGTATATAGATTATTTTTGCAGAGGTTAGACTGTGAAGTGATTACTCACAAATTTTAAATATTTTTATATTCCACTATATAATTTAAGTTAAATCTAATCAATTTAATTTAATTATTATTAAATAATAACTCTTTAAATTTTTGAATTTTGTTTTTTTGGTAAAATTTAAAATTTAAAATTAAAAATTTGTTGTGGACAAGTGTAAGAGATAAAACACAATCAATATCATCTCATTTGTCTCATATATCTTTTATCACAAAAAATAGACAAATAAATATAGGTGTCACGAAATTTCAATCCAAACTTGTATTAATATAATTAATAAATTATGATGATTATACATACTTTCTTCCATTTATTACAATATCAAGAAAATTTAAAAATTGAGAACTTTGTGTTAACAGGTGAAAAGATAAAAAAATGTGGATCTTGTATGGTATTATCGATATGCATCACATCAACTAAAAAGCATTACTAAAACCTTAACTATAGTACTAAATTATTTTTATTGGATCACTGTGGTAAAAAGAGCTTTAGGCAATGACAAGTTTGTAATAGTTTAAAAATGTATTGCTAAAAATTAATATGATGCAACAGTTTTTAAAGCATTGTCTTTAATATTATTAAAAGGCGACAATAAGAATAATTTGTTGCTACATATAAGAAAAGACAACAAAATTGAAAAAATGGTTGTAATAAAGTGTTATATGTGCAACATCTAGAATTGTTGCTATAGTTTTAGTCACTTATTTACTAAAGAGTATTTACTAGTATTACATATTTATTTAATATTCAGAATATGTATAGAAAAATCTAATTGCTAATGCCACCTCTAGCTCCTCCTTTGCCTTTTCCTCCATCTCTATCTCAGCTATTGTAGGTGACAATTTGCACCCAATGAAGAAAGCCAAGTCACAGGATGTCTCCACCTGCTCATCTCTTGACAACAAAAATGGGCTCAACCAACACTTTGTTGGGTTCAATGTACCAATGGAACCTATGGCTTTAAATGATGATTCAAAGCTTGACCACAACAGTGTGTCTCATATTGTTGCTAACTTGTCTCGTGAAAAGGCCACTTCTCTTTAACAAACAAAGAAGCTTGTTATTAAGCTCGTTAAAGGTGCAATCTTATTTTTTTCGTCACCAATCTGACACTAATTTAGCATTTTCCATTTGTGTTTTGTCATTATAAAGATTTTATTAGTCTAGGGTATTTCTCTTATGATGGATTTTGGTCTTTGATAGGATATTGAGTATGTGAATTAAGAAATTTGTTGAATTTTGGATCTATTGCTTATTGCATTATTTAATTTCTTTCTATTTAGTGATAAGTAGTTTTAAATTGTTATGAAACACTGGAAATGCTTCCATTTATTGGGAGCTTATTGTTGGCAAGTCCTTTTGAAATTTTTGTTTCTCATTTATTCATTCTTTGCATACTTGTGTTGGGTTAACCTTGTTTAAGTTCAAGTGGCTGAAATTGTAAACAAGGGTTTTGGTGAGCTGCTTTATATAAATTTGCAATTTGGATGATTACTTAGGCTCCTCTACCTATACTTACTTCTTTGCTAATTAGAAAGTGTTAATGGCTTAATGTGATTCATAAGCTTGTAATACTCTATACCTCATGTTTAATTTTTCTGTTATGGTTAATTTTCTATCATCTCTATAAATAGTTCCCATCCCATCTTATGATGTCTATGTTTATGGTAATTTGCTCATAAAATAAATCCGAATAAAGTTAAAGTGTAAAATTGATGATTGACCTTTCATTCAACAATGATAACGACATTTCAATGGAGCATATATTTGACATGATTATGATATGTAAGATGCATTCTTAGGAAAGAAAATATAGAAAAAGATTAACTTGATTACTTCATATGCATTCTTAGGACAGAAAATATGCAAAAAGTTCAACCTGATTAGGAAATAATTTTAGTTATTATTTGACTTGAGAAAAGTTCTAAAAATTCTATTTTGAAATAATATTATGCATCTTAATCAGGGTTATTCCTTTTAAGTTTGAACTTTTCTCAAATAATTTGAGCAATTTTACTAATCAGAACCTTTTAGTAAACTAATGTTTGCAATATCTCCTTTTATAATTGAATTTAGTGCATAAAATGAAAATGTGGAGAAATTCAAATAGATACGATGCCAGTAAGAAGGAAGAGATATACAGGCAATTATTTTATGTATTTTCTAATAATTGCATTGTTTTCCTTTCAAAATCCATCTTTAAGTGTAATGTCTTATATTTTTTTTTAGTTATAACAATATGTTATTGGTTTTAGATTGTGACTTGTTTATTTTTATTGAAAAATTCGATGACATTGTAGTTTCCATATAACTCATTAATTAATGGCCTTATTGTAATATTTTCCTAGTTTTTGTGACTTGTTGTAATATGTTGTTTGTATCTTTTTTTACAGTTTGATATTAATCTCCTAGTAATGATCCTTATGAATAGTTGACTTTTGCCAGCATGTTTAATCTTTGCCTTCCCTTCCTTTAAAAGTTTATCCTTCTACTCATATGCTCCTTATTTCAATTCTTGTACTTCCAGCCCTCATATGTTCTTCTTATAGAAGACAGAAAAATGATAAGAAGTAGGTTGTTGGAAGGGATCTTCTTTTCTTTCAACTTATTCCCATTTCATATCAGAAGGTGTCATAAATTTATGTAGCTACCATGAACATAAAGTTATCATATAACAATGATGTTGTTTTTAGGTTTGGGGTTTGGGCTTTATAGGATGGGTTCAAAGAGAAAGGGTAACATTTTTCTTTTAACATAATTGATTTCCCCTGCATGTGCATCTACCTATATTATCTTGGTTATTATTGAAATAAACTAACATTTAATTTAATAGGGAGCTTGATATGACATAAAGATATGTGAGTTGTTCACATTCTCATTATATTAACATTCTGGTTTTATTCCCTTATCCTCAAGGCAAAATCATACAAGAATTTCATGTCTTAGCCTCGACATACAAAAGTTATCTTATCTTTATTTATTCTTTTCTACATATTCTTAATACTTTTAGTTTACGATTGGTCATGGCTACACCAGGGTCCATATCTTTTGTACTCCCTAGCATTTCTTTATGTTTTCTTTAGTATAATATCTTTCTATTGACATCTAAAATCTAATTACGGAGGAGATTTTTAAAGCATTTTTATGAAATATTCTATTCTTCTAATTCGTACATATCAACGTGAACAATATCATTTGGCAAAGTTCTTTATTTTAATGTTGTTCATCTTATTGTTTTTTACATTGGGATCAATTGCTAATTATTTTTGCTTATTTTTGGTTTGAAAAAAAGAATTGAATCATTGTGTTGCTAGTTTTTGTACTACATTAATTTGTCTTTATTAAATGGATATTACAATAAAGTAGTTAATAGTTCATTCTTTAGATATATCAACCTGTTTATAAGCATAGTTGTTTTGGAATAATTCTAATATAATTGTTGGCTTTTTTTAAGAAAGGTGATACTAAGAATGGATTAGGAGGAACATTGTGAAAGATTTTGAAGTGCCTATATATATTAGTTTTCTATTCATATTTTAGTTCACACACTTAGATTCCATATAGATTAGAGGAAGATAATATAGGTGCATATTTTAGCTAATAAGTTGTGGCAATGAGATCACGAACAAAATGCACATCAATTTTTGACTTAACTCATCGATCTCTTGATATGTCTCTATTTATTTGCAGACTAGAGATGAATATAGACATTGCAAATCTTCTTCTAGCCGTTTCTTGATTTCTCATAGACGTTGCTAAACTTTTTCCTTTCCATTTGTGATGGATCCGGATAAAGTTTGTTCAGCTTCACCTGATAGTCGACTAGTCGAGCTATTATAGTCGACTAATATCAACATTTTTCAATGCAGGTTTCATCTCCGCTCTTCGAATAGTTGACTAGTGCCATGATAGTCGACTAGTGCACCTATCTGACTGATTTGTAGTCGACTTGTAACATATTAGTCGACTTGTTTCATGCCCCATCTGATGAATCTTAATTTATTAGTCGACTTGTGATATGTTGGTCGACTTGTGCTGACTCCAACGGATAGATTTAACAAAATCTTCCCATAATCTTTATGTTTGAATGTCTCTAGCACGTTGAAGATTATTTCCTTCTTGATTTCAATGATTTATATCTTGCCCATTGAAGATTAATGCTGTCTTGATTTATTTCAATCCAAAACACCTGAAAATGATTTCTTAACCAATTCTATATATTTTATTATTATCAAAACATAAGTATGATTTAATTTGTCAACCACCATTGGTCCAATAAGCAGGACAAGAAAGGTGTTAAGGTCAATGTTTCTGAGGCTTGGGGTTTAGTTGAACCAATTTTGAATGGATTAAAGGCTTGGAAGGTATGGAATGTTTAACTAAAAATGATTTAGGCAGTGGAGCTATACTGATTAAGAAAAGGAGCATTTAAAGAAAAGGTGCCTAATAGATAAAGTTGTTATCTATTAGGATTTAAACTTTTAAATTTTTGATTGTTTGGTTGATCTTTACTTTTCATTGCCTATATATTAACTTCAATGTAAAATATATCCAATCAAAAATTACCTCTTGCATTATCTCTTTTCTATTCTACTTTATTTTAGTTAGTTTCTAATTCTAAAATCATCATGGTATCAGAGCTTTAGATCCTTGAGGGACTGTGAGATTAAGTGAGAAAATACAAAAATAAAGTTCCCATGGCTGCCCACAATTCAACAATTATCTCTCCTCCAAGTTTCAATGGTGAAAATTATCTAGCATGGGCTATTAAGATGAAAGCTCATTTAAAAGGTCTTAGCTTGTGACAGTGGGTAGAAAATAAAAGGGAATTACCACCTTTAGGAAATAATCCAACACTTAATCAGATAAGGGCTCATGAAGAAGAAGAAGCAAAAGCTCCAAAAGCTTTGTTTATAATTCATTATGTTGTCTCAGAAGTAATTTTCACAAGAATAAAGACTTGTGAAATAGCTAAGGAAGCTTGGGATATGTTGAAAGAATTATATCAAGGAAATGAAAGAATAAGAAGGATGCAAATCTTAAATCTCAAAAGAGATTTTGGGACTTTGAGCATGAAAGAAAAGGAGGCTATACAAGAATATTCTGATCAACTGATAAATGTGGTGAACAGAATTTGACTGCTGGGAGAAGATTTACTTAATAGAAATATTGTAGAGAAAATGCTTATAAGTTTGCTTTAAAGATTTGGGTCTAAAATTTTATCTATTGAATATTCAAGAGATATCAGTCAAATAACTTTACCATAATTGATTAATTCTTTGCAAGCTCAGGAGCAAAGAAGAGCTATGAGAAAAGAGGGAATTGAACAGATAGTTGAAGAAGCTTATTTAGTTAAAGTTGGAAAGGGAAAAGGAAAAAATTCCTCAGTTAACCATTACAAGAAGCCTGGTCATGAAGAGGAATATTGTTGGCTCAAAGGAAAGTCTCAATGCTATAACTACAAAAGAATTGAATATTTAAAAAAGAAGAAAATGCAAATTTGGTTGAAGTGGTTGAAGAAGAAACTTTTTTTTGAATTAGTTGAGAGAAGTGCTTAACAATGAAAAGATGATGAGAAGTACATCAGACAGTGAAGAGATGTGCTTCACAAATAAGAAATCTGGAGAGATGTGCTTTATAGAGTTTGAATTTTTTACAACTTTGAATCAAGGGAGAATGTTGGAAAAAATGATTCAAAGTTAGTTAGGATTTTTTAGTTGTTGAATAAATTTCAAAATCTGCTCCTCTATGTTCAATTTGTTAGCTTAAATTATATCTATTATTTTTCTGCACCTTTTCAGATGATTTGTTATGGCGTAAAGTCTATTTATAGGTTAGTTATTTTTCATCTTATAGTATGTCAATAAAACAAGCAAATTTAGTCTGTTTCTTTACTTTTTCTATATTTTTTACTGTTCCAAACTTCCATCAATTTCATTAAAAAGGTCTTAGCTTACGGTAGTAGGTAGAAAATGAAAGAGAATTACCACCTCTAGGAAATAATCCAACACTCAGTCAGATAAGGACTCATGAAGAAGAAGAAGCAAAAGCTCCAAAAGCTTTATCTATAATTCATTCTACTGTCTCAAAATTAATTTTCACAAGAATAATTATTTGTAAAATAGCCAAGGAAGCTTGGGATATGTTGAAAGAATTATATCAAGGCAATGAAAGAACAAGAAGGATGCAAATCTTAAATCTCAAAAGAGATTTTGGGACTTTGAGCATGAAAGAAAAGGAGACTATACAAGAATATTCTGATCGGCTAATAAATGTGGTGAACATAATTCAACTATTGGGAGAAGATTTACCTGATAGCAATATTGTAGAGAAAATGCTTATAAGTTTGCTTGAAAGATTTTAGTTTAAAATTTTGTCTCTTGAAGATTCAAGAGATATTAGTCAAATAACTTTACCAGAATTGATTAATGCTTTATAGGCTCAAGAGCAAAGAAAGAGCTATGAGAAAAAAGGGGATTGAATAGATAGTTGAAAGAGCTTATTTAGCTAAAGTTGCAAAGGAAAAATGAAAAATTCCTCAATGTAACCATTACAAGAAGCCTGGTCATGAAGAGGAATATTGTTGGCACAAAGGAAAGCCTTAATGCTATATCTGCAAAAGATTTGGTCATCTGCAAAAGAATTACAGATTTAAACAAGAGGAGCATGCAAATTTGGTTGAAATAGTGGAAGAAGAAACTTTTTTTAATGCAAGAGGTATTTTTTTTATGAGTTGCACTTTACATTGACATTGAAGGCCTAAATATATAAGCAATAAAATAACAAACTTAGCTAATATCTAAATAAAGATTAAGCAAAAAAATTAAAATTTTAAAAGTTTAAATCCTAACAAATAATAACTTTATCTTAATAGATAAAATTTTATCTTTTAACAAATAACATATCTGAATTACCACCTCTGATGGAAGTTTGGAACAGTAAAAAAATATAGAAAAAAGTAAAGAAATAGACTTGAAAATAAATAGACTAAATTTGTTTATTTTATTGACATACTATAAGATGAATAATAACTAGCCTATAAATGGGCTTTACACCACAACAGGTCATCCGAAAAGGTGCAGAAAAATAATAGATATAATTTAAACTAACAAATTGAAAATAAAGGAGAAGATTTTGAAATTTATTCAACAACTAGAAAGTCCTAACTAACTTTGAATCATTCTTTCTAACATTATCCCTTGATTCAAAGTTGCAAAAATTTCAAACTCCATAGAGCACATCTCTCCAGATTTCTTATTTGTGAAGCACTTCTCTTCACTGTCTGATGCACTTCTCATCACCTTTCCATAATTGAGCACTTCTCTCAAGTAATTAAAAAAAAAGTTTCTTCTTCAGCCACTTCAACCAAATTTGCATGTTCTTCTATTTTAAATATGTAATTCTTTTGTAGATGACCAAATCTTTTGCAGTTATAGCATTGAGGCTTTCCCTTATGCCAACAATACATTTTCTCTACAATATTGCTATCAGGTAAATCTTCTCCTAGCGGTTAAATTCTGTTCACCACATTTATCAGCCGATCAGAATATTTTTGTATAGTCTCCGTTTCTTTTATACTCAAAGTCTGAAAATCTCTTTCGATAATTTCATATTTGGATCCTTCTTGTTCTTTTATTGCCTTGATATAATTCTTTCAGCATATCCCAAGCTTCCTTAGTTGTTTCACAAGTCATTATTCTTGTAAAAATTACTTCTGAGATAGCATAATGAATTATAGATAAAGCTTTTGGAGTTTTTGCTTCTTCTTCTTCATGAGCCCTTATCTGATTGAGTGTTGGATTATTTCATAGAGGTGGTAATTCCCTTTCATTTTCTACCCACTGCCACAAGCAAAGACCTTTTAAATGAGCTTTCATCTTAATAGCCCATGCTAGTTAATTTTCATCATTGAAACTTGAGGGAGAGATAATTGTTGAATTGCTGACAGCTATGAAAACTTTTTTTTTGTATTTTGTCATTCAATCTCATAGTCCCTCAAGGATCTAAAGCTCTGATACCATAGATGGATTTTAGAACCAGAAACTAACTAAAATAAAATAAAATAGAAAAGAGATAGTGCAAAAGGCAATTTATTGATTTGATATATTTTACATTGAATTTAATATATAGGCAATGAAAGGTAAAGATTAACTAAACTATAAAAAATTTAAATGTTTAAATCCTAATAGATAACAACTTTATCTTAACAGATAAAATTTTATTTTCTACTAAATAATAGATCTTATCTTTACTACTCTATCTTAGTACTCCTAAATTTTATCTTTAAACAAAGACCACATTTTTCAACTTTGAATCATTCTTTCCAACATTCTCCCTTGATTCAAAGTTGTAGAAAATTCAAGCTCCATGAGCACATCTCTCTATATTTCTTATTTTTGAAGCACATCTCTTCACTATACGACGTAATTCTCATCATCTTTCCATCATGGTATTAGAGCTTTAGATCCTTGAGGGACTTGTGAGATTGAGTGAGAAAATACAAAAATAAAGTTCCCATGACTGCCAGCAATTCAATAGTTATCTCACCGCTAAGTTTCAATGGTGAAAATTATCTAATATGGGACGTTAAGATGAAAGCTCATTAAAAAGGTCTTAGCTTATGGTAGTGGGTAGAAAATGAAAGGGAATTACCACCTCTGGGAAATAATTCAACACTCAATCAGATAAGTTCTCATGAAGAAGAAGAAGCAAAAAGCAAAGGAAAGCCTCAATGCTGTAACTGCAAAAGATTTCGTCATCTGCAAAAGAATTACATATTTAAAAAAGAAGAACATACAAATTTGGTTGAAGTGGCTGAAGAAGAAAGTTTTTTTTTTAATTAATTGAGAGAAGTGCTCAACAATGGAAAAATGATGAGAAATGCATCATACAGTGAAGAGGTGTATTTCACAAATAAGAAATTTGGAGATATGTGCTCTATGGAGTTTGAATTTTTTGCAACTTTGAATCAAGGGAGAATGTTGAAAAGAACGATTCAAAGTTAGTTGCGATTTTTTAGTTGTTGAATAAATTTCAAAATCTGCTAATCTATTTTCAATTTGTTAGTTTAAATTATATCTATTATTTTTCTACACCTGTTCAGATGATTTGTTATAGTGTAAAGCCTATTTATAGGCTTTTTATTTTTCGTCTTTATGTATGTCAATAAAACAAGAAAATTTAGTCTATTTCTTTTCTAGTCTAATTCTTTACTATTTTTTTAATTTTTTTTACAAGCTCAAGAGCAAAGAAGGGAAATGAGAGATCAAGAAAGTGAAAAAATGGTGGAGGGAGCCTATTTAGCAAAGGTTTTGTCATAAAAAAAAGAAAATATTCCTCAATATGGCAATTATGAGAAGTTTTGTCATGAAGAGAAAGATTGCTAGCATAAAGGGAAGTCTCATATGAAAAAGGATTGCAAGTTTAACAATGAAGAACAAACAAATATAGTGCAAGTGATTGAAGAAGACAACATCATCTAGTTGGTGAGAAATGCACTAAGACGTGCCATAGAGAGAAGTGCTCTATGGAGATATGTGATGACAGAAGTGTTCATGTTGAAGAATAGAGAGAAATGCTCAAAAGAAAAGAATTGTGGAGAGATGTGCTCCAACTATTGAAGGGTGATGGGAAGTACATCATCAAATTCAAAAAGTCTTAAAACTTTGAATCAAGAGGGAACGTTGGAGAATGATTCAAAGTTGTTAAAATGAAGCTTTGTTTAAAGATAAAATTTGGAAAGTGGTAAAGATAAGATATGTTATTTGTTAAAAAATAAAATTTTATCTATTAAGATAAAGTTATTATTAATTAGGATTTTAAATTTTAAATTTTTGATTTGTTTGCTTAATCTTAATCTAGATATTAGTTAAGTTTGTTATTTTATTGCTTATATGTTTAGGCCTTCAACGTCAATGTAAAGTGCAACTCATTAAAAAATTGCCTCTTGCGTTATCTCTTTTCTATTCTACTTTATTTTTGTTAGTTTCTGATTCTAAAATCCAACATATCCCTTTGAAAATCCAGCAAGCCAAAACTTCCGCAATGCTCCAGAAGGTAATGCTCACGATTAAGTGCAAAAGCATTTCTTCAAACTCTAAAAAGTTGTTCTTCTTGAAACGAGTCAATAACTTGTTGGCTACCTCCCGATCTACTAGGTTCCAAATCTTGATAACTACAATAGGTGAGGGAAAGGAATTGATGTAAATGTTTATTCTTTACAGCATATAAAAAATGAGCTCAATCAATGAATATTCTACAGTTAAGAAGAATCAAGCTTGACAATTACTGTAAATAAGTATTTTGATGATATATGAACAAGTGTTTCAGAGATGTTGAATTCGGAAACACTATTAACTTGAAAACTATGAAATGTTTCTCTCAATCATAGATTCCATCAAGGAGGATTTAGAAAAAAGGAATCATAGAAAAGTTATATGCATTCATCAGTAGGCAAATACCTACCATATGGTGTCAAAAAAGAAATGGTCCAAATGGATAAAGAAAAAAATTGTAATACAGCTATTAGTACTAGGAGATGAGTAAAACATGAACAGAGGCAGTAAGAGGAGGGAGGTGAGCAAAAATGAGAGAGAGAAGGCGAAGAGGAATAGAGGTAAGGAGAGTCATGAAAATTAGGATAATTCTTTTTACCAAAACAAAATTAGGATAATTCTATATTATCACACGAAATTATTGAGAGAACTTAGTGAGTGAGGTATAAAGGGTAGATAAGAAGTGTTAATTATTAATTTTGATCATGAATAGGTATTTTAGCAACTTAATTAAAATAAAATTTTAGTTAGAATTAACCAAATATTTCTTATTGGTCTTTATTAAATATCTCATGTTGATCTTTATTTATCAATTATCTCATATTTAATCCTAAAAATTTTCAAACTTTACAATCAGGTTTAACTTGATTAAAATACATTTTTCTCTCTTTAAATCTTCTTTGTGTGTAATTTATTAAGTTCCTAAATATGTTACAAGAGTTATATATTATAACCTTAAATCATATTTATATATATTAAACTCTTTTAATTTATGTTTAATTATCTAATTAAAAAATTAATATCTACATCCAGATCAAAAAGAAGAAAAAGAAGAAAAACTTCATTTAGAAGATCGAATAAAAGCTTTGCAATTTTATTCTAACATCTAATAGAATATTATGACTACCTAAATATTAGGAATGTCAAATTAATTTGATTAATCTTTCTATGCTTGATTTTTTAATATATAATTCAATCTTTTTACCATGTTTTGATTAGACATAGAGTATGAACTTAATGTCTATTCTATATAAGTTTAATAATATTAGTTCTTTATCATTAGTAATTGATTCTATTAATGATATTTGAAAACTATTTCTAAGGTATCATTTCACATTGACCAGTGAGTTTTCAAATTAATACTAATCAAGAACAATGAAATATTCTCCCTAATCACTTTTAAGGTAATGAATTATTTATTTATTGCTAAACTACTTCTATATAACTCATACTATATTTAATGACAACTAATTAAGCTATCCTTGACAATGATAGGTTATAAGTATTATCAAAATATAACAGTCCCTAAATGAGATACTTTAGACATCTCAAGTCAAAGAATTAGTTATACAATCATCAAAATAAAAATTTGTAAGTTATATAATTAATGTTTCAAACTAAATTCTTATATCAAGCATATTTAGTGAATTTGTTCTCTAATAAGTACCTACATATTTGTTTAAGTATCTCTCTATTTTAGTTTGTAAGATCGATTACTTCCTTCGTAAGGAAGAAACATCTTGTGTACTTGTTTTTTATACGCTCTATTAATGTTCAGCTTTAATATAACAATTTTAAAAATAAGTTAAAGATAATACATAAATGTAATATGGATATCATAATTATGATCTCATCTTAATTTTATTTATAATGTTTATCATATGGACTTTATCATATGAGTTAGAGTATGTATAAGATAAAGAATAACTTTAAACAATTACATACTAAACTACAATCAATTGATTGGTTGTAAGGCATAAACCAACAATACTTAGGTTAAAATGAGGAAAATCTTAAAGTAGTTTTCTAAGGATGTTGACATTGCCAATGAACTTAAACTTAATAAACAACTAAGCCATTTTGAAGCACTTAGCGATGGTTTAAAATTTACTCTAGTACGAGGAGAGGATGTGAACCATTAAAAGCTAAAGGAACAATCATTGGGGAGGTTAGGCGATTTTTACTACATTTTTTTACAAATAAAATATGAAAGAAATTATGAATTTAGGCTTTTGAGTGTAGGTCTAGTTTGAAGGGTACTGGTTTATGCAAGTTAACACTTTGAAGGGACTGAAACACCTCTAAGATAGCTTGTTATATCAAAGATAAGCAACTGAAGATTATCGGTATGCTTTGAACTTCACAAATACCTAATCACCTAATTGGAATTGAATATATGTTCAACGAAGGTCAACTTATACTTTCATGTATAATTGAGCCCGTTTGGGATCAGCTTAAGGTTGAGCCATAATATGATCTTGAGCATATGATCAGTGTCCAAGATATCCTCGAGTATCTCAAGCCTAAGGATATTTGCACAATTGCTATGATGAGATTAATCATTGACATTTGATAGATCATGAATATGATAATCTCACAGCGGGTCATCCGATGTACTTACTACTCTTAGTAAGCATCCACATGATAACTCTAAACATCTCATGCTTATAGTTTGTGAGATCCACTGCTTGATTAAATTAAGGAGTATAACATGTGCTAGTCTATCCGAATTAATAATGTCATGTCTTATTAATCATATGACTAGGGATAATTTAGATACTAACATAATTGCACATGATAGGAATCTCATTATCATGATCTCATCATGATTTC
>JAOSBK010000003.1:31681951-31702698 GCA_027568895.1 Erythroxylum shatona
ATTTGATGCTATGAAGGAGCGTCGTGCACTACTTCGACTTCAACATTAAAGTATTTTTTTTAGTTTAACTTTTTATTCAGGATAAATTAATGTATAAAACATTTTAGTGACTTCTTTTTGTTAAGAATACTATGTTAATTATGTATGAATGTTTACATATTTCCCCCGGCCGATCCCCTCACCCCCCAAGACTAAAATCCTGGATTCGTCGCTGATGGTGACTGATGCATGGAGAGCTAAGAGCAGCAAGCGGTGGAGAGCAAACTACTGAGGAACTGCCGAGGAAGAAACGGAGGAAGAGGCAGCGAGGGGTGGAGGAAGCAGAGGCAACTGGCGAGGAAGTGGCGACAATTGGAGAGGAAGCTGCAGCAATTGGGGATGAGGGACGGCGACGGCAAGACTATAAGCAGCAGCAACAGAGAGACGTGCATGAGAGTGAAGGTTGTAAGGTAGAGATAGAGAGAATGAATTTGGTTGGATTTTATTATTAGGGCTTTTTTCAATTTAGTTTCTAACTTTAGGAATTTAAATTTGCCACCCAAAATTTTCTAATATTTCGGATATCGATGACTATCTAAAACCGATATAGTACCAAAGATTTGAATACCGTTGTCTAACCGACACGGGACAGTACACATATCCTTGCTTTAGATATAATTTTTTCATAACTCTTTACATAAGATTAATTTGCATTTGACTCCATTTTTATGTGACTCTTTAATTTTTTTCTAGTTACGAAAAATAATTTAAATAATAATATACACGAATAAATTTGTTCTTTTCAACTGGTTAAAAGATTTTAAATTTGTTTCTAACAGAGAATTTTCATGTGTAATATTTAATACTCTCAGTAGAATTTTTAATTTAAGGAATTGTGAAATTTTCTATGTAACGTCTTATTTATGTGACTTGATTAATCCATTTTTTAACTTATCCAGAAAAATATAATTCAAGACGAATTATCAATCTATATTCGTAAATTATAATGCAACAAAAAATGTCTTAGTGTGGATACTCAGCAGCTCATCTTCCAAACTAGATTTTATGCCAAGTTTACCTCTACGACAGGCTATAAAGATACTAACAAACTTGCGACCAATCCTCCAGATTCCATTGAAAAGAATGCAAGTCCAGGAAGCATTAGAAACTTGATGATCCTTCCAAGTGGAATATGCAAGTGACATAAAGAAACTTGTAATCAAAACTTGCAAGCAAATATAGGGAGGTGCATGCTGTTTCACTTTTACTGTTTCAACACTGTTCTAACTTATCTTGGAACAGTGTTAGAACAGCAAAAATAAAACAAGTGATCTGATCCCACAAATATCAGGTGTTAAATTACACAGTTCAAATGTTTGTTTGAATGAACTCAGTTGACTTAATAACTGAACTAAATATTATGACCATGTCTCAATTGGTATAGGCATTTTTGCCTCTTCTTTTGTTTTTTGTTTTCACCATAACTAAGAACATCGAATGAGCATAAACGTTGGGTCTTGCAGAACTGAAATACACGCCTAAGGAGTTTCGGTAATGAATAACTTCATACTATTTGCTTGGACAGTACACAACATTAGCAACACAAGAACTATGGTGGTTCTTACCCTTAGGGCCCCTGTTGAATAATAACCTTAAGCACATCAAGGCTCTTGTCCTTGTATCCAAGCCATAACAAATGACATTGCAATCTCACTTGGCTTATTTCAACTAATCAAATTTATTATTTATCCAGTGCAAATCCAAATTCAACTAGCAGTACAGACAACTAAGGTGATGGCTTAGAAACAGGACACGCCTTAGAGTTGAACCCCGTCACCATTTGAAGATTTGAACTCATTTTCCATGAGGTGAAGCGAACGTACAAATCTCTGTTCCTACACTTCTCTTTGATCTTCCCTCTTCTGGTTTTCTGATGCATGTAGGGAAGCAGGCTAAGGGTGATTGGTAAAACATATGCTATAGTGAAGAAAATAAATATAATTGCGCTGCCATACAAATTCTAGCTTCTACATGATCAGAGAAAGGCTATAGAAGCTTAATATTAATGAACACATTTGCATTCCGCTGATACAATAGTTGGAAGAGGAAATATTTGTCCCATCCCTAATCTTTGATTGTGATGAGATGTTGAGGTGGGTCAAGAGGGAGCCAGGGAGGGGGGAGAGAGAGAGAGAGGCACGTAAAAAGAATCGTCCCCAACTAAAACAAGGATGCCCCATTGATGATGTACAAAAGGCTCTAAAATACAATCACCTGGTCAACCAACAGTACCATTCTATTCTTCCTGCCTGATCAATGTCCCAAAATATATGCATGTTAGTCCCACTTTTAAAACTGACTGTCCAGATTGTACATCAGTTCTCCGCTTCACTGACATCCTTTTTCTGATCTTTGGCCTCTTCAGATGCACCTTTGGTTGCCTGATGAGTTTCCTCAGTCCCTACAACAACCGTTGCAACGCCAGAAGCTGAAGGGTCTGGACATGGGTTTGCATTACCAGAATCTGCCATTGCCGTAGGCTTGTTACCAATGCTTTCACTTGCAGCAGTTAGTAATTCGTTAACAGCAGTATCGTCATTAGGGCTTTCAGTTGCTGCATTATGCAACTCCTTGGCAACAGTATCCTCATTAGGACCTTCAGTTGCTGCAGTATGCAACTTCTCGGCTGCAGCAGCGTCATTGGTTACTGACTCGTCAAAGGAACGCGGAGGTTCAGTAGAACGTTGATCACCAGAACTACCCAGACCCTCCAAATTAACCACCGCACCATTTGAGACAGGAGGGAGATCTGAATTAGACGGGTTATGGACATCTGATGTCTCCCTCCACTCTACCCAGACAGGTGACTTTTCACTTGCATTAATTCCTGTTTCATTTGAATCTTTGGACACATTCTCGGATGCATCGATAATACTTGATTCAGGCACCAGAGAAGTTCCACTATCTTCCAACTCATTGTCTTTATTACCCATTACCTGTTCATCTCCCTCACCATTAATACCACCAGATCCTTCATTACTTGGTGAGGATGAAGAAAGTGCACCAGCAGAGCGCTCATTGGCAATTCTGTCATCCTCAAATGCAAACCAATTGGAATTTGTAAAAAGAGAGCCACTGCAAACTCCAAAGATAACCCAAGAAATGAGAATGTTGCGACTATTATATAGACGATGAAAATAGTTCCACCTTTCTCTGTGACGAGGTCACATGACGGTCACATGATTACCAAATAAAATTTAACGTGCTCAAGATGATAAATAACCCAAAATAAGTAGCAGCAACAATGTGCAATGATAGACAATAAAAGATCAATAGTTCCGCCTCATGTTTTTATGCTTAAAACTTTTTACTGCTAAATTTTTGGCATTCCACCCCAACCAATCAGGCTTATCTGTCCCTAAAGCAGTAAATATATTTTGCTGATGAGACTAAACTAGACAGCCACAGAAAACTATCATAGCAGGTTATATCTATAGATGCATATTTCAGCATGTAATGATCTTAAGAAGCTTCCTGATAGATCCAGAAAAGAAAAACTCTTGAGTAGGATGTAGGCAGGATGGAAAAGAGATAGGCAAACTAAAGGCCAAATGAAGAGTCAGCCACTTTAACAAGTCAAAATTGTAAGGCAGGCTCCCAGAACAAAATAAATTATACTTTTACTATATACAGTATTAGATACAAAGAAAGGACTAACCTTTCCTGATCATCTCCCAAACGCAGAGAAGATATAACAACTTCAGCAGATTCATCATCAAAGTAGACATCCTGCCAAGTATCTATGTCAAATATCTTTTTATCATAAATCTGACTTTCTACTTCAAGAGAAAGAGCAGCCATTGTTGATATATGATATACACCATCAAGCATTGTTTTCAAGACCAGATAGGAAATTACTTGGGCCTGATTAAGAATCTTCTACAAACAATAAATCAAAAGTTTCTCTCATATTACTAATTGAGGAAAAAATCTCTTAATTATAATTGACTAAGTTTTAACAGATTTTTTTTAACAATCCCATGATGACCAAACACATATATAACAATGTGTTATGCATTGAAACCTTCCCTACTCTAAACACTAAACACCATTTGATCCATGCTTTTTCAATATTTTAGAATCATTTTTTCTACAAGATAGACGAAATGCCCTCTCAAAGTAGTTCTCAGCTGTTCCATAATTCATGTCATATTATTGTATAGATTCATTTTTGTTTTTTCAAACTGAGAAAGATTATCATACCTCATCATCCCGCTCAAGTGACGCATGAACCTGCAGTGTCTAAACCAAAATTAGATGAGAAGCTATCTTTATATGTTATAAGGAGCTTAATAACTACAAACACACAGTTCCAACACTATCCTGCAACTTCATGAAATGCTATTTTTGTGAGACCAACTAATGAAGCAACACGATCATTTAGATATATTACTGTCAAGTCCTAAAATCAGCAGGACTTATACTAGGAGTTGTTGTTGTTGCTGTTGTTACTGTCAAGTTCTAAAATATTAATAGGTATTCCATCTCTAACATGATACGTCTTTGTATCAAGCAAGCCAAAATAATACCACAAGAGTCCAGAGATAAAGAACTCATTGATGACAGTAACTATTTACCAATGCATGTGCATCTTAGAATCAAACTGAAGGAGATTGTCAGTTTTCAATGTTTCTCTGTAATCAGTTGCTACAAATCACAAGTTTCAGAACATATTAGATATTGCTATTCAATGGACCAAACAAAGAAAATAGATAGCATCTTAAATAGGATAACAGTTCATTCATATTTATCTGGTACCCGTTCCTTGTTGTCAAGTTATCACATAAGCCACTCTTTTTCACTTATATTTTCTATTCGTCTAGCCAAAATAAGAAATACCCCAAAAATTCTTTCCCATTGGCTTTATTTGGAATCTTCTTAATCATCCAATTATATTATTTAAAGTACAGAAACTCAAAATCTGATGAGTTGAGAGAGAAACAATTATTATGATGTACAGCCGCACCTCATCTATATCATCATTGCTGTATATACCATATCTAAAAGCCTGGCTCAAATTATTTGCCAGAGCTGCAACATCATAGTCTCTATCCTGGTAATCATCATCATCACTATCTCTGCGGTCATGTAGAGCAGTAGGCCTCCTGCAAGATATTTGGAGAATGTAATACTAAGTAATGCCAACGGAAGGAAAAAATGTACAATAGGTACAACAAAGAATACCACCATGACTGCTGTTACTCAAGGCACAATAACTACAAATCCACTGCAGTTACAGTGTGTACCACATACACAAAAAGAAGTAAGCACAACCTCTCCAAAGCAAATACCAAATCATCCAACTTCTTATGAGTTTTTATAATAACTTCCCACTTGGGTAACAGGAATATCACAGTGCTCTTTCATAAGCAAATAGATAGATCATAAAAATCATTGTCAAGTCCCCTTCGCTATAAGAAAAAGATCAAAGGAAGATTTGTTAAACATTTTCAGATGGTGAATTATCCCTTAAAGTTGCAGTCAAAATGTTTCATCTTCTTTACATTCTCTATTTTTTAGGGATGCGATGCAGTTTCTGCTAGGTTTTCAGAAGTCATCAAGATGCTTTTCCTTCATTGCTAAATGGTGATAGGAGGCACAATTAGAATTCCAATATCATAAACCATGTTCTTCTGCCTGTTTTTGGTCCACTTAGAATAAACCTGGAATGAACAAATGGACCAAATGATACATGATTACCGATTATAGATGTAAACGCTTTCATGTAAAGATTAGTAAGCTGGTAATGCCATAAGATTATCTGAAAGATAACCAACCCGCAGGTCCATTGATAGACATTTTCCACAGCATTACGCCTTGTTAAGACATTTGCATGCCAATCACTCCATCCACTATTTTGCTGTCAACGAAAGAAATAGCAAGAAATAACTTCGTATAAGAAAAGAATAAAAAATAATAATGCTATTGTTTCAAACCAACTATCATATAAATAGTCATAAAGATCTGAAGAGAAAATTGAAGAAATGAAAACTGTCCATACAGAATTTGGCAGCTACAGATTGCCATGAAAACAAGCCCTTATGAGACAAGTCACAAACATAATATCAACCTGTAGAAACTAAACTTTGTCTCAACAACTAGACAAAGCTATGATGTAAGACTCCTCCCTAATATGCTAATATTCATTTTGTAAATGAATAGAACAAACCTGCAAGTATGTCTGAATATCGCTGTTGCTATTTGCCAAGTGAATCAATTTGTTAGATATACGAGTTAAGTGCCCAATATTCCCTATCCTGGGTGGTGATCTACCATCAGCAGGGATTGTTGGCTGCAGGAGAACACAAAACCTATGGTTAACAGATATGGCAACCAGAAAGCGAAACAGATACCATCAAAACTAACAAGATAGGGAAAATATGAAATACTCATATGGGAAGGAGTAATCCTCAAAGAGACAATGGTTAGTAAAATAACCTTGTTTGGTTCAGCCAGCAATTTAATGGTTTTCTCAGCCTCCAATAACTTTCCAACAAGATCACATTTATGAAAAAGATGTTCAAGCAAAGAAGCATTCTTGCTCTCCAAACATGAGAAAATAATGCTCTCTACATGGTGATGCAAAAAGTTGTTGTAGGGGTACCTACAGGCATAAAAGCAACAATTTAACCCTTCAATTCTATATCCTTCCCAGTATACAAGGAAACCTTGAACTTACTCAAAAAACAAAAGTAAAATTCGTTCTACTGCTCCAAGTTGAATCAATTCCTTCTCAGCAGCCTCACCACCAACAGTCAGTAAGACTGAAATGAACTCAACAATCTGAAAATAAATGAATTCAGATGGAGTCAGCGTAAATATGATTCTCAGGAAAACAGCACAAATGTCGGAAGAACTAATGCAATAGCTTAAAATGATGAACATGAGGTATTATAAAACCATAATTCAGAAATGAAAATCATAAATCCCACGTGCAAATTGAAGAAGCTGGTTTCAGAAGAAATATAGCTAAAAAGAAATTACCTTTAGACGATGTTTTCCAAGAGGTGGCTGCAGCTTACCATATGTAGTTAACAAGACATCCTCTGTTGATGATGAAGTATCTAAAAGTTTTAGAAGATCACCTGAATACAGAAACATGATACATTATATACTTACAGAAGAAACTAGAAAATACATTGGTTATATCTTTCAGTTTCCTGTAGCCAACAAAAAAAAAGGTATAAATACATGGTAAAGTCAAATGAAACTAAATATTCTTAGAGAATAATAAATCCAGTTACGTGGCATTGAACAATTTCAAAGGTTAAACATATAGTTTCTTTGGTACTCAACAAAATATATGAACTCTCAACATAATCACACCATGCATATGACCTGATAGAAAGATTTTTACCAGCTTAGAATATTCACACAATGCAAATGATGGGATAATAATCCTAAACCCAAACTAAATCTAATTCATTTCTTAGGTTGAAACTGAAGGCATCTCTCCATACAATTATGTGAAAAATAGTCAATAAGCCAGCTGCTTTGGTCGGTCTATGTAATCTCATCTGTTTCTTAGCTGCCACTGAAAGTATGTTCCCATACAGAAACACCAAGATAGGCTGCAATTCTTCCATCTTGTTAGAAATCCATCCATTGGCACTTAGTAACTGGAAAGAGAATCAAGTACAGAGAGAGAATAGAGAGTCTAAAGGAAGAATAATCAGGTAATTGCTCAAGAAGAACTACAACTACAATCTTAGTAAAAGGTGCTTTAGATGCATCCTAACTTAATGCCAGCTAAAAAGGATTTTGGTTATAGTTTTCCTTACAATGGTCCGGGACAAGGAGATAATTCTGATATTCAAGCTTGGGACGAATTTTATTTGTCAGTTCTCTGGATTAAATACTGGACATGTTACTTTTTATTGGCATTGGAAACACATCAAATTATGACAAGGTAACATTTCACAGTTTATGAATCTTCTACTTATTTGATGGGATGGTTAAGGGATCATCTACAGTTAAAATTCTTCACAGCTTATTAAAAAAAGAGTTTATCGTACTTTTACCCAGATGTATGTTTGTGTGTGTTATGTGCATATTTATGGTCTGACTTGAAAGGAAAAGATTTGGATCCACAAACAATTTTGAGACCCTACAGCACAATAAAATTCTCTACTTAGCTTTTCAGGCCATCAAACTAGCACCACAAAATGTACACCGGGCTATAATAAACCAAACTTAGAAAAGTTGGATAAAAGTTCACTGATGCATAATATTTTGAGTTTCATTTTGAATCCATCATAAGAGGCAGAGAGGAAGGCTATCAGTTGAGTATTGTGGGAAACAGCAGCACCAAAATTCTCACCAAAATAGAGAATTACCTAAGCTCTCCAGCATGCCTTTAACTGTCTCAGGACTAGCAGTTACATTGGAGGCATGAGTTAGCTGGCGTATGTATGGATGATATGTCCCTAAAGTTGGCCTCTTTGGGTCCAATAAGGAGATATATATCGACAATGAGCTAACAAGTACAGATTTTGGTCGTGATTCTTCCAAAGCATGGCGAAACAACCTCCCAATAAAACTGCAAATAGGGCACACAGGAAATTACCAACAAAAAAAAGAAAAAACAGAAGCTAAAAAAGAAATGCAAGCAGACTCGAGGAAAGATAAAAATAGGAACCAAACACTACTTTGGGCTTGAAACTTTAGCAGCAAGACCAGGAGGAGCAGATCGTGTCACAGCACAGAGCATTTCAGCCGTATTGGCATGAACCTTTGGAGAATCCTGTAACATTCACATGACAAACTATTACTACAGTATCAATGAGAAGTCAATACAAAAAATAGGTAACGTCCTCAATATACTTTTATAGGTAGATCTCATACACTAAGCGTGTCAACTTTATCCACCAGCATTAGCTCAAAGAGCTAAAATATCCATGTCCAATACATAGAGTACCAATCATTTCATGCAAACAAGACAATTAATCTAACTCACAGAAGAGCTGAACTTGTCTGCTATCATCTCCAGCACATCCGTATTCTCTATCCACTGCATTGCATCCATATAATTTGTATACGTATGTTCATCGGCACCAATAAGACGAATTAACACCTGTACAGGAAGAAAAATAAAACTTTGTTATCTTTAAATCTGGATGAAATTTATTAGTACACATGAAATTTACAAGGGAGAAGAGTATTAATCAGAGGTAATATGTAGATAAATCCATACAGATAAACACATTTTCAGAACCATTGCAGTGAAGGATATGAATATGAATCCGAACATGATATATATAGAGAGAAATCAGAGAAAATGAGCCCGTGCCACTTGCTGGTGACCACATATCAATTTGACTTTGGGCAGATCTAAAGATCTACTGGCACTTAATATTGCAACCAATGTTGATGGTTATTGTTTGCAAAGACATAGAATGAGGTTTTTTGAGGGCTAGAAAACATACTTAGGAAATAGGATTAAAATACTACTTCATCAGATTAACTGCTACTTGAGTAACCTGATAATCAATAAGCAGAAGAATCGAGATGAACAATTAGGAGCTTAATGTTGATGATTTTGCTGCTGCTTAGCAAACAGAAAATGAGCTTGATGGTTTAGGCACAAAATATGATGCAGGAACGGAAACAATATAAAAATTGAAAAAGAGATGCAGGATGTGACAAATTCAACATCAGCACATCACCAGAAAAGGTCATATTTCATAAATTGATATCCTTCATTTATCTGCAAAGGTATGTATGAAACTCTAACACCATTAGCCTTTCAAAGTTAATCCTTGTAGATAATAAAACACAGTAAGAATAGTGAATTTGTTTTCAATAGTAATTGACCTTAACACAATTATGTTATATTTAAATGCAATATAAATCACCAAGACCGCAAATTGCACAAAAGAACTTTTTAAGTTGCACCACTTATTCTTTAGCCTTCAAATATCAGAAGCACAAACAATATAAATAGCACCCAACCTCCATAATTGATGTAATGCCAATTAGGTCAACCAACTGCCCAAGAATTTCCTGATGAGCCTGGAAAACAAATTAAGAACAGCAGAATAGATAAAAACGCATTACCAACAAGGAAAACCAAGCACAAAACAGTGTGATCAACAACCTGAAGAGCAATAACATCAAGAGCTAGAAGAAGAAGAAAAACAGAAGACCAGATACTAATAAACCCAACACTAAATTATACACTTCTTTATAATGAAACTATGATTAGTTATTCCTCAGTTGAAAGGAACTCTAGATTTTCTCAAAACTCCTGACATTTTTAGGCAGAGACACATTCACACAATTTAAAAACAATGTTTTTTATGCCTAAACATGTATTTCTATGGAAAAAAAAGCAGAAACAGAAATGAAAGAAACTTAAAGAAACAGATGCAGGTCTAAAACCGTAAATGAAATTAAGATTGATACATGGAACCATAACACAGTTTACAGTTATACAATTGGGAAGGAAAACCATGACTTCAAATCTATATAGCATACCTATGGCTCAAGAAAAGAAACAGAAATTAAAAAATTGTGCCTAAATAGTTACAATCATGCATGAAAAGAAATATTTATTCCTGCAAACTGAGCCTTCCATCACTACCATTTCATAGCAGAAGAAAAGGCAAAAGAGGGCATTTCCTTGATAAAATAGTGACAAACTTACTTTGATATAGTTCATGAGAGGAGCTGTCTTTCGCAACAACAGGCACACAACAACCTGAGAAAGATAATAATGCAGAAAAAATTGAGACACATAAATAATCACTTGTCTTTACCAAGAAACAGAAAAAACTGCCAAGTACAATGCTAATAATATCTTCTTCTAAACCGTTAAGCCCAACATCTCCCCGCACCAAGGATCAAATTCTGGTGATGGAGCCCTTTGTGTCCAAACAACAAGAAGACCTTACTCCAAAACATATCAATCTGAATATTCGGCCATGTAATACCTTGCTGAAGTACCCAGCCAGCAGTGTGCTATGGGAGTGATTTGGTTTCAGGAAGGAAAACAACAAATTCATTAACTGCACACAAGTAAAGGGTAACAAGTTTTGTGATGAATATGCTAATCATGAATGTTTTAAGGTTGTGCTTTGGTGGGAAAGAAGAATTCATACATCCTCGTCTTCCACCAAGGTTTTGAGTATGATATCAACCTCACAAGTAAAGATCTCACAAGCAATAAAGGGCAACCTATACACAAAATGCAACAGCAGCATTAAGCAGAAGTCTATCTTTAGAGGACATCCTCTAAAGTTAAGATAGCAAAAAAGAAAAAAGCATATTGAGCTGTTCAGCAGCATCTGACAGCTCTGGACATGACCATCAAAGAAGCCTACTTGAAGGTTCGCTTTTTTTCAGCATCCTCAGGAGCTTCTTCCACGATATAGCGGATAAGTTGTTCAACTTGACTCCTTTCCCGCAAACTGCAATGTGGGACAACATAAGAAAAACAAGATACAACCGTAAGAACCTTGTAAATGTACCAATTTACACAAAAACAAGTGTCAATCCAAACAAAAGGAAAATACAAAAAGGATCAAAAATCATTATCCACACAAATAATATCCATTTTAACAAACAATAGTTGGAGCATATTATATAATTTAGATAAAAATGTTTCCAGAGAAAATAATTTTTGGTTCATGGCTCACCAAATTAAACTAGAAGCAAAAAGACTTGCCAAACTATGTGGTGGTCAACATATAACATTTTCTATTCACAGACACAACCTTCACATCCACAGATATATCACAACCTTCAGCAATTGAACTAAAATCATGCTTCACCATCTTAAACTGAAAATCAAGCAGACATGAAACTCCATATACCAATCATGACAATTGTTCATGCATCCATCTGCTGTTTAATTGAAAGAAGATCACAAAACATCCAAAACTTTTTAAATTCCCTTTTCATGGCCATCCCCTCACATTCCTAGTCTATCCTGAGCCTTGTAAGTTAGTTGCATTAGCCCCCCTCCCCCAACTAGTAGGACATTGGATTACATCCCCTAAAAGAAACAAAACAAAAGAACTCTTTCAACATCATCCTCTTACACAAATCACTTAAATATCTGTTATTTACTCTATTGGTCATCTGATTTATACATAAAGAGTCCTCAAGCATAAGAATTTCAATCCTCCCTTCTTTCAATCCTGTAAACAATTTGAGATCACAGTCCACAGAGAGAGTTTGAAAAAAGTTCCTTGGACAACATTTCAAAAACCAGCATAGGCAGCAAACACCGACAACATAGCTGCTGCAAAATCTAATAGTTAAAAGAACAGGACATAATGAAAAAGATAAAATCATTCAGAAAATGTAAGAAGAAACTTAGTGGCTAGGAATTACAAGTTGATAAGGCGCCCGTTAAGAGCTTTGCATTCTTGAATAATTTCATCTTCGTCAAGAAGCTCCTCCAGTGTAAAATTGTCCTTATCTAATATTGTCTCCACCTGCAATCTTGAAAAAGCTGCTTCAGGATATTGTTAGAAGAAACATAAAAAAATCATAGGATTTGCCACAAATTTCTCAATGAAAATATAAATAAACCCAAAGATAGCAACCCATTATCATATCTTTTTGGTTCCCATTGGGGGCATAAAAAAATATGCAGAAATGCCCAGGTAATAACTTTCCTATCATCAAGATTTAATTAGGTAAATATTCTAATTACACATTACAATGACCTCAAAGAAAATTGGCATCCAAATATCAATGTTTAAAAATACATGTCAACCTTTTTTATGAATTTAAGTGAGATTCTGCTCCAGGATACCTGAATTTTATTTTACTCAACAAGAAAGGCATCAGAAGGTAAAGAGTACTAAATTTTTCTTTTTCTTTTCCTTTTCTTTCACTTCAGTTTACAATTAATTTTTTCTGTTCTTAAAATTAATCAATACTATGTTGATCAAGGAACAAGACTATGTAATTGAGAACCTGTTTAAGTGACAGATAACATGAATATTGCATACAATATATGCATGATTCAAATAAGATACGGTTATGTTAATTGATGAAAGCATGTCAGAATGATCTATCATTAAAAAACAATGTTAAGCAACAAGTCACCAACTCTAGTGAATACACAAGCGAGAAGCACATTGCCAAAATTCATATATTGGATGCCTTCGTACTCTTCTAAGCAGTTGAGAAACTAGAACAGCCAACACAGAAATCTGAATAAAAAAACCAACATGAATCCACTTATTGTGAGGATGATAACCCTGCACCAAAAACTAAATTCATGGCAGTAATGACAACAACAACGAACTATTTGTTCAACCCCATTCCATAAGACAGCGGTACATTCAATCAAGCCTACTGATGGTTTCTGAAAACAAAATAATTTTTAGGCGGATCTCATCAATATCCTATGGTTCTTAGTCAGCTAAGAAGTATACACTGAATTATGCATGCAACAACCTCACCTGCCTGTTGCAAGAAGTGAAACAAAACAAGCACAAAATGCATCATCTCTCCGCATTCTTATCAGAATGGTTCCAATACTCTGTTGGGAATTCCTAATTGAAGACACAGAAAAGTAAGCAAGTGTGACATGGTTCTTCAGCTTTTCTAGTCTAACTCGCTTCATCTTCCCACGGTAAGTCAAGAGAGTCTTGGCTTATGATAAATCATATGTTGAATTAAGAGATGTTATGAATCATATGTTAAAAGAATGTCAGGTGATAAGAACAACTCCTACAAGGACAATGGGGATTCGGAAATTGGAAAGGATAACAAAAATTGAGTCATATGGAATCATGAAAGTTAGCTCGGATGCCTTCTGCCCAATGGACTGAATGAAGCAAAATTAAATTATCACACCAAGCTGTAAATCTAATAAGAATTGGTTTTACATTGCTATCTCAACTTACCAGGTTCAATGTGCACACAAAGTAGGGCTATCCAATTATCAAAGCCAGGTATCAGAGAACAAATTCTTGATACAGCTTGCCATAGTAGGATCCTAAACAAACCGATATGTATACCTTTGTTTGAATATCCGGGTTCATCTGAACATAACTGCATTAAGAAGTGACAAAATTCCAATCTCTAAGTTATTAACAATTGAGATCCAATTATAAATGATACACACCGCAAACCAGTCGAGGCAAAGAACAACTCTCATCCACGAATTACTATCACATTGGCAAAACTCTCATCCACTACTACAACACTCTAAAATTTATAAAATATAGATATCCAAAGTAAATGGTGTCATGGCTAACAGAAACAAATCCACAGTTAATAGGAATGAGAAAAGTTCAAAGGAAAAAGTTATACACTTTGTGTTGAATTCAATAGCATCCTCTATCAACCTCCTAACTGTTCTCCGAGAAAAACTTGTTTGCGAACATATTATCCAGAATATACTTTCTATATGGATCATCCTGATAGGCAGCGCAGTCTTCGTTTAGTGGGTGAACTATGTGGTGATTGAAGTGGGCAATTATTTACGTTTACTGCGTTTTGTTGTGTAGTGGTTGTTAACAACCAGATTATGGAAATTAATAGTGGCAGGGGATTCCTATGTTTTCGGGATTCCATGACTCTTTCTTCATAGGATGTTAAGTTTCTCTATTTAAGTACCTGTAACTCTTCTTTTAAGGATATGCAAGAAAATAGTCGTCTTTTCCTATCCCTCTGTTCTGCCTACCCTTCCTTTCTTCTTTATTTCCATTAAAAGATCTTAACAGATCCTTGGAACAAGTTTCCTAAACTGATCAAACTTTTGTTCAGCCTCATCTTTCTTCTTCAACAAAGTGTATATCATCCCTTGACATAAGTAAGGCCTATAATCCCTAGGCTCCTCCATCACCAACTCGTCATAAAGCTTAATAGCTTCACCATACTTCTCCTCCATAACCCTAACTTGCGCAAACAGCAACTTAAAATCCCTCAAAAGTGAACTCTTTTTCTCCTTCTCGCATTTCTCCATCACACCTTCAATTCTCTTCAACAACTCATTGAATGGTTCTCCAGACTCCGAATTCGCCATCATTAGACCGTGATAAGCCTCCACGCGAAGTGGGTCTTTCGCTAGTATGTCCTCAAATATCTTCCTCGCCGACTCTGAATCGCCGCTAAAGGACAAAATTTGACCCTTTAGCAACGGCCATTCATCGTCATTGGGTTGGAGCTCGATCAAGCGGTCAACAACACCGACTGCTTCTAGAAGCTTCCTAGATTTGATTTTCACTTCCATTAGGGACCGAAGAGTATCAAAATTCTCGCCATTCTGAGTCAAGTACTCCTCGAGACTTTTCTCTTGTTCTTCAAGAGAGATATTTTCTTCGGTGGTCTCCTCCGTCGTCAGCGTAGAGACCGGCGTGGCAATTGCCGCCTTAAGGTTTAACTGTGCGAAGAGCACGGCGGCGACGGCTGTGAGAGCTACGGCGGTGGTTTTCAAGTAGGGTTTTAGAGTCCGGAGGAGTGAAGATTTAGGGTTTGGTTGGTGTTGAGAGATCGAGGGTTTTACGGTGTAAAAGGGTTGTGACAATGAGGAAGATGAAGCTCTGGCGGAAGATGATCTGAACGGAGATGACGAGGAGGGCAATCGTAAAATTGAAGTTCTGAAGGAGACAGAGTGAATGGGTCTGGAGAAAGACGGACGGTGGGGAACTAGTGAGAGGTGGAGTGGTTGGAAACGGTGGTTCACTTTAGCAACAGCTTCCATTTTCTAGAGAAAGCGAGTATGGGGTTTGCTTAAACCCTGACGATAACGTGGAGGGTATAGAGGATGAAGAAGACGAGAATTATTGGGGCCTTGATACGACGCTCTAAGCCCAAATTGAATTAGAAGGGCTTATTAATGTGCCAAATTTAAAATTCATAAATAATTAATTGGATATATTTTTTACATTATTTATGTTTCATATAATTTCATATATTATTTGGAGTATTTTATGAATTCTAATCAATTTTAGATGAAGGATAAGGTTTGAATCATATCATTATAAAACTAAATTCTTAATATAGTTCTATTTGTTTCTATTTATATTTATATTTTCAATTTTAATAAAAATTTGTTTATTTGATTTTTTAGTTTTGATTTCTTCCTATTTTCATAATTTATGACCATGAAAATAATTTTTCTTTTCATATTTTTATAATTAAATTTAACAATTATTGACAAATAACTTTAAAATTTTAAAATATATTAAAAATATATAATATTTTAAATGAAATTTTCTATGTTAATTAAAAATAAGTATTAATTTATAGTTAAATATTATTTAACTATTTAAATAAAATATTTAATATTTAATTTATTTTTAAAATTTATCTAATATATAATTATAATAAAATATAATTATTTCTAATTTAACAACTAAATTTGTTTTTGTTTTGATTTAGAAAAACAAAAAACAAAAATAAAAATAAACATAGAAAAATGAAGTAAAACCATCCTAAGAAAATGTAAGCTCCTAATCAATAAAAATACCGTTAGATATTTGCGGAGGTTGCCTTGGTCGAGGTATTTTGAAACAAAGACTATCGGTTAAACTCAAGTGGGCTAAGTCCGGACAAAAGTCAACTTGATTTGGCCCAATCCAATGGTCGTTGTAAGCCACTCTAATTCGATTCAAACTAAAATGAAATTATTTTTAGTTTATAAAATTTAAAAATTAAAATAATGTCATTTTAATTAATTATTTCAAATTATGAATAGCATTTAGTTTATAAAAATAAAAAATTTTAAATTAAAATAATGTCATTTTTAGATATGGCAATGGGCCGGATAGGGCCTAGGGCTTAGGCTAGACCCGAGGCTCGACTTGGCCCAATATAGCAGCCCCAAGCTCGTGCCTAATCGGACAAGAGACAACCCGAGCCATGTCTGACTCAACCAACCAATTTTTAACTAAAAGTATAAAATGATATCACTTTGTTTAAAATGATCGGGTCACAAACTTGGACTCACGCAACTAGGCCCAAAAAATTGGTTTGAGGGCAACAGAAGGTTTGACCAACTCAGGCTTGACCCGTTGATTTCGGGCAAAGCTAGGCCATGGCCCATGTGCCACCTTTAGTCGTTTTAGTTAATTATACGAAAATGACAATTTTTAAGTAGAATACATCAAGTATTTCAAATTTTTTACTCCTAATTTGAATTCATTCTAAAATCAGGTTATTGTTTGTTTCTACTTATATTTTTTATTTTTAAATTTGGTAAAAAAAATATGTTTGTCTAGTTTTTTTATTTCTACCTTTTGTTTTGATTTATTTTAGTTTTCAAAATTTATAAAAACTTCAAAAAATGGTTCCTGTTTTTTATGATTTTATTTATTATTAATTAAACATATTATTAAATTATTTAATATATTACTTATAATGAGAATTATGAATAATTTAATTTATTATTATCCTTAATTAATTAAAAGTATATATTATTTAATTTAATTAAATAATTATTAATAAATTTAATTAAATTTAAGACATCTTCAAAATATATTAATTTCAAATAAAATCTTAATTTAATAATTAAAATATATTAAAAATAAAAATTAATTTATAATAAAAATTAAATTATTTGTTTTACTAAAATAAATAATTATTATCACATTATATATTATATAAGAGATTAAAATAAATTTAATTAATTAAAAAATAATAAATATTTATGTTTAATAACTCAATATATTTTTATTTGAAAGAAAAATAAAATTAAAAATCAAAACATAAAAATAAAAATGAAACCAAACGGTCTTCTCTTATTCGACTTGATCCGATGCTCAACGTAAGCAATTCTAATTCGAGTTTGAATCAAATTAAAATAATATTATTTTAATATAATTAACTAAAATAACATCATTTTTAAAAACATTTTAAATTTATATACTATAAACAATATCATTTTAGTTAATAACTCTAAAATAATTCTTAAAATTGTCCCAGAATCTAATTAATCTAAACTTTTCTGGATGATTTAGAACTAGCCAAGACAATATCTTTTTTTGAAGAGATAGCCAAGACAATATCGTCAACCCTAAGCAGTGTAATTTGACATTAACATTCGTTTTTTACGAACAAATTCACATAAAACCTCCGAAAGAAGACATTAATAGAACAAAAGAAGACATTGAATGTATCGCCATCGATGTCAAAGCATACCAAATTGAATAGAGCTTCTGATTGGCATTTATTCACCGTAAACTTCCATTCCAAGTCCTGTAACTATCATCCCTCTTCCTCTCCAATATAAGATCAAATTAATGAACTCAAACACACCAAAAAGTTTGGAATGGTGACAACTTCTGAACCCTCCTCCCTCTTCAATTCCTCCAAGCTGGTCCCCTATCTCTCAACTCTCACCCTTTCTCGTGCAAGAGACAATACTACTACAAAGAGCCAAACAATCTACAAAGTGCCACAACTCCATGCAGCCCGCTTTTTGGTATAACACTCACTCTTCAAGGTTTTGTCCCTAATGAGACCTGAGAGAGTACGTTACGTAACGATCTAGTTTACTATTACACAAGGAACCACAGAACTAAAGGACTAACCTAACAACGTTTATCCCCATCGGACCTACTCTTTGATACCCAGCTTGGAAGAATCGGAGATAATTTTTTCAAGACATTCTCTTGTCTCTATCTCTGAAGCTGCCTTCTGTTCTCTTCTCGCTCTATACGCATCAAAGAACTCCTTATTCTCCTTCTCTAACTCCTTCCACACTAAAATATTAACAAAATATGCATATTCAGCTTTACACACTACTCGTGTACGTGAACCGTCTGTTCTGAAAGAAAGCCTAACCTGTGGAAGTAACGACGGGTTTGATATTGGCGTGCTTTGCGAGGGCTTCCATGCACTCTTCTTTGCTCATGTTGAAGACGATGCATTCTTCAATCAGACGGTGTACCTATTCGCGATCATAACATAACAGTATTTTCACACATCAAATCAACGATCAACCCTTGTAAATAACAGATCGAAATATGCAGAAACCTGGAAGTGTAGGGGAAGAAACTTGTCCATTCCATACCAGGTGTATATACGAAGCAGAAGAGTCAGCCATGGCCTTCCTACAGAAACTACCGGATCGCGATGGTTAATTATATATACAGAGAAAGCTCTATATATACACAAACGATCAAGACCCACACGGTACTCTATAAGTGAAACTGACCCTTTCTGGATCTTTACTGCTGTAATCTGTAAGAAATAAGAGACAACAGTAATGGAGGAATGAACCCTCTTCAGGTAAAGTAGAGAAAGGAAGGAATCGAATCAAGTAGATGAGCAAATGCCAAAGCAATAGCCAAAAGATGTTTAATATAATATTAAGCCACCATAAATACTAATAGCATAGCGGCACCTGGGTTAGGTTTAAATAAAATAATAAATAGTGCCAAGTGGGAGAAAATATATCATACGGGGTGGGGTCTACGTGCCCACGTGGGGGGAGGACGATGATTGGTGGAGAGGAGATGAGAGGAGATTTTATAAAGCAGCCATTATTTGTCTCTGTGTGACCAAAAACGGGGGGACAAATCCTCTGTCCCATTTTGGTGTACTCCCGTTTAATCCAAGCTATTTATTGACGTGGGATCCACATAAATAAATGACTTGAATTAAATGAGACAAGATTGGTACACTAAAATGGGGACAGAGGATTTCATGCCCAAAAATAGAGAGCAGTAAGGGATTTCCTCGCTTAAGTGAGGTCACGGGTTCGAACCGTCTTCATATATGCAGTCATTTAAAATTTGGAGCCAGAGCTTAGTCTCCTACAAGGGACCTATCCGGCTCAAATGGGAATTAGTCTGGATGTGGATGACTTAAAAGTATCTTTCTATAATTGGAACCCTCCTAAAATACCTCGTGGGTAAAAAAAAAAAAAAAACGAAGAGCAGGATCAACCGGTACACTTCCGCAGTTTCATCATGTGCCCATGAAATCCCATCCATACATGTGCCCGTCTGGATCCACATCTTTGATTAACTGACGGCTCGTGATAGTAATTGAGTTATTAAATATATAATCACTTACATTTTAGATAGATAAAAAAGAATTTAAATAAATACAACGGCTTAAATTCACAAATTTCAGGAAATTTAATGAATTTAAATTTTATATTAAATGCAATTATAACAAAATTATTTTAAAATTTTAATTATAATAAGTAACTGATAGTATTGTACCGGCTTAATAACCTACGAACTTTTATCACTTATTTTTCATTTTTCTCCATAGCTTATATTTATAATTTTTAAACTTAAGTTGACTTAAGTAAATTATAATAAATTAGAGATAGATACAATTAATTTTGTTCAAATTTAAATTATAAAGATTATTTATATATTAAATTATTAATTTAATTTAAACTTAATTTATTATAGACGAGTTTAAAATTTGAATTAAATCATCATATTAATGATATATATTTCGGTATTATATTTTAATTAAAACCTAATTTTCTTTTAACATTTGATCTAATCAAATTTAAATGAATTATGCATCATAACATATCTTTAAAATTGATATGAATTATATATATCTTTATTGTCATTTTAAAATTGAATAACTCTTAGCCTTTGTTTGGATGGAGGGAAAGCAAAAGAAAAGAAAGGAAGGGAAGTGCAATTCTCTTGCTTTTAACTGTTTGGATAAAAATAGATAGAGGGAAAATAAGAGAATGGAGGAGAAATTTGGTCCAAATACATTTCCCACCAAATTGGTGGGAAAGGAGGGGAAATGGAAGATAAGGAGGG
>JAOSBK010000003.1:31709737-31741381 GCA_027568895.1 Erythroxylum shatona
GATCCAGCAGTTTGATATGTTATTATCTTTCTTGTTATCTATTTCATACTTATGCTGCACCTTTCACTGAAAGCACAATTCGTAGACAGCAGTTTGATATGTTATTATCTTTCTTTTCCATGTTTTCTGTATCCATTTGATGATTTGAGCAACGGTTGTATGACACTTTCTTCACCCTTTTAGATACAATGTCATTTATATGGTTGAAGAAGTTTTGTATTTTAAAAAAATTTTAATTTTCTTTGCCAGAACTGTATTATCTCTACCCCCAATAATTAATGGTGCACATTCAGCCATCACTTTGAAGACAAAAAATGTTTTCATTGAATGTACAGCCACTGATCTGACAAAGGCAAAGATTGTATTGAATACAATGGTAAAGAATTGTGAACTTCTGGTTGCTTTATTGCAGCTTTTGCGTATCCCTTATCATGCTAATATATTGGGTTTATTTCCTAGGTAACAACATTTTCAGAATATTGTAAAAGTAAATTTGAGGTGGAACCTGTTGAAGTGATATATCCTGATGGGAAATCATATTTTTATCCTGATTTATCAGTCTATGACATGGAAGTTCCTCTATCATATATTACCGGTTTAGTTGGAGTCTCTTTAAAGACTGAAGAGGTATTGTTATTCAATGCCATTATTATATTGCTTATAATGAGAGTCTGTCCATATGGCGTTTATTGTGATGATTGGTTGCCTTTGTCTTTCTCAATTGTCCAGCATGTTAGTTGACATGGGCATTATTTCTCAAGATGATTATTTGGAAACAAACAGTTTTTGCTTATGCAAATTCGGTCTAGTTTGGACACAACAATTAGCAAGATTGAGTACCCATGGTTTTCTGATAATGGACCCTTAGTGATTATAAAAAATTAGTTCAATACTTTTGACCATGAAAATTGAACACTTCATTCTGTTTTCTTTCGAAAACTGTTCTAGGATGTCAAACTTTATCTTGTACTTGCATCTGTATTTTTGTCAATAAAATAGTTTAACCTAATTCTACTGCAAAGATAAAGATTTAAGATTTTGGTGGAGGGAAAAGTTAGCTAGGCTTTCAAATGTAAGGTTTCTTGTCACACAGAGAAAAGAGCTCGAGGTGGGGTAGGGAGTTGAATGATATTATTGACAGATGCAGTGTTAGGGTTAAACCATTAACTGAAGTACAATTTTTCTATGTTAAGAAAATGGCAAAGAAATAGTTGGAGAAATTGGAAGGCAAGAGGACCTCTACGTGTACCTCGTTCTTGAAAAAGACATGACATAGCTCCAATACTACTTTCTTTTCCTTTACCATAGCTTGCCTTTCTCCTTGTAGAAATTGTAAAGGCAAGCAATTAACACTGTTTTCTTTGTCAAAATTTGAAATGGGAGTAATTATTTTTTATTTGTCTTTTTCTGCAGGTCACGAGTCTGTTGAATAGGATGCAATTGCGAGCTGAGCAATCTGTGTCAGGTGATGTAGAAAAAATTAATGTCTCCGTACCTCCAAATAGAAGTGATGTTCTTCATCCTTGTGATGTTATGGAGGTACAAACGTAACTATGAGCACAAATATGGTTCTCTGAATCAAGATCACTTGAGCTGCTTATGACATAAGATACAATTCCTGTAGGATGTTGCAATTGCTTTTGGGTATAATAATATTCCAAAGAGAAAGTTACCATCTTTGAAGCCATTGGCTTTGAATCAGCTTGAGGATCTCATTAGAGCAGAGGTATTGCCAAAGAAACCATCTTACTCTCCTCTCTCTCTCTCTCTTCTTGATTCTCTTGTATCATGGTCTTTTCGTAATGATTATGTACTTGTGCTTCTATTCTCTAGATTGCAATGAATGGGTTTACAGAGGTTCTTACATGGATTTTGGGCTCTCATTGGGAAAACTTTTCCCTATTAAATAGAAATGACGACAAATCAACTGCAGTGATAGTTGGAAATCCCCGAACCTCAGATTTCGAGGTTTGTGTTAAGAGGCTTAATATTATTTGATTTAGGGCAAACATGAATAACTCTTGGTATAACATCTTTTTGCTATTTATGCCACTGTTGATTCCACTTACATAGGTTGTCCGAACTAGCCTCATGCCTGGTGCTTTGAAGGTCATTGGACATAATAAAGACCATCCAAAGCCCATAAAGGTATTATCTCCAGAACATGTGGAGACATGCTGTTTTAGATAATTTCTTGTGTGCCCATATTGCTCTAGAATTTATATCATGAATGAGGATTTGTATCTCGCTTATCATAGTTCAATCTGGTACTAGATTTTTGAAGTGGGTGACATAGTGCGCTTGGATGAGAGCAAAGATGTTGGTGCAACAAATCGTCGCTCACTTTCAGCTTTGTATTGTGGCTCTAACTCTGGATTTGAGGTACAAATTTGATTTGTTAATCAATGATTGATTTTTTTTTCTTTTTCATTTGTGGTATTTCTTTTAGAGTATGCCTGCTTGAGTGTGATATTGTTTGATAAACTCATTATTTGGTTTTCTTATGACAAGGCTTATGACAAATTTGACAAACCATTTGGAGATGTAAATGTGTGGGTTAGAGTTGCATATAATTTTACCGCTACATCATATAAATGTAGTAGTTAAGAAATGATGCAATTATAATGAGTTTTAACTATTATGAATTCCAATTCAAAGGATAGATACTAGGAAAGGCATTTTACAGCATTTATATAGGAAAATTTTGCAGCCAATTACACTGTAGAAGAGTTGTTTTCTGTGATTCTTTTCTGCTTTTCGAAACCAGTGTTGCATATCCAGGATAATGAAGCTTCTGGAATAAAAATATGAATTGAATTTAGGTTAAAATACCGATGTTATTTATAGTGGTAGATGTTGCATATAAGTTGGTGGATTTTTAAAGTATGATCGCTAAATTAATGGAAGTTCTCTCCACCCATACATTACTGATGTATCAAGTGTATATCAACTGCTGGCAACTTGCTTCTTCACTTCTATATTTACAATGTTCATAGTTCACTTGTTCTCTATTATGGAGATCATTGTTGTTCCATTATGTTGTCAAGTGGGGACTTGATATTGAAGGTACTGAGCTGACATGATATGTTTGAACGTCTTGGTTGCAGCTTATCCATTCCGTGCTGGACAGAGTTATGGAAGTGATGGGAGCTCCTTTTGTACCAGTTGGTGACATTACAGGGTACTACATAGAGCGGTCAGATGTAAGAATATCTTTTCTATATGTTGTTTCTTCAAGTCTCTCAGAGACATTAGTTGTGTTGCACTGAGCTACTTTAACAATTACTATAGGCGCCTGAGTTTCTTTCGGGTAGACAAGCCAGTATCATTTACAAAGGAAAGCACATTGGCAATTTTGGTATTGTGCACCCTCAGGTACTAATTACTCCAGTAATCTCAGCGTTGCGGTTTTGCACCTTAGGCTTTTCTTTGTTGCGCTTCACATTTGTTTATTTTCTGTCAATATTTTGTAGTAGAAAGCTATTACTTGGATTTCCTATGTCTCTCCCCATTTGGTTTACTGGTTGTAGCATTCTTAATGTCATTTATCTTTTGGTCTTTAATGTGGTTTTCAGGTGTTGAACAATTTTGACATTCCTGATCCTTGCTCCTTCATGGAACTTGACATAGAGTATTTCCTTTAGAGTGCCAACAAATGTAAGTTATAATAACTCCATTTTATCACAGGGTGTACTTTTTCGTAGTTGGGTATACCATTTGTTTGTTCATTTTTGGTGCTTTGTTATGGAGCAGAAAGAATAATTTTGTGTACACGGTTGGCTGTTCAACACAAAAACTAGGATAAACCTTATTGATGCAAGATTACACTGTTAGTAAGATTGATGAAGGGTTTTAACTACCAAATCAACACAAATCACTGCCTTGCTCGTCCCATTACTAATATATCTTAAAAGATCCGGTTACTGACATTATTATTATTGGTATTTTTGGCATCACGAGCTTCAAATTGCATATCATTGAAACGACCAACTAAAATTATGATAAAGAAAACTGTTAAACTATACTTTGGGAAAGCATGGTAGTATAAGCAGTTAAAGGTTCGAGGTTGAGGACCAGAATCAGAATTAAGAAGCAATTAAAGGCTTGAGGTTGAGGATCAGCAATTAAAGGCATTGGTTTACCGATCACATCTTGATTTATTAATCCTAAATGAAAGTTAATTAATATACCTCAAATTAATCGCCAAGATGATGTGCATTTGCATGCTACATGACAAGAAAATGTTCACTTTAAACCATTTTAAACTATTCAGTAGTGTCCTATTATTTTATAGAGCTTCATATATTTTAACGAATTGGATAAATATTCTATCGTTACAACACCAATGGCACAACGTTTCTTGTGCCTTATTGGCTTGATGTTGGTATAATATTTGCCTTGGTCAGCAAACAAAAGTGCATAGAGCAGAACTAGATCCTCTTTTGCAGCGACTAAAGAGAGCATAGTACTTACACCACGAAATGCAATATCTGAATTTTTACGACTAGTAATCAATAATTGTAACCAAATGCCAACTGAATTACGTCCCAGAAGAAACATGGTAAAAAAATTCGCTCGCATTTTGAAGTTAACATTGCCCATCTTAGAATCCTTCATACAAACAACTGGTTTGTATTTATAGAACTCATAGCAGCATTCAATTCTAACCTTGCGTCTACAGTCGATAGAGCACAATCATTGTATTGTTAAACTGGATATCACATAATATTTTCCACCTTGCTACTTTGATGATCCTCAAAGAAGTAAATTTGGAAACACTTGTGAAACACCAACTAAAAACCAGGGACTTCACCTGGCAAAGGAGCCAACTCGTTCTTATTAAACCTCTCTTCATCGTAAAATGCTGCACGAACGATATTGCCTCCAAAGTACCGACCGTCAAGATCTACTAATGCCTTGGTGGTTTCCTCGGATCGCTTGAACTGTATAAATATTCTGACTGCCTCTTCACGAGGGAAGTTTGGCTCGGTGATCTCAAATATTAGAACTCGAGTGACTGTCCCGTATTTTGCACACTCAGAACCAACCTCATCTTCCAACTCATCATCAACCTCTCCAGGACCCACCTTTCAGGAGAAAGCAAAATTTTTAATCGTCCTCACTTTTACAATAAAATACCACAAACAGCAATCACTTTAGCACAGAAACAACACAAAGTAACCTGATCTCATGAACAGCATAACCAAAAAAGTAACTGGATAACAAATAATGTAGGGAGAAAACGTGAAATATAAAGCACTTTGTCAATAATTGACAATAAACATTAGAACAGATGTCTTCTATAATTAATAACTGACAGCAAAAGAATAGACAATAATGCACGAACTTTTCTCCTAAATTTCACCTTTGTTGAAGAAGAGAGACAAAAACATATGCCATTATCTCAGAAATAGAACATCTTGAATTACATTTCAAAGGTTTAACTGCCCCATTATTTTCTGCTTCTCCCTTCCATATTCCATTCTCCAATTTCTCATTTTCAAAGAAAATTGTGCAAGCAATGGCATGCAGTAACAAAAAGATCTAGGAAAATGCAACCGACAAATAGCTTCTCTACAAAGCCACCCTACTTCTCTAGTGAATACAAAAGAAAAGCTATCTTCACCTATCATCCAACTCTTGTGAACTCTATTCTAGTATTGGCAATGGACCGGGTCAAAGGCTGCCCTAGCCCGGTCAAAAGCACAATCAGGCCTGACTCATGTCGCTATAGCTCGAGCCTGTTGAATCTAGAACCACGCCAGCTCCCAACTTAACCTAACTTGACCCAGCCCATCAAGCTTCAACACCTTTGATCGATGCTCATCATCATCAACCCCTGCTCTGGTGTCTCAATTGCTAAAGACCCAGAATCATCTCCCAAAACACCTCTCCTCTAGCTACTCCACATAATCTTTCAATAGTGAGCACAACAAATCATGGAGGCACCTGACTGAGAAATACCAATGAGACCACTGGAAACTGGGGTTTAAGCCAATTGCCTTTGATACTATGCCAAGGCAAGTAGTACTAACTTCACTACAGGATGCACCTTGGCCCTGGTAATGATTTGCAATTGCTCTAGCACTAAATGCCACTTAGAGTTAGTAACAATACAGACTACTAAGGAGGAGCAAGTTTCTGCTATAGATAAAGCAGAAACAAGCTAAATGAATGGTGTAATTCTAAGCAATGGTTGGATGGTCTATTTCTAGAATTGTATGAAAACCAAACAAGCAGCAGAGAGAAAAGACAAGCACCTTGGCAGAGAGAAGCAAGAAAGATTTTAAAAAAAATGGCTGCAGCAGAGAGAAGAGAAGAAGCGTGAACCCTATCTAACTAAACATATAAGTTGGGCTTCTGGCTGAGTTCAAGCTCAATCCGAAGCTCAAAAATTAAAAAGAAAAGCTCGAACCCAACCTGGCTCCTACTTTATTTGTCTTTTAAAGGTTTTCTCAATCGCTTTCAGTTGTATGGAAGGCCAAGGAATGGAAAGAAGAGCCACATTACAAAATTCTATCCACCAGAATCAGAGAATAAGGGTTCTTCTCTTCAATGCCTATGCTTACAACTTCCTTATGTTTCAGATACTAATTGAAAATCAATGAATTTCAACATCACTGAAGCGTTGGAACTTATTGTACTATATGAAAACCCCACTAAACTTCTCAAGACTAAAGCAGAAGAAAAAAAATGCATTCATCTTAGCAACTGATAAGTTCTCCAAGACTAAAGACATTCCCAAAGTACATAATGCATAAGGTATGAAAAGAATGGCATTTAGAATTCTAAGGCGTGCACTCAAATTCAAGTTAATAGTTAATGGGCAATGCAAGAGACTGACATGATGACAACCAATTACACACTCAAGTACTTCTACATAAGACAACTACACAGCACATTAGAAACATTGCACATTCCGACATTCGATTTGCTTAACTACATGTCCCACTACCTCGTCATCTCTACAAAAGTTCCGCCCCATAACTACTGATCATCACAGAAGCAGCGCAAACCAACATATTACCAACAGAGGATTGGACGCAGATGCAAAGATCGAAATGTCTAGCACAAGGGCGCCATAGCATCAAAAAGAGGTCAAATTTCTAACTGCCAGATAGCATCATTTGTTTATTTACTTGAACAGATTTCTGTGATTAAAGTAGTTTCCACCCTCTGTTTTAATGTCCATAACCAATAACGCTGATACTACCACGCAAATTCAAAGAAAGTAACAACCAAATGCATAGTAACCAGCATCAACAACCAATAAGAGATCAATTTTCCAACCAAACCTGCAAAGCTAACACATACCATGTTCCTGAGCAGCAAAACCCTAGTAGGAGGTCCATTAAACGTTACGCTCTGCACTTTCTTCTCCTTCTCCGGCTTAGTCTCACTTGCATTCACAATAACACCAGCTCTCCGGTCAGTCCTCTTCGCCATCAATGGTGTCGTAATGCCCTGTTCCTGCTTCCCGAGACCTTGACCCTCTTTCCAACCCATCTTAGCCATCATCCTCTGTGCAGCAGTCATTTGCCCCCCTGCACCAACCCCTAACCCTACAGTCTCCGATTTCCCAATACTAAACCCACCATCTCCACCATTACCCGGAGGCGACGGCGATCTTGGAGCAGCAGCGCCACTCATCGCCGCTCGCCGCTTCCAAGCCTCCTCGCCGGATATATTTCTCTCCTTCTCTCTCTCCTTCTCTCTCTCCTCCCTCTCCCTCCTCTCTCTCTCCTCCTCCTCCTGCCTCCTCCTCTCTATCTCCCTCATCCTTTCTGCCTCCACAGCCTTCCTCTTCTTCTCTCTCCGATATTCTTCGTAATCGTTCGGTCTCGCCGGATCGTACTCCTCGACTACGACGGAGTTAACTCCGACGAGGGCTGGTTGCGACGGACGGTCAGGAATCATCGATGGGATTGGCTCCGATTGCAGTAGCACAGGTGGAGTTAGGGTTTTGGAAGCGGAGTTTACGGCTTTGGGCTTGTTATGGGATTTGAGAATAGTTTGCAGAGGCGGCATGGAGACGGAGGGTTTACGGAGAGTGGGCGGAGCCATTAGGGTGCTGCTAGACCAGGCGTTGGCGGCACTTGGCTTCTCCTCCTCCGCCGTGGATGGTGGTGGGAGGTCTCCATACAGCCCACCCAACATCTTGCCACGTTTTCTTCTTCTTCGTGAAACTCAGAACCGAAGATCAAGTTGGACCTCTGAGCCTGAGTTTTCTGGATACATTTAATGAAACGCACCGCTTTATGCAGCCAAACTCAGGGGTTACTGTCCTATAAATAAATATGTTACATGTACACTTAAATTTTTGTAGATGCTAATTAGGTTAAAAATATAACCATCCTAATTAAAATTTATTTATTTTTAAATTATATAAAAAGAGGGATAGCCTTGCCGGTTGCCTTTTGTGATCAGAAAATCATAGAAAAAAACTTCTTTGTAAAAAAAACAAAAATTATCTTTATGCTAAGAATTTGCTTCGATAGCCTTAAGTTTTTTAGAGCAAAAGACTCACTCAAACTTTGCCTTAACTTTTTAATTTTAGAAGCATTTGACTAATAATAAATATAACATCAACATAAAACAACAAAATAATAAAGTTATTATTATAAAGTTTCTACATAAAAAGACAATGGTCATACGAAGTCTTTTTGAACCTTTGTTTTCTCATGATATAATCAAACTTCATGTACCACTTTTTATACCTATTTCAAACTGTACAAGCTCTTCCTCAGTGTACAATATAATCCTCTCTTTTTTTTAACTTTGAAACCTTTTGTTACTCCATATAAATCTAATCATCTAAATCACGATATAGAAAAGCAATCTTCACATTGACAATATTGAGCCATAACTAGTGAACCTTTAGTAAGTTCTAATATCCATCATTGACAATATTGCAATAATCTTTATCATCATCAAGCTTTTCGACATAGATCAAATGTCAAGTGCACATTTGATATGTTTAAGAAATAACGTTGAACCATTGTTAATCTTCAAGAAAATTGTCCTCATACAAATCTATTAACTCAAAGTTTATTGTTAATGATTTTGATAATAACTATATAATATTTTAAAATTCAAATTGGATTTATTTCTTTGTATAGGTAACAATATAATTCTTAAAAGGAAATAATATCATAGGATAAATCCTTCCTTTCTTATAGGAACCTTCTTAATGAACTTATCTTATTATAAATGATTTCATAATATCTGGAAAGATATTGCTAATCACATATTTTGTCAAAACTTTTTTTTTAATGTCTGAATATTGGAAGATTTCAACAGAGATGATATTGAAAATTCGTTACATACAGAGTCAACTTAGAATAGAAATGACGTAACATGTAGTTGAAGAAAATGTCTATTAAAGAAAGAGCCACTGTATCTGCGAAGGAGTTAGATTTTTGAAATACTTCAGCAGCAACAATATTTTTGAAAGTCATATCAATATTAAAAACTTTGTATCTTAGAAAGAAAAACACTCTATTTGAGAGAGATTGCTATTCCTTGAAATCTTACATTGAGTAAATCCTATATTCATTTTTGTTGAGAGCTTGTAAAGGCTTGTTAAACTCTACAAGTGTGGAAGTTTGAAAAACCTTAAAAAATATGTATTTGTGAGCTTGAAGAGGCTCATCAAAATTTACTACTTGAAGTTTTTATAGTGAAATAATCAAGTTGGATAATTGAGGACTAGACGTAAGCTTATAAATTGATTGTTTCATTCTATTATAAATCAACTGTGTCGTTCTTTCTCTCTTCTTAACTTTAAATTTTCACATTATAAATGATCGTATTTTCAATTTGTAAGAGGCTCTTTCAGTTCTATAATAGGCTCCTTTTGTTTTAATATCGCAAAAGGTTCCTTTCGCTTTTTAAACGATTAACAGGCTCATTTCGTTCTGAATGTTAACAGGCTCCTTTTGTTTTTTAAACAATTAACAGGCTCCTTTTGTTTTAAATATTAACAGGATCCTTTCAAAAGTTAATAAACCGTTTTTTATCTATGAACTCATTTTGTTTGGCAGGCTCTCATCGAATTGATAGTACCTTGTAATTTTTTACACATAATTCACCCTTCTTTTGCATGAGTTTGCTTTATCATTTGGTATCAGAGCAAGGTTTCACATTTATTATTTTGTTTTCTTCTCTTTTCCTTATTGTCACAGATGTTTCCATATTGTATTGAATAAAGATAGATTGAGTAGTGAATTAATAATTTAGTCAAGTCACTTCCATACCTTATTAAATAAATATAGAGAAAAACCTAATGAAACTGAGCTAAAAAGATTTTAACTAGAAAATTGGCTCAAGTCAAAGTGTAAAATACGGAAGGTGTTAGCCACCTTACTTACTTGCCTAAGTGATTACTTAGCTAAAAAAAGATTTTGTAAATTTGGAGATTTTGAAAGGAAAATAAGCTTGGGTGTGAAGTGAATAAAATCAGGTTGAATAAAGAAAATAAAATACGTAGTTAAATGCATAGGAGCTTGTGATTTTATCTAGGGCTTAAAAAAACTGAAGCTTTTGAAAGGATTTGGTGAATTGTATTATTTGAAAGGGACATGATAAGCTTGACTATTTATAAAGGATTGAATGAAATTGACTATTTAAAAATACAAAATAATTGAAATTGGTATTAATAAGTCAAAATATTTTTTATAATTATTTGATAAAAGAGTAAATAGACTCAAATGTTTATTCTTTAAACGGATACCCTAGACTCTAGAAGTTTTGGTAAAATTAGGTTAACTTAATGGACCTGAGAGTTTAGACTAAAACTAAAAGATATAAAATGATCATGTCAGGCCTTTAAGCACATCTAAAATTTTTTAATTCAAATTAAAAACACACAAATTTATTTTAATAAACATACAAGTCGAACTAAAATTTTCAATCTTATTTATTAGACGAAAATAGGCTTTTTAAAAAATTGATGAAGCTTTTGAAAAAGGTAAATAGACTTTGAAAAGAAGCATTTTTATTCACATTACATTAGGTTCTATCTCTCTCCTCCTATATTCCTTTCATGTGATGCATTCACAATCAAAATACAAAAAGAATTTCCTTTATTAGGGTTGATTTTAAGCATACTTGTCTTTAATCAAGCTCATTATCCAATTAATTTTGAAAAGTATCATTTAGGTTGTAACTTCTTTTATTTGAGGCTCAAATGACTTATTTTTCTTAACAAGCATTCCAAATAACATTATTTAAATAAACTAAATATAAATAAAATTCTATATCAAATGGAAAAACTTTGCGCTTATTAATAAACCTTGCAAAGCTTCCAATTCGAATTAGGTCATTGTTAAATTGTGGTCAAATGGTTTAAGTTGTTGGTTATCTTGAAAGCCCTCTTTTTGTAAAAGAAATGAGTCCAGTAATTATCTCATAAGCCAAAAGTCATGTAACTTTAACAAATTGGCTATTTAAAAAGAAATTAACCATTATAGGGGATTAAATAAACTCTAATATAAATAAATAAATGTAACTAGAATTTAGTTACAACTAATCAAGAATTAATATGAATAATAAAATGGTAAAAATGAATTTAAACATGATGTTGTGATAAAAATGAAAGCAGACATAATGAAAATAAATTGAATACATCCACATATGAGCTTATTTAAAATAAATTTGATGGGATGAAATTACATTAAAAAGGTATAAAAAAGGTTATATAAAATTAAGTATCAACACTTACCCTTGGGTTCAATCCATTAGCATTTAAATCCCTTTTACCCAACAAATAATCAAGCTCATCTCATTCCTTCCTTAAACAATCAGGCTTCTTTCTTTCAACTTTGAGGTCGAATTTACTTTCTAGGTAAAATAAACTCCTAAGCCTTTATTTACATACTTTAAATTTCTTTCCAAAATTTGGGCAACACTTTAGATTATTTACTTTAAGCCCTAGTTCAAATTGCAAGCTCATAAGTGTTCAACCATAGGTTTTATTTTTACTTGTCAACATGCTATTAAAAGTTGCAGATGGTGATTTTAAATTCCCTAATTTTTAAACCTTTGCAAATCTAGATAATCATTTCAACAAGTAAATTAAGTAAGGTACCTAAAAAAATTTTATTTTATAATTTAATCTAAAAATTAAATTTTTATTAGGAATCTTATTTCTTTTCTTTTCTCTTTTCTTATATTTTTCTTTGTAATTCCTTAATAAGGTAGGTTGAACATTTTATTGATTTTATATTTATGTATTTATGGGATTTAAAAATGGTTAATGACAAAAAGATATTCTTTTAGAGTATATGTTGTTACTACTAATCGCCAACTAATACTCCTATTTTTTTCATTGCAAATGTGGGTAAATTTTGAATTTTATTATAGTAGTGTTAACAAATTAGGACTAAAATACATTGGAAGAAAAATAAAAGAAAAAAATATGGGGTCAATGAACTTAGCGAAAGGTGTTAAAGGATAAATGTCACCGATTACAACAATATTTTATAAATTTTCAATTGAGTTGATAAGGTTATTGAGAGAGTTGATCTTGCAACATGATAAAGACATTGGTAAGGCTCACCTATATGGAAGACTTAAACAACCACAGTGTAGAAGTCTTTTATAAAGGTAGTTATAAAGATCAAGCAACAGATAGTGAAGAACCTAAATTTAATGTTGGTGATGATGCTATAACTAATAGTCATCAAAATATGGATGCTAAAAATATGGTTATCAATAAAGAATGGTTATTTCAAGTTTAAGTGGAATAAGATGAGGAATATTCCTTTGTTATGGTCCTTATGGAGATGAGTTAATCTCAAATGAATCATTTGAATATGAGTAATTTTAGGTAATAAATATATGATGAAGAATACATTAATGTGAGAACTAACAATAAGAAATATGGGAAGCATGTTTTTAGTGGGTTTCAATGTGCAATATTTTTAACGGATTTGGAAGTAGTAAAAAACATTATAATGATGATTCAATTTATAGTGGTTTGAAAAATTCTCAAAGAAAAAAAACTCGTATAGATTTTGTAGTGATTATGAGGACAGTGATGATAATATTTAACCATGGCTTATTAGTAAGGATTAGACTTAGAAATTGGTTAGGCTAGGTCGAGCCTCCTGAAACCCTTATAAATGGCTTATCCTTAGCTTGAGGTCTAATCGTAACTCAGACTACCTGACTTGAGCCTAAGCATGATCATGCTTTGATTGGCTTGAAACCCATTCGAAACTTGATCAAACTGCTCAATTCCTAACCCGATTCAACTTGACCCATTAAAGTTTTAATTGATGCTTATCATCATTGACCCTTATTCGTCAATATATATCAACAACCATTTTTTGACATAATTAACCAACCATTTAATTCTAATTGGCAGTATCAACAGGCAGTGGTGATGGAAACAATAAATTGGAGAAGAAGGAAATGGAAATTTGAAAAGATAGAGATGGAAATTGTTGTTGTAAAATGATTGCTCCAGATCTAATAAGAACCCATTTTGAGACGAAATAAGAGAAGTTGGAGGATCTTTAGTTTGTTATGATGTGACTGAAGAGCTTTCTAAGCCACCTATCTTCTTGTAATGCCCTAACATCTGATATTTGTTGAACAATGACAAGAACATGATTTGAGAGAAAAAGGGAATAAGAAAGACTAAAGGAGTTGAGGTAGGCTAACATTGATTAACATATAAGTAGGGCTTTAAGTAGAAAGAGGTTGTGAAGCCTAAACCAAAGCTCAAATCAAATGAAAATTAGAAAAAAGTTTGAGTTTGGTTTAAATATCCATCAACTCAGGCTAAACCTAATCAAGCTTAAGTTTTGCTTCCATTCCTAATGAGGATTCATGGTGCAACAAATCTTGAAAGCATAAATACTCAAAGAAAGTAGAGAACGAAGGCAAAGGCCAAGAGATCAACTCTAAAACAATGTAATATAATGCTTTTGTGAATATAGTACCTTACACGCATCATCCCTTAATTCTAATTGAGTTTATCTTGTGTTCAATCTTGTCTCTTTGTAATAGCTGTAATTTGTAAACAACATATAGATTGTGATTGATGTTCATTAGTATATAATATATAGATTTTGATAACAAATATATCGATGTCGTATTATTGACTAGAAACTAAAAGAAAAAAGAAAGTCTTGCTTCGAAGCTTATATGTTAATTGAAAATTTACATTTGTATCTATATAACATTTTCATTATTAGAATAACAGCTCCATGTGTCATATATGTCATCTTTATATAACATTTATATTTTAATCTCAATTAAGAATTTGTCAGCAGGTTTTTTTAATGTCAATTTGAAATTTCTATTTACAACACTTAAATTTCTATAAAAATATATAGGTTCCAATCTGATTTTGTTTAAGAAAAAGTGATGCCCTTTATTTAAAATAATACTGCAATAAAAATAATTTCTAAAATTTTAAAATTTAGACTATGAGTTTTGTCAACATTGTTCAACAATATTTAAAAATCATAAAGGATTTTACTTAAAGAAGTATTTGAAGATTATCATTGCAAGGATGCATGCCTTAGATGTTATATGAATAAATATACCTCAATAATAGTTAGAGTTTTTCACGAAGAGTTATATAAACTCTTTGTTGTCCAAATAAAATAAATTTCTATCAATGGCGATGTCTATATGTTCTAAGGTCAAATAGATTAGTAAAGAGCACGTTAGTTGTGTGGAGCTCAATTATAGTAATGATTACATTTTAACATACAGTTGCGAGAAATTGCTTAATACAAAAATTATAATGCCTTAATTGCATCATTGTACAATATATGTTCAAAGCTCAATGTGGCCAAATTTATTAACATCTAAAATAATGTTTGCCTAGACAAATTCGATCAAATCCTAAAGTTATGTAGTCATATAAGACCTACAAATCAAATTCCAAAAAACACACACACAAATTACATGTAATATAAAAGTTGTGTAATGACTAAGTACATTAACTCATCTCTCGAGAGTAATAATTAGTTTTGTGGACAAAAAATTTATCCCAATGCACTAAAGATATCTAACAAAACTTGGTATACTAAAAAAATATTTAAGTCATTTACACATACTACAAGGCATGTACAAATTATATATTTCCCCAATCATTTGCTATCAAAATAAATCGTATTATATTAAAGCTTAAGACTAAATTTGAAATGCTCACTTTTTTATTAGTGTATTGGAAATAATGTTGACCAATATTGGGATTAACTTTTGATATGTGTATAATCATCTTTCCATTATAATAAGATAAAATTTATCACAAAAACAAACAATTCAATATAACCATATATATATCTAATGCATTTAATATACCATAAAATCACATAAACAATAATGAAATTTTATTTTACTTATATAAGTAATGCTTTCTCTTATTAGAATAAGCGTATGCCCTTTCAACCTTTGCTAAATTCATAAAACTATTGTGAATAGTATCCTTGTGATAATTTACCACAACTTTACACTCTTCTCATATAAAGTATATACTAAATGCATAACTAGCAAATGCTACATACTATTTATTTTTATGGACATTTTTATTTATATCTTACCTTACACAACATAAATACAATTTAGAATTTTTTCAGAGAAAGTCCACTAAAATCCATGCCATCCTTTATATGTTACCTAATACATCAACATGTGCATATTTTGTGTTCCTATACTAATAATTAAAAAAAAAAACTATGGTGCACTTTTATTTTTTATTGTTCATTCTTTTTTCTAACTTTTGACAATTTATTCCTAAGATCAATATCCTTATTTTAGATTTCTCCAACATCTCTCAAAGATGCTTTTTATAATTTATTGTTTAGTTATTTCAAACTTGGGTTTATGTATCTCAATTGACCATTATTTAATAACTCCATGATATTTTCCTCCTCCCTTTCAAAAAGTGCAAGTATTTATCTAATTAAGTAGAAACAACATAGACATCTCATGTATACAAGTTTTAAATAAAGATATGTGACATAATTTTCATCTAAATGTTGAGAATGTCCTCATCAACTTGGTTAACCTCGTCATCACTTTTAAAACTTTCTCTTATAGTAATTACTGTAATATTTTATTAGTACAATCAATATATTATGATATAGTGAGTGCTCAAAAAAATTTAGCCTAATACATTATGACACCTAATGAGTGTAAATGCTCTAAAAATAAAAGTCTAAAAACTCACTTAAAATCTTATTTTATCAACTCATATTCCCTTCTAAAACCAAGAAAAGTGACATGAAGGAAATCTCTAAACAACTATAAATAATTTTAAAATGAATTTTATTTTAAGAAATCTCCCTTTAATTCTTAAACTTAAAATAAAATAGCATCATTTATTTTTACTTTTACCCATTAGATGTTTATGTTAACTTAGTATTAAGACTGCATATGTCTTGAATTCTATTGAAATAAAATTTCTATAACTTTAAGCTTCCACTAAAATAGAGTTTGAATATCATTAGGCAACTATGAAAATAGAGTTTTGGTGATCTTAAACTTATGAAAATAAAATATCAATAACCTTAGGATTTTATAGCAATAAAGTTTCATTGTAATTAGACATCTTTTAGGTAACCTTAGTTTATAAATAGTTTGATAAGAATTTTGTAAGTAAAGACCTTAGAAGACCTTAGTGAGAACTTTTAAGAGAGGTTATGTAATGTTATTGTCATATATTGAAGAGTTGGCGCTAGGCTAACTGAAAATAAAAGTTTATTCGAAGCTTAGTCTTAAATTATTCTTGTTATATCGTATTTCTGAAAATAATTAAAAAAAATGTTGTCTCCTTATTCGTAGACATAGGTCACACAAGATTGGTTGAACCATGTAAATTCTTATGTTCTTTACTTCTTTATTTTCTCAACTATTACTTTCGTTTTATATAACAATTAGCATCAAAGCCTAGGTTGTCTTTGCAAATCTAGGGTTTACAGTTAGGATATCTTTTCATAATTTTGACATTAGGAAAGTTAGTGGATTGCATTACTTCACTTTATGGAAGGTGAAGATGAAAACAATTCTTATTTTATAAGAATATGCAGCAATGTTTGAAGGATAGGAAAAATTGTCAGAGAAATTGGAAGCATTCGATAAAGAAGAGATTTTGTTGAGAGCACACAACATAATATTGTTGAGCTTAGGAGACGAGATTCAAGAGAGTTTTGATGAAGAGGATAAAAGAGGCAACGATGTTTCAATGATGAGTAAATCTAATTTTACAAATCATTGGGTGATAGATATTGTTGCAATTTATCACGTAACTTTTAATAAAGACTAGTTCAATTCTTTTAAAGAATGGAATGATATTGTGAGATTGAATGAGCGTGCTATCAAAGGAAATGGTTTGGTATAGAAGAAGATGCATGGTGGAATTGTTAGAACATTAGATGTCTGGTATGTTTATGAGCTTTGAAAGAATCCAATTTCTATAGGTACTCTTAATAAACAAAGGTATAACTTTTGTGGTGATTATGGTAACGTTGTAAAAGATGCATCGACTATAATGAAAGAAAAATTACAACATGGCATCTATGTCTTAATGGCAAATACAATAATGAGATCAATGGATCAATCATCAAGGAAGAAAGATAATACTACAGTATAGCACATGCGAGTGAGTCATTTTAGTGTAATAGATGATGGAAACTCCGTAAGAGGAGCTTATTGAAAGATGGAAAGTATGAGGAGATAGACCTTTATAAGTTTTGTGCACTTGGTAAAATGTCTAGGGTTACCTTTAAGGATATAATATTTAGAGAGCAACATATGTTGAGACAAATATATGAAAAGGTCATGTCAAGGTGAATAGCAAGCAGTACTGGTTCCAAGATGGTATTAGAACAATATGGAACAGATGTTAAGGTGGTTAAAATTCTAATTCAAGGGATATAACAAAATTAAGAAGAAAGTATTAATATGGTGTAACTAGGTATAGAGAGAGAAGAATCATTTGGCTACCGAGGAGATATGGTTAGGCAGACTTGATGACGTATGCTCTGACCATCAATAATAAGGATGGAACTATCTTTGCAGGGACTAAGAAAAGTATGGAGAAAGAAAAACGGGTGGAGGTTATAATAAAGAGAAGGAATTGATTACATTTAGCTAGATCCTTTCGAAAAAGGTTCGCAATTTACATGATGTAACTAATATGCTAACAAAGTTGTTGTTAGTAGGAAAGTTCAAGCATAACTTAGACTTGGTGAATGCTTAAATAGCTTGAACCCTTTGGGGCTTATATAATAAGGAGTAAATCTTGGTTGAACATTTGAGAATTAAATTCAAGGTGGGAAATTTTTAGATATGCTTTGAATTATAGTGAAATAGAAACTAACATGTTAATAAAATTGTTGTTAGGAGAAAAGTTCAAATATAACTTAAACTTGGTGAATGCTTACCTTGAAGCCCTTGGGGCTTGATAATAAAAAGTAAATCTTTGAACATTTGAGAATTAAATTTAAGGTGGGGAATTTTTAGATACGTTTTGAATTCTAGTAAAATATAATTTTTGTAACCTAAAATTATGCTAAAAATACAGTTTCAATGTTACTATGCATATATGAAAAAAAAAGTTTCAATAACCTTAAACTTCTATAGAAATAGAATATCAATGATTTTAGCATTCTACAATAATAAAGTTTTATTACAATTAGACTTCTTATAGGTAACTAAATAGTTGGATAAGGGTTTTGTAAGTAGAGCTATAGAAGACCTTGGTGAGAAGGTTCAGAGAAAACTTTTGAGAGGTGTTGAGAAAAGGTTTTTCTCGCTTATTCTTCTTGGATCTTCTTTTTTAAAATTATAAAAGAATTATGTTTCTTACTCTCATAGGTGTGAATCACATAAATTGGTTGAGTTAAGTAAATTTTTATATTTTTATTCTTTATTTTTCTATATTATATTCATTTTGCATAACAAAACAATTTCCTAGCACTCTATGGAAACAATATTAGTCAAAAAAAAAAAATAAATGACAAGTTACATTTGAAACATTAAATTTTTTGCATTTGATTGGTATAATTTATTATTTAAAAAATTGAAATTAAGACATCATTTACCCTTTGTATTAATAGTGGTAAAGATCTATATACTATGTCATTTTACTCATTAGCTGCTGACAATTGGAGAATGGTCGAAAGTTTATGATTGGATCAGAAACCAAAACACGTCTACGCAGGAAAAGTCATCAAAAGAACTAGAACTATGATAATGCATCGTTGCGAGATAATCAAACTACGATGTTCATTCCAATCTATTGAAAAGCCTCTATCCACATTTTGTTTACATATAAACCATCATATGTATATATATATATATATAGACTAAAACTATCAGTTGTTTGATTAACAGTACAGTACTGATTAAACAGCACAAACATTATGGAACTACTTGCTCTGATGTTGCAGTAGTGACCCCACAGGCGTGTTCTGTTGATGACGATGCTGACTTGGAACGCCCAACTTCAATCCTCCGCCGCCGTCTGTGGCCGGAGGAGCTTCGACGGTGGAAGGAAGGTGATGAATGCTACTAGCAATAAGTCCAGGATACATATAGAACGCAAGAGGAATATCATGAACGTTGACGCTGGACTCTTCATTACCATTGATTACTGAGGCAGGAGGCTCAACACGGCGTGGGGATGCGGTGGTTGAGCTGTCCCCACCGGCAATGACGGTGCTGCTGGTGGTCGGCGTGGTCGCGTTGCTTGTGTTTGTAGAGGTCGATCCACAAGTTGGACAACGGTTCACAAGCTTGAAAACATCGACACAAACACAAATCAGATACTAAAGGTGACACTGGCAAGTATATGAACAACTACGTAGGATACCAATGTTTTGTCCCTTGGCTAAATGTGTGGGCAACATGGTTTCCAACAAATCTTATAATAACCAAAATGTGGGTACATGATATTGAGCGCAAAGAATCAAATTTTATGGAAAAAGATGCTGTCCAGATTGTAAATTTCCTTTACTCCAACTTACCATTCAACTAGTTCTTGGGAGCAAACAACGAAAAGGGACGGAAAGACCAAAACTTGAAAAGGGAGAAATCAGAATAGTGAAGAAACAAAAGTAACTAGAGTAGTGACCTTGTAGCGATAGGTTGTGCCATCAGGCTCAACGATCCAGCCAGCTTCTTTAGCGAGTTCACGGAGTACTTCGTTGATATCAGCGCGAGCAGTGAGGCGGTAGCCACCGTGTCGTCTGAGGCCATGGAAGATCTTGGTGGTAATGGCTCTTCTTTGCCTCTCTCTAAGCTTTGTCTTCTCCTTCTCACTCTCACTCCTTGTTGATGACGAACCAGAAGCACCACCACTGCCCACCATTTTCAAGTCTCTAACTATCCACTTCTGTTCAACTGTTAGTGCCTCCTGCACTTGTCCTATTTCTGATGTTTTTGGGGTTTGGTTTGTATATATACGTCGTTTTGCATGATTAGTAAGAGAGGAAGAGAGATAGGGAAGTACCAATTGCGTGTTAGAGAGAGAGATGGCATCACGCGCTGGGAGTGAGTGTTGAAAGAAGGATGTGAAAGTGAAATGGTCTGAGTAGCTGGCGGCTAACAGTGTACTGCAGTGGTTCAATCAGAAGTCAGGTAAGGGGCAAGCCTTTCCAGAGATCATAACAAGAAAATCATTTTTACTTCTTTTTTTTTGTTTTACTTTCATCTCAGGTTTCTTAATCTTCTCTAAAAAGAATTAGACTTCAAACTTGAAAAGCACCAGCTGTAACTTGCAAGTGTTAGAGCCACATTAGTTGCAGGTTTTGCAGAATTCAGAGCAGAACTGGTACGATACGACCCCATATCATCCACGAGGCTTTCGTTTTCTTTCTATCCAAAAACACAAAAGGTGTAATATATGAAGGACAAGTTTCACTAATCTTGGGATTCTGGTTCTTAAACTGACCAAAAGACGGATTAGAATTTATAGATTGTACAGTTTTAAGGACGGTCAACCCATAATCTCCATAAAGAAATTTGAACTAACAGCATAAAGATTACAAAAAGATATCATTCTCCCCCTCTTATTTTCCAACTTGCCAGGAAGTTAAAGGAAAGGCAATGTCCTTGTACCTTCTGGGCTACTCCATGTTAGGCCAAGAGAAAAAGGATGGACTGTTCACGGATGATTAAGCCTAAATAGAATAGCTGTTGAGGATTTATAGGTGACCAGAGTCTGCAGGCAGGAAGAAAATCAGCACAGACAGACATAGAAAATGTATATCTGGCCTACCCCGACCCTTCCTTATGTATATCACTTGGTTGGCAACTAGCCATCTTTTTGCACATAGATGCAAAATGCTTCTGAAAAACATGGGGCGGTGATTTCTTCGCAAACTTTTTAATTTGATCGTAGTTATTTGTAAAGTTATGTTGTAGTTATTTATAATTCTATATATTGGTTACTAGATATAAAGGCTTCGTTCGGTGAATAATCACTCAGCTATCAAAGATGTTTGATAGGTAGCTTTTTCAATAGCTTATTTAACATAAGCAAGTATGTAAGAGCGTTTTCGTCAATTAGCCAAAATATTAAGTGTTAAAAGTCAAATTTACCTTTATGCATTTATATGTTAGAAACATTTGCAAATTTTTTGTAAATTTTTTTTTATTTTTTTATTGTCAAATTTTTAATTTTTGTAAAATTAAATATTTAATCATGACCTTATAATTTTTTTAATTCATATTCTTATAAGTTATTTTTAATTTATTAAATAATAAAATTTATACATATTATATGAAAATATTAATATAATGTAGCTCTTTATTTCATTCATATTAATAGAAAATTTAACGTTAGATTATTATTATTATTATTATTGTTGTTGTTGTTGTTGTTGTTGTTGTTGTTGTTGTTATTATTATTATTATTATTATTATTATATGTTCTATGTTTTTATTAGAGTTATAAACTTAATTTTGTAGAATTAAATATCTAAAATCTAAATTCCTATAAGAATATTCAACAAAATACTAAGATATATAATATTCATACCCTTATAATTTTTTTAAAGTCATGTCCTTATAAGTCATTTTACACATAGACAGCTAATTTTACTAAACGTCAAATAACATACAGTTAATACAATCCACTGATCAAATCAGTTGATAGAATCAGCTATCAACTAATAGAATCAACTTATAGAATTAGCTATCAGCTAACAGCTAATAAAATCAACTATCAGCTAATAGAATCAGCTGATTGCCAAATAGGGCCAAAATAACTGTATCAGCAATTATTAATTTTTCAGCATAAACGAAAACAAAAAAATAAATACAAAATTAAAGAGATCAACACCGAAATTTGATAACGCAGTTCGACACTTCTTGCCTATGTCTACGAGACTCTCACTCAACTTAATTCTTTCACTATCGACAATAGTTTTATAAAAGGTTTTACTGAGCCAACACAACTCAACTCTTGACACTATCCTTCGTCCTTATTACCCGTGAAAGAATTTCATATCCAATAACACGACAGACTCGCGTTAACCTTAACAAAGGATTTTCTCAACAGTATTTGATAATAAAGATATGAAATAATCAACTCAAGTGATTAAATAATAACCAACGTAAACAAAAATAACACTTGAGATAAAAAGCAACTCTCCTAAATATGTCACTTCATTAATGAAAGAACAAGAAGTTGCCCATCAAAAGATCTATTGTGAGACTTCAATATCTTCACTAAAAATCTCGCGCACAACAGCCACAAAAACGTTTCTTCATCGAAATGTCATACACGAAGGGCTACAAAGATACCTAGGCTGCTGGAAGTTTTTTGCATAAAAACCACTATCATCGACAGCCCAAAAATTCCTCACAATAGACAGAAAACGCAGCTCCCCTAATCTTTAAAAAAACCTCAAAAATCAGCTTGCAATAATCACTCATAATCACCCAAAATTCAACTACCAAAGATAATTCAATACTCTCCAAAATACAACTGCAAAAATCACAAAAACTTCTGGAGTTTTCCCACTTCGAATCAACAATCACACAACTCTCAATGATGATTCAAAAAGAGACGATTGTGTAGCTACCAAATCACCCAAGAATAGAACACGTAGCAACGAAAACTCACAGCTGATTCCATACACCATCAACCAACTCATGTAAAAATCCCAGAGAATGACAGCTGCAGTTGCTACCATAAGCTGTGACTTCTACACCGAAAACACAGTTGAATCACTCAAAGATCAAAGACAGAACACAACTATACACACACTTCATCAACGACGCATAACAAAAGACCCATTCAACACTTTGTTTTGTGTTATTCACCAAAAACCCATGGACTCCACAGCCTTGTTTTCACCACCTAACTCCAATATATCTTCAGCTCTTTTTCCCGAAATCAAGCAACACTTACACAGAAATTTTCATTAATGTCCTTCAGCCACACATCAACGTAATCCACCACACCTCTTCTCAAGATACATATCTACTCAAGATATGATTCTATAACATCTAAAACATTATCCAAAATAGCTTTTTGAATCCAAGTCAAACAAGATCATCCAATTAATATCTTATAGGTCCAATTAATAAAGAATGACAAAACTAATTACTTAGATATACAACATATATCCTAACAATCTCTCCCTTTTTGACATTGTTTGTCAAAAAAATGAAACTCTCCTAAAATAACATAATTGGAGATATAAGTATCAAATTCTCAATTCATATGACAAATACTCCTCCTTAATTAAACATCAAGTTCCAAAGAGCATCACAATTATCCAATCATCTACACATCTCGCCCTTGGGACAAAAAGATGCCAAAAAGTAAAAAAAATAGTCACACATATACCTTGAAATCTCTCCCTGAATTGAACAGTCACAAAAAACAATCTGATGTCTCTCCCTTGGAACAAAACAATATCAAAAAAAAGAATACTTTCAATGCGATCAATTTCAACAAATAAAGAAGCATAAAAATCAGCAATAGATGTAGCGGAAGAATCATAAGTATGCCAAAATGACAATTTACCACCAATCAAAACACTCACCAAAGTATTATTACTCACAACAAAGCCATCTGCATATGACTCATTAAGTTCAAAAACGCCATCATCAGGCATAGTCTCATATACAAATCAATCAACTCAACCTTAGAAAACTCATAAATAAGATAAACTAGAATAAAACTTGAAAAAGCCTAGATGTTAACTCCTTCGAACCTTTTTTTGAAAAATAAATAACGTCAAACTATACTTCAAAAATATAAAGCACACAGTCCTTGTGCCTCTCGAATAAAATCAAACTTGGGTTTATTCCTCGTCACATTTTCTCGGTCATCAATTGTCTGATTGATTTCTTCATCTGAAGTAACTGACTTCCTTAGTCTAAACAATTGCTTCAAAAGTAGTAACTAATTGCGAATTTGGCCAATTTCTTGTTTTTCCTTCACTACATCTTTATGCTTGTACTTGGCCTTTTCTAACCCAAGAGTGCTTCGGTAATATGGGTTGCTGCTGGAAGTTTAATGGAGAGTGTGTAGATTTTCAGTTTTGACCCTTTTGAATCATCATTTGTAACAACTTGTAACATTTCGATCTTATGTGCCAGATTACTCCACAAAAGTGACATATAGGTATGAATCTCTAATTTTTCTTTAAGATTTCTTCTTGGACAGATATGATTGCACCAATTTTCTCATCATTCGACTTGAAACATTCATCTCTATAGTCAATGTCTTAAAGGTCTCTTTTAGCCATACCAATTTTCAACAACTTTTTTAACTTTTCGGTACCTCCATTTAATATTTTTATTCCTTTTTCTATATTGACCAACTTCAATTTTGTTTCACCAATCTCATCTAACGTAGACAATAACTTTTTCTCTAGATCTTGAATGATGCTCTTTATGGAAGAGTTTTCCTCCTTTAACTTCTCATTTTTCTTACATGTTTAGACCCATTTACTATATATTAACTCATAATCTTCATAAATACCTTCCTTTTATCATTTGAAGTACTATCATCACTGCCATAACCTGAGATTGAGCTTTGAGCTGAACCGTCTGTGTTTTTCCATAAATTTCCTAATTTACTCACTTTTTTGTCTTCAGTTACTTCCTTCTCGATTACTATTAAATAAGTAACTGGACTTTTGTTGTATAAAGTAACCAACGCAACACTATTAACAGCTTTTTCTTCACTACTATACTCACTTTCGGATTCATTCTCACTCCAAGTGCTTATATAGAACTTCCCTTTTCCCTTCTTCAAGGTATAAGCACATTCCGCTTGCACATGTTCGAAGCTTTGACACTCTTGAGATTGAATTTTCTTCACTTTTCTTTCACCCTTTTGAGTTTTCCCTTGTTGTTTGAAATTATTATTTTATGAGCTCCCACTATTTTGCCTCAAATTGGATCTATCCTTCTTCACTTTCTTTAACTACTTGCCGAAATTTCTTGTCAATAATTTCATATCCTCATTCTCATAAAATTCATCTTCTACATCATTTATGTCTTTTCTAGTTTCAGCTTATAGTGTCAATCCTTTGCTTTTTTTCTTGTTTACCCCTCAATAAATTCATTTCAAAACTAGTAAGAATCTCAATTACCTTCTTTAATGACAAGTCACTAATATCATGAGCCTCCTCGATTGCTACAATTTTCGGAATAAATCTTGGAGGTAGTGATCTTAATGTCTTCTTTACTAGTTTTATATTGGAATATTTCTTCTCGAGTTGATGTGTCTGATTTGCCATATCACGTAATTTTTCATGAAAGTACCCAATAGTCTCATTCCCATCCATCTTCAGTTCTTTAAACCTCATAGATAACATTTGTGGTTTGGACGCTATCATAAATTTGGACCCTTCATGAATAGTCGGCAAAGCATCCCACACTTCTTTAGCTGATTCACAGGTTGATATCATTGAGAAGCATCCTTCATCAACAGCACTAAAAATTACATGCATTGCTTATAAGTTTCTAAGTATACTTTCTTCTTCGGCTCTTGTCCACTCAGATGGATCTTTTTGAACTACCTCTCATTTATCATCAGTAATCATTTGATGCGTCCACCCATATACTACCGAATGTCGAGCTTTTGTACCCTGAGCTTAGATGAAAACTCTCATTTGCGATTTCCATGTGGGATAGTTAAAGCCGTCCAACAATGGTGGTTTGATGATCGATGCACCCTCTCTTGCAGCCATATTTGTGAAATTCGAATCTGCACCAACTTGCTACCAAACTCTGATTTGGTGACCCACTATGATACCAATTTAAAAAAATTGAAGGGGTGATTGTTTCTCAAACTTTTCAATTTGACCGCAGTTACTTGTGAGGTTCTGTCGCATTTACTTGTAACTGTATCTGTCGATTACTAAATATAAAGTAACTGTATCAGCAACTATTAATTTTTCAACATAAACGAAAATAGAAAAATAAATAGGAAATTAAAAAGATCAACACCGAAATTTGGTAATGCAATTTGACACTCTTTGCTTACGTTTGCGGAGCCCTCACCAGTTTAATTCTTTCATTAACGACAATAATTTTATACAGGGCTTTACTAAGCCAATACCACTCAACCCTTAACATTATTCGTCGCCCTCACTACTTTTGAAAGAATTTCACACCCAATAACATGACTAACTCGTGTAAACCTCAATAGAGGATTTTTTCAGCAGTATTTGATAATAAAGATACGAAATAAACAACTCAAGCGATTAAACAATAACCAACACAAACAAAGACAATCCTTGAGATAAAAAACAACTCCCCTAAATATGTCACTTCATCAACAAAAGAACAGGAAGTTATCCATTGAAAGATCTGTTGTGAGGCTTTATTATCTTCACTAAAAATCCCACGCACAACAGCTACAAAAACATCTCAAATCAATAAGCATTTCTTCACTAAAATGTCATACACGGAGGGCTGCAAAAGCACCAAGGTTGTTGGAAGTTTTCATATGAAAACTAATATCATCGAAAGCCCAAAAATCCCTCACAATAGACAAAAAACACAGCTCCCTAATCTTAAAAAAGCCCTAAAAAATCAACTTGCAATAATCACTCAAAATCACCCAAAATTCAGCTGCCAAAGATAGCTCAATACTCCCGAAAATACAACTGTAAAAATCAAGAAAACTTTTGGATTTTTCTTTCACCAAATCAACAATCACATAGCCCTCAATGATGATTCAAAAAGAGAAGATTGTGCAGCTACCAAATCACCCAAAAACAAAACACGCAGAAGAGAAAACCCATAGTTAGTTCCACCCGCTATTAACCAACTCGCGTAAAAACCCCATAGAATGGTAGTTGCAGTTGCTACCATAAACTGTGACTTCTACACCGAAAACATGGCTGGATCACTCAAAGACCAAAGACAGAACACAGTTGCACACACACTCCATCAACAATGCACAACAAAAGACCCATTCAGCATTTTGTTTTATGTTATTCACTAAAAACTCATCAACTCCATAGCCATGTTTTCACCATCCAACTCCAATATGCCTTCAACTCTTTTCCCAAAATCAAGCAACACTTACACAAAGAAATTTTCATTAATGCCCTTCAACCACACATCAACGTAATGGAGAGTGTCTAGATTTTCAATTTTGACCCCTTTAAAATATCATTTGTAACAACTTGTAATATTTTGATCTTATGTGCCCGATTACTCTACAAAGTGACATGTAGGTATGAATCTTCGATTTTTCTTTGAGATTTGTCCTTGGACATATCTGGTTGTACCAATTTTCTCATTATTCGACTTGGAACATTCACCTTTATAGCCAATGTCTTGAAGGTCTCCTTTAGCCTTACCAATTTTTAACAACTTTTCTTGCTTTTCAGTACCTCCATTTAACATTCTTATTCCTTTTTTTTGTATTAACCAACTTCAATTTTGTTTCACCAAGCTCATCTAATGTAGACAACAACTTCTTCTCTAGATCTTGAATGATGTTCTTTATGGAACAGTTTTCCTCCTTCAACTTCTCATTTTTCTTACATGTTTGGACCCATTTACCATACATTAACTCATAAGCTTCATAAATGCCGTCCTTTTTATCATCTGAAGTACTGCCATCACTGTTATAACCTGAGATTGAGCTTTGAGATGAATCATCTGCGTTTTTCCATAAATTTCTCAATTTACTCACTTTTTCATCTTCAATTACTTCCTTCTTAGTTACTGTTAAACAAGTAACTGGAGTTTTGTTGTACAAAGCAACTAACACAGCACTATTCACAGCTTCTTCTTCACTACCATACTTACTTCCGGATTCATTCTCACTCCAAGTTCTTGAATAGAACTTCCATTTTCTCTTCTTCAAGGTATTACCACATTCCGCTTGCACATGTCCGATGCCTTAATACTCGTGAGATTGAATTTTCTTCACTTTTCTTTCATTCTTTTAAGTTTTCCCTTATTGTTTGATATTATTATTTGATGAGCTCTCACCATTTTGATCTGCCTCTCTTTTATCGTCAGTAATCATTAGATGCGTCCACCTATATACTACCGAATGTCAACCTTTTGTACCCTGAGCTTGGATGAAAACTCTCATCTGTGATTTCCATATGGGATAGTTAGAGTCGTCCAACAGTGGTGATCTAATGGTCGATGCACCCTCTCTTGTAGTCATGTTTGTGTAATTCAAATTTGCACCAACTTGCTACCAAGTTCTGATTTGGTAACTCGCTCTAATACTAATTTAAAAAATTGAAGGGATGATTGTTTCACAAACTTTCCAATTTGACCGCAGTTACTTGTAAGTTTCTGTTGTAGTTACTTGTAACTGTATATGTCGGTTACTAAATATAAAGTAATTGTATCAGCAACTATTAATTTTTCAATATAAACGAAAACATAAAAATAAATATGAAATTAAACAAAATTACTAGTCTCATTTGAATTTTTAAATTGAATTTCAATTAGGTATAATTTTTCCTTTAGCTTTACTTTTTACTAGAATTCTAGTTTTTTTTATTAGTTATTAGAATTAATAGGGTTTACCCTTTGCTGGATTATATCCCGTATACACATATATAAGTAGAATATCATTCGTATGTGATTTTTTCAATTTCTCGAATGGTCTGAAGATTTTATAGAATATAATAAAGAAATGCATGTTAAATGCACCTATAACGGAGTTCAATTATCAAAAACAGAATTTCCGAAAAAACTACTTAATAGAAGTTATTCAAATAAAGATTCTATTTCCTTTTCATCTAAAACCTTGGCTCAGATCGAAGCTAAAATCTCTTCATCTTCATGAAGAACGAATGAAAAAGAAAGGACAAAAAATATTTTTATTTTTTAATGGTTTGGGGAATGGAAATTGAACTGCCTTTTGGCTTTCCCCAAAACCAATTTTCGGTTTTTGACCCCATCTTTAAACAACTCGAAAAAACAATTAATAAATTGAAAAAGAATTTTTTATTTCTTTTCAAACTAATAGAACTAGAAAAAAATCTTTTTCAATTTATCAAAAGAAAGAAAAAACGTGGTCATCAAATATCATGAGGAATTGTCCATACATAAAATCATAATTCTTGATACAGGACTTTTTCATGTAAAAAAGGGAATCTTTTGTTAAAATAAAAGTAGTAGATTATTCAAGAATTGAAGTTGATTTTCTTTATAAAAAGAAGATATCAATGAAATTCTATAAAATGGTTTCACGGGATTCAACCAATTGTCTTGATTGTGGGATATCATTGAGAAATAGGAATTCATGTTATCAAATGATTTCTTGCGATTATTTCTAGTATGGAATGAGTCAATCATCGACTTTAGTATCTTATTGAACAAAAGTAGTGATATTGTTCCTCCATTGATCCAAAATTTTGATTTTTGGGAAATATCATGATCATCCAATAAGAAGGGATTCCATTTTTTCAAATGAACGATTTGAAGACCTATTGGTTCTAACAGTTGATTGCAGAGTGGATCATTCAAACCTTTCAATTCATAGATATGAATCTCGGACCTATAAATGGGGTTATTCTCGAAACTCACAAAGAAAAAGGGAAGTGAGTTAGACAAAAAAAGAAGTAACTTGGACAAAAAAAGAAGTAACTTGGATATAAAGACAGAAAAAAGGATAGTTCCAGAGACTCAATGGAAGTTGTTCTAACAAATGGAGTTGACTGCCTTACATTAGTAAAGTAAAGAAAAGAAATCATTCCGCCAAAACTACAGAAAAGATAAAATAAAGGCTAACTCTATATACATATGGTATACATATGTATTGAATTCCTATTTTAAATCTTAAATGACAACCGACAACCCAAATCTCCTTTTTTGTGCGAAATTATAGAAGATCCCCTTTAAGATCAAACAATTCCATCGAATTGAGTACGGTTGTATATGTAATAGCATCTACTATACTAGGAATATCAATGAACTTGATTATTGAAATTGCTCAAGATTTCACAGCTCCACTAGAACTTTCCTCTGCCCCTACCGTACTGCCAAGCTTACAAGTAAATACTAAGCAAGAGATTCCTTATAATTATAACACAACTAAAAGAAAAGTTGTTAATATGTTCAGAGATATTCCTCTTAACAATTATCTAATAGAAGAAGATATTATCGAGACGGAGAACCCCTCCCATAGAAAATATTTTGATTGGAGAATTCTCAAGTTTGGTTTTATAAATATAAATAAGGCAAATCTTGAGTCCTGGGTTAATAACACGACCTTGACTATTAACTACAGTTTGGTTAAAATTGAAACCATTTAGGTTGAAAGCCATAGTGCTAATACCTAAAGCAGTGAACCAAATGCTTACTACAGGCCAAGCAGCTAGGAAGAAATGTAAAGAACGAGAGTTGTTGAAACTAGCATATTGGAAGATCAATCAGCCAAAATAATCACCCCCGAATATATGCTTCAACAGGAATCACACAAGGGTAGATCAATACAATAGAAACCTCTGGTAAAATGCCCACCTGTAACCCAATAGATAAAGTACATTACATAGTCCATTTGAGGGATTGACGACTTACCCATGCAGTGACTTTATTACAATTTCCAATAGGGATTCCTTTGGATTCCTTTCTTATTTTTCTCAAATATGGTTAGTTGTATTTGTATCATATCTATTACAAGACTTGTAAAAATTTAGCAATTGTTCTCGAAAATAATAGAATGACACATAAAATAACAAATAAATAATTCACCTTACTATTAACAATCAAGTTATTGAAAATTTAGAACAAATACCCAAATTCAAAACTACCCATTATCCAATAAAGGCTTAAAATTCCTACTAATAAACCAAAGTCCCCTACATGATCAGTTACAAACGCTTTTTGACAAGCAATTAATGCAATAGGTCATGCGAACCAAAACCCTATTTGTTGGATCCCGCTTGTTTTCGGAATCCAACTCTTGTGAAATCATGAAACTTTAGTTTTCTCTGATATCACAACTGTTAGACCCCGCTTGCTTCCGGAGCCCAACATTTGGGGACACAAACCTTGAGCTTATTTTCCTGAAGGGTCATCTGCTGTTATTCCACAATGGTGATGAACGCACACTAAACAATGACCAAAATCATAAGTTGACTTCTTTAAAGAAATTGTAGCTTTAAGTCTCTAATTTGCTTTGAAGCAAGAATCGCCTCAATCGGAGTTCTACAACTCAAGATA
>JAOSBK010000003.1:31741481-31781616 GCA_027568895.1 Erythroxylum shatona
TTTGTTTGAAGGTTTGTAATAACCTTAATACATGTTGGTCTTTGAATTTATGGTATGTAATATGATAGGCACAATATGAATGATATGTTAAGTACTGTATGGTTGATTTGAGATTATAAAAATGCATGTATGGAATGTTCCGTCTCGCTTGGATTTGTCTCAGTTCTGTAAATATGTTTTGTTGTCTGCGTGCCGCCCCCGTATCCTCTCAGGGGGTATTAGGGCTTCACACTCTCTTGAGGCTTGCAGTCCATCTGATCAAAAACTCTTTCTGTCCATTCTAACCATCCCTCGGTTTCAGCGGGGTTTGTGTTGCCATAGAAATTCACAACTCCCTGCTTCCGCAGCCTATCATACCTCCTCTTCCTTCTCTCGGGAACTCTAGGAGGCATCTCCTCAAATTGAGAGATCGAGGACTCCCTACTAGCACCTACCGATCCTTGGTCAACTGGTTGATAAATTTGATCACCTAAAGCAAATGACCTATAACAATCAATAATTTTAATCATTTTCTACATTTCTCGCGATATTTCACACTTAACATTTTTTATGTCCCAACAGATGCCAGCCATGCTCTGATATCACCTAAATGTAGCGCGCCTTTACTGTAGGGTACACACCGGGACATCCAGAGGTCATTCTGGTACATATCTTATGATAACGATACGGTACGTTTAATCACTACATTTACTCCACCTGGCATCATATCTTTATTCACTTATAAAGAATTATAAGAAAATCACAATATTTTAAAAACTAACTTTTTCCTCATTTCATTGCACAAAACCGAAAGCCTACATTATGTCTTACAACATTCCTTACATGAACATCATCATAGCCTAATACAAAAGTGCTACATGAAGGATGAAATACACAAAATCTATCTAGTCTGTCTAAAATTTCAGCTGACTGACCTTTGAGCTATGACTTCTCTTGCCAAATCACAATTTACACGGCTTGTAGAGCCTCTCAGTAGCTAGGGTCATCTCTCGATCTTGAAAAGACAACATTGCAATTTTGCGAACTCAATGAAGTAACCATCATCGATCATTCACTCAATTCATGCAACACAATAATTCACATAACATATCATTCACAATTTAGCATAATGAACACATATCACATTTACATTTAAGAGCAAATCAATTTGGAATTTCAAACAATCCATATACTTGTTAAAAATGCAAATGAAATGCTCATGAGACTCTTTTCCAATTGTTACGTTGTTGTGATCGAGTGCCTAACTGTCTCACATCCATTTTGGATATCGACTCATTGCTAACTGTCCTTTATCTGATGAGGATACAGAGCTCATTTTATATGGTGAGCCTTAGGCTCTTAATCATTTTCTGAACTCGAGGCTCTTTTTCATACTTTGAGCTTTAAGCTCTGATCGGTGGCTACTCTGATCATAACTGCCATTATCTGATTGCGCATTCATGTATGAAATGCATCTATCACAATCAATCATATTATGAAGCACATAGTTTGTCACATTCACATTCAAGCATCACTTCAATATACCATTCCAATATCACAGTCATCAGACCTTCATTGTCCGAAATCAATAATCAAAACACATTCATTTAATCATTTATAACAGAATTTAAGCAAACAAGTAATTAAGTGAGACCATCTAGGTTACTCACTAGGTGCTCTCGAAGCTAATGCCTGGAAGTTTCGGCAATGTCTGGAGGTTGACATTCTAGTTGCTCCTCTATAACAAACAACATACACATATATTACAATTTGTACAATCATAAGAGTTTAATAATGCACATAAATGAAATAAAATATGTACAATGCATGTTCATGATCACAATTTCGCCACAAGATTATCCTCATATCAAAACTCATCTAAGTATAATTTATACTTAGGTTTATGCCTCCCTAAAAGCATTAAAGTCTCAATTCTTTTCTTATTGAATCACTTCAAAATTTTCCATGACACATTTTTTGATCTACAGTTCAAGTTCAATAAGAAGGTGAAACTGAAGTAATTTCGTCATACCCTCTTCTAGAAAAGTGTTCCTCTATATCTTATGTTTCTATTTACACTAAAATCACTCAATTTGGTTCAATAATTTGGAAGATATATCTCAAACATTTTCAGACAGCTCTCATCCAAAACAGTGGACTATACTCAATTTCCAGTTAGAAATTGAACATCTTAAAGACTAAATCACAATTCTACTTTTTCATATGATTTGCAGCCCTAATTCTCAAATTTACTTCAAATAAAAAATAATCTCATTTGGAATCATACAGATCCAAATATAATCAAAATACTGAAGTGTATTCAGTAAGATATTCCTATCTGCACTATTCCAACAGATTCCCACACTTTTATTTGATTAAACTTTTTCAAATTAATTCAGAATGCTACAAATTTTTGTGGAGCGATAATGTGTTAGGAATCTATTGGTTCAAGAATCAAGTCATTTGGATGTCTAAAGAAGAAGTTATAGTCGAAAGAAGCAAGATGGTTCAGCTTGCACAATGCTCTCAGGTATATAGCAAGTCACAGTCACTATTGGAGAGCACAGTGACTTGATGTGACAAATAAACATGAGTCTTGCAATTAACTCATGGGCTTGAGAGAGGAAAGTCACAGGGGTGCAGGAGTCACTAGCGTGAGAGGAACATGAGTGTGCAAGAGTCATGGGTTTGACAGATAAAGACAAAATTTGGGTGAGAGCACAAATCAGACCCGTCCCACGTTTATCACTCAATTTCTCTCAATTCATTTTCTATGGCTATGATTTTGGGTGGTTGGGTAGAACAATGTCTTACGAGTCCAATGGTCTCATCTTATTTAGAGGTCAGATAAAGAAGATATTGCCAAAAAACCATCGGATGTTCATTACTCCTGAAAACTAAATGCACGATAGCGACCTTCTCTTATGAATCACTAAAGTCAAGCATGACGGTGCAAATCCAATATCCTCTCGCATTTTCACTACACCTCAATGTCCATTGTGCTTATGCATGGCAGTGCATTTCGCCTAAATTCTCAACACGATGGTGCATTTCCACTTCTTCTTCTATACTAAAATCTCAACTTCTAAACTCCATAACTTTTGATCCAAAATTTGCAACTTTATATCAATGGAAAGCTAAAAGAGAGATCTACAACTTTCAAGAAGACAATTTCATCTAAATCTATCTAGATCAATACAGTTTATTCATGGAAGTTTCAGATCAAACATTTAACTTTCTACTCTTCATTTTCAGTAACTTTCCAGATGACTTTCATTACAAAAATCCAACACTTAAATTATTATTTCTAGTCTCTTTTACTCCATTTCATTCAACTCATTTACCACAATTTCACACTACCCCTAAATATACAAATTTAGTCAAAAATCATCAAAAGCCAAAAATCAACGGTTTATCTTATTCATGTACTGCCACCATTCTCTGCATTTTCAACTATTGTCCATAATCTTTATTTTCTTCCCAACTTTTATTTATACATTCATTCTCATCTCAAACCATCATTTTACAACTACTCTTCAACTTAAAAATCATTTTCTTGATCATCTCTAAAGTTTTCATCTACTCACGTATACATATACATATATATATACACGCACAGTGAAGAAACAGAGCATATCATCTTATCATAAATAATCTTCTACATTAACCTCTTACACCATTTTATTTCTCTATTTAACTCCAAAAATTATTTCTATATCATCTGATCACTGACAATCCATCAAATACTAAATAACACTATATTCAAATTTTTCATTCCATTTACACAGTGTTCATGAATATACATGTAAATGCCATGTTCATGTAACTGACAGTAAATTCATCAAATTTATTTCATAAATTTACAACTCTAAAAGATTTACTCAATACTTACTTATTAAAAACTCCAAGATCTGCAACTATTCCAAACCTTAAACTCTATGCAAAATCATATATTCCACTGTGAAAATTGACCAGCTTCGGTTCTTTCTTAGGACAGAAGAAACAAATAGCAGTATGGAAGTGGTGTGGGATAAGGAAAAACAAAGTAATGTCTCGGGAGGTGTTTGATGAAAAATTCTGTATATTGGAAGAAACTTGAAGAAAGTGGCTACGAAATAACACGTAGATGTATAACTAAGTCATTTTTAACTCTCTGATAACTATAACTTACTTCTAACAGTTTATCAAAGCCACTTAACTAAGTTAGTGACACTTGTCACTTTCCTAATTTCTAAGCTCTAACTAAATTCTTTTTTTAATTGATTCATTTAACTCTCATAATTTTCCTCTTTACAATCTAAATATCTCCAAATATCAATGATTCTTATCCTTATTTTCCATAATACTCTATAAATTCCGAAAATCAACACCAAAATTCAAAAATATTACAAATCCACTAATCAATAAAATTCCAATATGGTAAATTTCCAAATTCTCAAAAATAACTCAACTCAATCCAATTATACCCGAAATTATCCATGAATGCTTGTATAATTATTTTCATGTGCAACAATTTTATTATTCATGTGTATGTGTATGACATATTATGCATGAGCATGCAAAAATGCATTTGTAAGCTCTTATTAATTACTCATATTTACTATGCTAACCTCCCCGCAGATAATGGAATATTACAACTCTCCCCTCCTTAAAAGAAATTTCTCCCTTGAAATTCTTACCTATTTGCTCAAACAAGTGGGGATATTATTTCCTCATATGCTCCTCTGTCTCCCATATTGCTTCCTCAGTTGAGTGGTTCCTCCAAAGGAATTTCACCAATGGAATAACTCTATTCCTCAACTGCTTGATATGTGATCCTACAATCCTGATCGGCTCCTCAACATAGCTTAAATTACTAACAACCTCAATCTCCTGAGCCGGTATCACATGTGTCGGATCCGATCGATATCTTCGGATCATACTCACATGAAACACATTATGTAGTTGAGACATCTCATTTGATAAAGCCAACTTATAGACCAAAGATCCTATTCTCTCAATGATCTTATAAGTACCGATGTACCTAGGGCTTAACTTGCCCTTTTTACTAAATCTTAGAACTCCCCTCTATAGTGACACTTTCAGGAACACTCTGTCTCCCACATTATACTCCATATGACGTTGGTGTTGACGCACATAACTCTTCTTTCTATCCTGAGCGGCTTTAATTTGACTTCAGATCAACTTCACCTTGTCCAATGTATCTTGTATCAACGTTGGGCCTTCAACTATTCTCAAGCCCTCTTCATCCCAATATAATGGCGACTGACATTTTCTACCATACAGTGCCTTATATGGTGCCATTTCGATACTACTGTCGTAATGGTTGTTGTAGGCAAACTCTATCAATGCCATATATTAATCCCAAGCTCCTCTAAACTCCAATAGATAAGTTTTGAGTATATCCTCAACAATCTTAGTTGTCCTCTCACTTTGTCCATCTGTCTGAGGATGAAATGTTATACTGAAGTTCAACTTAGTACCCATAGCAAACTGCAAGCTATTCCAAAATCTCGAAGTAAATCTAGGATCCTTGTCCAATACTATGGACACTAGAACCCCATGCAATCTCACCACCTCATTCATATATCTCCGAGCCAATTGATCAAGTGAGTTATTCTTTCTCATTGGTAAGAAGTGGGCTGACTTAGTCAATCTGTCCACTATGACTCATATCACATCATTCTGCCTCAGAGTCTTAGGTAATCCCATAATAAAGTCCATCGTAATCCATTCCTATTTTCACTCCGAAATGGGTAACGAATGTAGCCTCCCTACTGGACCTTGGTGCTTAGCTTTAACTTATTAGTAGGTCATCCACCTAGATACATACTCCGCCAGTTGTTTTTTCATTCTGGGCCACCAAAAATGCTACTTCAGTGTGTTATACATCTTGTTAGGACCAGGATGCATAGCATAGGTAGCCATATGAGCTTCCTCAAGAATCTCCTTCCTGAGATCATCCACATTAGGCACACACAGACTCTGTCTCAACCATAATGTCTCATCCCTTAATTTAAACTCAGAATCTGGGTTCACCTTCACTTTCTCCATAAGCTTCACCACATCAAGGTCTTTCCTTGGGACCTTTCGGATTCTATCATGTAGCGTCGGTCTTAGTTTCAAAGTGGCAATCAATGCCTCATCTTACTCCAGGTTCAAATCTATATTCAAAGCTCTCAGATAAATCAAATTAGGTAATCTTGATAACTAAATCTAAGTTGCACTAATATTAGACTTCTTGCTCACAACATCTGTCACCACGTTAGCTTTCCCCAGGTGGTACTCAATAGTGCAACCATATTCCTTTAGTAACTCAATCCATCTCCTCTGCCTCAAGTTCAACTCCTTCTGACTCAGTAGATACCTCAAACACTTATGATCTGTGTATATCTAGAAAGTTTCTCTATACAAATAGTGTCTCCAAATCTTTAGAGCAAAAGCTAGCTCTAAATCATGTACCAAATAATTGATCTAGTGAGACCTTAATTGTCTCGATGCATAGGTAATCACGTTGCCATGCTACATTAACACACATCTTAGTTCTTAATGCGATGCATCACTATACACCACATATCCTCCGATCCCTGATGGGGTAGTCAACACCGGTGTAGTAGTCAATCTATGTTTCAGTTCCTCAAAGCTTTTCTAGCACTCCTCATTCCATCTAAACACTACATTTTTCCTCAAAAGCTTTGTCAGAGGGGCTAAGATAAGAGAAAATCCCTCGACAAACTTCCGGTAATATCCAGCCAATCCTAGGAAGCTTCAGATTTCAGACACATTTCTCGAAGCTTCTCAATTCATCACTGCCTCAATCTTGTTTGGATCTACTTGTATGCTATGTTCGGTCACTATATGTCCCAAAAATACTACTTGATCCAGTCAAAATTCACACCTACTGAATTTGGCATACAACTATTTCTCTCTCATGATTTGTAAAATAACTCTTAGATGCTCAGCATGTTCCTTTCTACTTCTTGAATACACCAAGATATCATCAATAAACATAATCACAAATCGATCCAAATAGGCTGAAACACCTTATTCATCAAGGTCATAAAATTTATCGGGGCATTAGTCAGCCCAAACGGCATCACTAAAAACTCAAAGTGCCCATACCTACTCTGGAATGAATTCTTAGGTACATCAGCCTCAGCTATCTTCAACTAATAATACCTAGATCTCAAATCTAGTTTAGTAAATACCTGAGCTCCCTACAACTGATCAAGTAAATCATCAATTCAAAGAAACGGGTACTTGTTCTTCACTGTCACCCGATTCAGCTGCCTATAATCGATGAATAACCTCAAAGTCCCATCTTTCTTCTTCACAAACAGCACTGGAGCTCCCCAAGGTGAAATACTGAGTCTAATAAAACCTTTTTCTAGCAGCTCCTGAAGCTGAGCCTTTAACTCCTTCAGTTCCACAGGTGCCATCCTATATGGAGAAATAGATATAAGAGTAGCACCTGGAACTAGATCAATCTTGAACTCCGTTTTCCAATATGGTAGCAAACTAGGTAGCTCATTGGGAAACACATCTAGGGATTTCCTAACTACGGGAATGTCCTGTATACTCTGTTAAGCTCTAGTATCAATGATGTGGGCCAAATAAGCCTTACATCCTCCCTACATCAATCTCAATGCACTCATGAAGGATATCATCCTGGCTGGCACTACTTGACTAACTTCTCTGAATATTGACTTTAGTTGACCAGGAGATTTTAGTACTACCTCTTTATTGTAGTAGTTCATGATAGCCCTATGAACAGTGAGCTAATCTATGTCTAGGATAACCTCCATCTCTCTCAGCTGTAATACAATCAGATCTACCTCCAGTTCTGCTTGATCAATCCTAATCAAGTACCCCTTACAGACATCTCCTATGACAGTAGTACTACCTAAAGGTGTACTCACCTCTAGCCCATACTGTAGCAACTCCCTATCACAATGTAGCCTACATGCCAAATGCAGTGCGATAAAAGGAGTGTGTGGATCCTGGATCAAGCAGTGCAAATACCTCAAAGTCATAAATGAGAAGCGCACCTGCAACCACATCTGGTGAGTCTTGAGCTTCAGACCTAGTCATAGCATGGACCCAGGTGTGGGACTGTGGTTGGCTGCCCCGCCCCTCAGTCTTTATGGAAGAACTCCTAGAGCTCACTTTGCCTCTACCCTGGCCTCTCTGTCCAGATCCACGACCTCTGCTCTGCTGGACCGTTGCATCACTCCCAGATCGCCCACTCACACCAGACTGAGCTCCTAAAGTAGCAGGACAATCCCTAATCTAGTGGTCAAAGGAGCCGCACTTGAGGCAAACTCCAGTTAGCCTCCAACACTCACCACCATGCCTCCTCTCACAGTGCTCACATACTGGAAGCTGATTTTGTATTGCATCCCTTCACTGCAAGTCTGTGAAGATCTACTCCTCTGCCCAGAGCCTGACTGCCTGGATCCACCTAGTGGTCTGAAGGCTTTGTTTTGATGCTTACTGAATCTTTTGCCAGAACTACCCTAACTCTCACCAGACCTCTTAATACTGGATCCTTGCCCAGTCTCTGCTTGTCTCTCTCTTAGTAGTTGTTCAATTCTGATGGAAGCATCTCTCAATTCAATGAAAGTACCCATATCTGAAAGCGCCAACCTTATTCTGATCTCCATATTAATTCCATCCTCAAACCTCCTTCACTTGTCTTTTTTTGAACGGATCAAAGCAGTAGCATAACCTATCAACTCATTAAACTGGACCTCATATTCAGCCACTGACATCCTACCCTGCTTCAATTCCAAGAACTCCTTCATCTTTATGTACAACTAGATCTTGGGCATGTAATTATCTCTAAAGACCCTCAGAATGTCTTCCCACTTCAGTTAGCAAGGCTTAGTGGCACTGCCTAGGATAGATAGTCTTCCACCACTAGTAAGCTGGGCCCTGTAGTAAGAACCCTGCATAGTCGAACCTCTCATCTAGCTTGCAGTCCATTTGATAAAAAATTCTCTCAATCCTTTCCAACTATCCTTCACTTCAGTAGGGTCTGTGTTGCCATAAAAGTCTATAGCTTCCTGCTTCCGCAGCCTATCATACCTCCTCTCCCTTCTCTCGAGAGCTCTAAGAGGCATTTCCTCATATCGAGGTACTGAAGACTCCCTACTGACCCCTACCGATCCTTGGTCAGCTGGTTGATCAATCTGATCACCTAAAGTAGATGACCTATAATAAACAATAACTTCAATCATTTTCTGCATTTCTTACGATATTTCATACTTAACATTTCTATATATCCCAACAGATGCAAACTATGCTCTGATACTACCTAAATGTAGCGTCCCCTTACCGTCGGATATACACCGGGATGCCTAGAGGTCATTCCAGTACATATCCTACGATAATGGCATACTACGTTTGATCACTACATTCACTTCACATGGCATCATATCTTTATTCACTTATAAAGCATTATACGAAAGTCACAATATTTTAAAAACTAACTTTTTCCTCATTTCATTGTATAAAAATTGAAGTTTAGAATATGTTTTTCAATACTTCCTACAAGTACATTATCAAAACCTAATACAAAAGTACTACATGAATGAGGAAATATACAAAATCTATCTAATCTGTCCCTAAAATCTAGCTGGCCGACCTTTGAGCCATGACTTCTCTTCCCAAATCACCAGTCTACACTACTGGTAGAGTCTCTCAGTAGCTAAAGTCATCTCTCGATTCTGAAAAGACAACGTTGCAATTTTGGTGAGTTTTGCGAACTCAATGAGGTAACCATCATCGATGGTTCACTCAGTTCATGCAACACAACATTTCACATAACATACAATTACAGTTTTTGCATAATTTATCATGTATTACATTTTCACTTAAGCATAGGCAATTATGCATTTCAATCAATCAAACATACTTAACAAAATGCATATGAAGTGTTCATAAGATTCTTTTCCAATTGTTACGTTATTGTGACCAAGTGCCCAAACTGTCCCGTATCCATTTTGAATACTGGGCTCATTAACAATTGTCCCTTATTCGATGAAGATACAAGGCTCATTTTACATAGTGAACCTTAGGCTCTTAATCACTATCTGAGCTTGAGGCTCTTTTCACACTTTGAGCTTTAAACTCTAATCGGTGGCTACTTTAGTCACAACTGTTATTGTCTGATTGTGCATGCATGTATGGAATGCATCTATCACAATCAATTATATTATGAAGCATATAATTCATCACATTCACATTCAAGCAGTACTTCAATATCCCATTCCAATATCACAGTCATCAGACCTTCATTGTCTAGAATCAATAATCAAAACAAATTCATTCAATTATTTATAACAGAATTTAAGTAAACAAGTAATTAAGTGAGATCATCTAGATTACTCACTAGGTGCTCCCGAAACTAATGCCTAAAAGTTTCGGCAACATCTGGAGGTTGACATTTCAGTTGCTCCTCTATAACAAACAACATACACATATATCATAACTTGTACAATCATAAAAGTTTAATAATGCACATAAATGAAATGAAATATGTACAATGTATGTTCATGACAATCTCGGGTATCTTACCGTCAATTTCTTCATAAAATCATCCTCATATCAAAATTCATCTAAGTATAATTTATACTTAGGTTTATGCCTCCCTAAAACAATTGAAATCTCAATTCCTTTCTCATTGAATCACTTTAGATTTTTCCAAGACACACTTTCGGATCTACCGTTCACGTTCAATCAGAAAGTGAAAATGATGTAATTTGGTCATACTCTCTTCTATAAAAGCATTCCTCTATGTCTTATGTTTCCACTGACACCAAAATTACTCAATTTGGTTCTGCAATTTGGAAGATATACCTCAAACATTTTCGGACTGCTCTTATCCAAAATAATAGACTATATACATATTCTAGCCAGAAATTGAACATTTTAGAGATAGAATCACAATTAGAAGTTTTCATATGATTTGTATCCCTATTGGTCTAGTTTACTCCAAATAAAAAATCATCTCATTTGGAATCCTACAGATCCTAATATAATCAAAATACTGAAGAGTCTTCTGTAAGATATTCCTATTCACACTGTTCCAACAGATTCCCACACTTTCATTTGATCAAAAATTTTTCAAATCAATTTAGAATGTTACATTTTTTTTTTGGATAGATGGAATAATGTGTTAGAAATCTATTGGTTTAATAATCAAGTCATTTGGATATCTAGAGAAGAAGTTATAGTCAAAAGAAGCAAGATGGTTCAGCTTGAACAATACTCTCGGGTATACAGCAAGTCACAGCCACTATTGGAGAGCACAGTAACTTGGTGTGACAAATAAACATGAGTCTTGTAATTAACTCATGGACATGAGAGAGGAAAGTCACAAGGGTGTAGGAGTCATGAGCGTGAGGAACATGGGTGTGCAAGAGTCATGGGTGTGACAGACAAAGACAAAAATTGGGTGAGAGCACAAGTCAGACCCATCCCACATTTATCACTCAATATCTCTCAATTCATTTCATATATCTATGATTTTTCGTGATGAGGTAGAGCAAGTCTTACGAGCCTAATGGTTTAAGTCTCATCTCATTTAGAGGTTGGACAAAGAAGATATTACCGAAAAACCATCGGATGTTCAACCCTCCAAAGTCGCTATCTTGCAAATTATCCTATGAATCACCAAAGTTACCGTTGTGTTTATGCACAACGGTGCAAATCTAATATCCTCAAAAAGTCGCATTTTCACTATACCTCAAGGTCACTGTCGTGCTTATGTATGATGGTGCATTTCGCCTAAATCCTCAAAAGTCACGAAGGTGCAATTCCACTTCTTTTTCTCCGCCGAAATCTTAACTTCTAAACTCCATAACTTTTAATCCAGAATTCCAAAATTTACAAACTTTATATCAATGGAAAACTAAAAGAGAGATCTACAACCTTTGGGAAGACACCTTTGTCCAAATCTATCTAGATCAATGCAGTTTATTCATAGAAATTTCAAATCAAAATTTTAACTCTCTTGACTATTCATTCCCAGTAACTTCTCAGATAACTTCCATTCACTAAAATCCAATACTTCAATTTTTATTTCCAATCTTTTTACTCCATTTCATTAAACTCATTCAATACAAATTCCTACTGCCCCTAAATATGGAAGTTTTATCAAATTCTCAAAATCATAAAGTAAATCAAATCTCAGTAGTTGAACTCTTCATGTTCTACATTTTCAACTTTTATACATATTCTCTATTTTCTCTTCAAGTTTCATCTATACACTCATTCCCATCTCAGACCATCATTTTACAACTACTCTTTAACTCAAAAATCATTTTCTTGATCATCTCTAAAGCTTTCATCTACTCATGTATACACATACATATATATATATATACATACATAGTAAAGAAATAGAGCATATCACCTTTTCATATATAATCTACTACACTAACCTCATACACCATTTTATTGCTCTATCTAACTCCAAAAAACATTTGTACATCACCTGATCACTAACAATCCATCAAATACTAAATAACACTATATCCAGATTTTTCATCCCATTTATGCAGTATTCATGAATATACACGAAAATGCCATGTTCATGCAATTGACAGTAAATTCATCACATTTATTTCATAAATCCACAACTCTAGAGTATTTACTCAATTCTTACTTGTTAAAAACTCCAAGATCTGCAACTATTCCAAAGCCCTAAACTTCATGCAAATTCACATATTCAACTGTGTAAAATGACCAGTTTCTAATTTTTCTTATGCAGAAAAGACAAAAAGCAGTGTGATAGAGGTGTGGGATAAGAAAAACAAGAAATCTCTCAAAAGGATTTTGGTGAGCAACTTTGTGTAGTGGAAAGAAATTTGAAAAAGGTTGCTATAAAGAAGGTATCTGGAACTAACACTAAGCCCTTTTCAACTCTCAGCTAACTATAACTTGCTTCTAACAATTTACCAAAGCCACTTAACTAAGTTACTGACACTTGTCACTTTTATAAGGTCTAAGCCTAAACTAAGTTCCTTTTTTTTAACTGATTCCTTTAACTCTCATAATTCTCCTCTTTACAATCTAAATATCTCCAAATATCATTTATTCTTATCCTTATTTTCCACAATACTCTGTAAATTCTAAAAATCAACACAAAAATTCAAAAATATTACAAATCAACTAATCAATAAAATTCCAATATGGTAAATTTCCAAATTCTAAAAAATAACTCAACTCAATCCAATTATACTCGGAATTATCCATGAATGCTTGTATAAGTATTTTCAAGTACAACAATTTTACTATTCATGTGTTTGTGTATGACATATTATGCATGAGTATGCAAAAATGCATTTCTAAGCTCTCATTAACCACTCATAGTTACCATTCTAATCTCCTCGTAGATAATGGGATGTTCCAAGTGTTGATTTGGAAAATATTGATGGATAGAAAGTGAGGAAAATCGATTGAAAGAGCATGAATTGGTTGTTTCACTTAACATACTTCGATATTTTAATCATATCTTAATCTATAGAGCTCCGAATGAGATAATTATTATTTCAAAATAAACTAGAGACATGGAGCTACAATTATTCTGAGCTCCAATTATTCTGAAGAAGTTAAGTGGTGATTCAAGTGTTTGATTGAGTGGGCTCGCCCCCTTGTGGTTTGAGGTGTTATGAGAATTAGATGAACCGATGATGTCTAAGGAGATTTCATTAAAATAACCTTACAGGGTAATACACTCACGTCTTATTATTCTAGATTGTTGGGCTCTAAAAATAGGGTCCAACAGAATACAGGTTAGTATTTTAAAAATAAGTTAATATATTTGGTATTTAGTCATTGTAGTAAAATTAATAAATACTTGTATATTGTGTATATAACCATAATCAAAGTTTACGATCAATTCAAAAATGTTATTAGAGCACATTTTTAAATTTTGTTTATTGGATACTATGGTAATGTGATCAAAGTCATATGTTTGGGGCTAAAATATATGTCTCTGATCAGTAGTGTTGTGTGGCGATGAAGAACTAATGCAAAAGTTTGGGTCATAATAATATTTTAAAATTTTTAGACTTTTAAATAAAAATTAATCTTTTCACTTTTTATAAATGGATATTAATTTCTTTATTTTTATAAGAGGTTTTAATTATTATAGAAAAGGTATATTTGATGTTTAAACTCAAAATCATTTTAAAAATAAAAACACTTTTATAATTGTTTGTAATAACTTTACTGTAAAATCATATATTTACTTAAAAATAGTTAATTTGTTGTTTATTTAAAAGACATTATATGTTAACTTAATTTTGTAAAACATTTTAATTTTTAATAAAATAATATATGGTTTCATAATATATCAGGCATCAATCAAATTTTAAAAAAAAATATATGATAACTTTTGAAGATTTTAAAAAATAAATATATGCATATATAATATTATCTATACATATTTTTAGTGCGAAAAAACCTATTATAATCATATTGAATGAATTAAAATATTTATTTATTTTAAATGGAATACAGAATAGTATTTTAAATTTTATTTTATATATTTAGTATTTAGTTATTGTAGCAAAATTAATAAATACTTGTATATTGTAAATATAACCATATTAAAAATTTACATGATAACTTTTGAAGATTCTTAAAATAAATATATGCATATTTAATATTGTCTATATATATTTTTGGTGCAAAAAATTCTATTATGATCATATTGAATGAATTAAAACAAATATATTTATTTTAAATTGAATATAGAATAGTATTTTAAATTTTATTTTATATAGTTAGTATTTAGTTATTCTAGCAAAATTAATAAATACTTGTATGTTGTCAATGTAACCATATTAAATTTTTTTAAAAAAATTTACATGATAAAATTTGAAGATTCTTAAAAATAAATATATGCGTATTTAATATTGTCTATACATATTTTTGGTGCGAAAAATCTATTATGATCATATTGAATGAATAAAAACAAATATATTTACTTTAAATTGAATATAGAATAGTATTTTAAAATTTATTTGATATATTTAGTACTTAGTTATTGTAGCAAAATTAATAAATACTTGTAAATTGTAAATGTAACCATATTAAAAAAATTTCAAAAATTTACATGATAACTTTTGAAGATTCTTACAAATAAATATATGCATATATAACATTGTCTATGTATATTTTTGCTGCGGAAAATCTATTATGATTATATTGAATGAATTAATACAAATATCATCACCATTACCACACCCAGTCCAAAGTTCCACATTGAATCAAGATTTGAGGAGGTCTAATAATACACAGCCTTATCCTCATATAGTAGAGAGGGTGTTTCCGGTAAACCCACATGCAGATGCGACGGGAAAATAGTGATGACGGTGAATTGAAATAAATAATTAGAACTGGCACGCAAAAAATTTAAGTAAATAGAATTACAATACAATATATAAGGATATGCCTGATGATTGACCCTATCTGCTAGTACCTTACACCCTATAAAGATTGACTCTTTTCGTCTTTAGTCGTGCTAGGAGTCTTCACTGAGTGACCCACTCGTAAAGGCATAAAAGCCATTGGGTTAGACTTCCTATGCGGTAAGTATGAGGTGCAAGGACTCTAAAAGATATCGATTACCCTTATCTTATCACACCAGACTTTCCTAATTCTAGCAACTGCCTTAGTAAGTGCCAACTCTGAGATATCTTTCTTGATCACTTCCCTCCATGTCTTTTAAGGCCTTCCTTTCCTCCTTTTGTAGCCATTAAGATTTATTATCTCATAGCGTCATATCGGAGTATCAGAGGGCATCCTCAGCACATGCCCAAACCACCAAAGCCTTTTCTCTCTCAACTTGTTTGCAATACTAGCCACCTATAGTCTGGATCTCACTACTCGATTTTGTACCCTATCTTTTATAGTAATGTCACATATCCACCTAAACATACGCATCTTTACTACCAATAACTGTCTCATATGTCTATGTTTAATAGGCCAACACTCTACTCCATATAATATGGTTGACCAAATCACCATTTTATAAAACTTTCTTTTGAGTTTTACAGGGACTTTTTTTTCACATAAAACACCTGATGCACTCCACTATTTGATCTACCCAGATCTAATATGATGCAATATCTTCATTGATATTACTATCTCTTTAAATGATGGATCCGAAGTATTTAAAACTCGATTTCTGTGGTATGATGTCATTGTCAATCGCTACTGCCTCCTCTTGTGCCATTTGGCTACCTGAAAAGTTGTATTCTAAATAATTCATCTTAGAACTGCTCATTCTAAAACCTTTTGATTCTAATGCTTCTCTCCAACGTTTTAACTTGGCATTGACACCCCCTCCTTGGTCTCATCCACCAGGACAATATCATCTACAAATAACATATACCAAGGCACCTCCTCTTGAATATGTTTGGTAAGTTCATCTAACACTAATGTGAACAAAAAATGGACTTGAAGCCTTGGTGTAGTCCAACACTAATCAAGAACACTTTCGTATCACCTCTTATCATCCTAACGCTAGTCAATGATCCTTCATACATATCCCTAATCTCTCTGATATACATCCTAAGAATGCCCTTTGCCTCCAAACATTACCATATGAGTTCTCTAGGAACCCTACTATACGCCATCTCTAACTCTTCAAAAACTACATGCAAATCTCATTTTCGTTCCTTGTAGCATTTCATTAGTCTTCAAAGTAGATGTATTGCTTCTATCGTGGACCTACCATGCATAAATCCTAATTGGTTGGTCGATATAGAAGTAGTTGTCTGGATTCTCTTTTCAATTACCTTCTCCCACAGTTTTATGCTATGATTTAGAAATTTGATGCCTCAATAGTTTTGGCATTGTTGAATGTCTCCTTTGGCCTTATATAAACGGATCAACCTACTCAATCTCCATTCATCCAGCATCTTGGCTAACTCGAGGATCATATTAAAGAGCTGAACTAACCACTTAATACTGACAGCTCCTAGTTGCTTCCATACCTCCATAGGGATGTCATCCGTTCCTACGGACCTTCCACTTCCCATCCCCCTCAAAACCTTTTTAATTTCTCCCCTTATGATCCTCCCCTATGAATACTCATTTAGACATTGTTCTGACACGAGAGGTTCCCCTAACTTTATGTTAACCAATATGTCTTCGTTATATAGGCCATAAAAATATCTCATCCACCTCTACTTGATGACTTGGGCATCTGTGAGTACCTATCCTACTTCATCAAGTGTACAGCAGACTTGGTTGAAATCCTTCGTCTCACATGCCCTAGCTCTCACTATCTTGAAAGTTCTTTCTACTCCTTTGATCGTATCCAAATCCCTGTACATATACTTGTAAGCGTCTCCTTTAGCCACTGAGATAGTCTTTTTTGCCTTCTGTTTTGCCAGTTTATACCTTACTCTATTAATAATCCGCTCCTCCTCTGTTGCACTTGCCAACAGATTTTTAAAAGTTCTCTTTCTTGCCCTTACCGTCCCCTGGATCTCATCTGACCACCACTAGGATTCCATCCTCCCCCTGTCTTTTAGATACCTCTAGGAGTTTAGTAGTGGTCTCTCTCACTACGAGGGCTACTCCTTGCCACATTCGATTTGCATCCCCACTAACAGCCCATGTTATATTATTTCTATCCTTAGTCCTAAAATGTTTCATCATGTCCCTTTTAAGTCTCCCCCATTTGATTTTGCAGCATGGCTTGATAACAAGTTGTGCCCTCCATCCCTTAATCCCTATATCTAAAACTAACAATTTATGTTAGGTTGATAGACATACGACTAGAAGTACTTTTCAATCCTTGCATCATGATTTGGTGCTTGTCCTGACAAGGAGATAATCAAGTTATGTCTTAGTTGTCCTACTCTAAAATGTCACCAAGTGCACTTCGTTTTTCTTAAAAAAAGAATTTACTATAACGAACTCATGTGCTATGGCCATATTTAATAAATCAACCCCACTATCATTTCTAGTGTCGTATCCAAAGTCCCTATAAGTTCCTGTATAACCGTCCGAATCTGCCCCTATATGCCCATTAAAATCCCCTTCTATGATGATCTGCTCAGTATTTGAGATTTGTAGAAGCAATCTTCTAGCGTCTCCCAGAATGTTTGTTTTTGTTGTCCATCTGTGCCAGCTTTAGGTGCATAAGCACATACTATGTTGAGAACCACAATACTTAAAACAATTTTTGCCACCATTATCCTATCATTGACCCTTGTGATCCCCACTACCCTATTTATAAGTCCCTTGTCCACTAAGATATCTATCTCATTCTGCTTCCACGTACTTCTCGAGTATCATAATTTGAATCCCCTATCTCCTTTGTTCTAGCTCCTGCCCATTTAGTCTCCTGAATACATGTTATATGTATCATACACTTGTCTAAAATCTCGACCAATTTTAAGGACTTTCCCGTGAGGGTTCCCACATTCCAAGAGCCTACCTTACCAAATCATCTTCGTCTTTATTCCTGTAAATTGTGCGTACCGTCCCGCTTGCACTGATTCCAATCACTCGATCTGAAGCCATCCCTCCTAACTCGTGTCTCGTACGTTTCCTGGCTGTACTATCCTAAGAAATTCTTAAAAGTTAAAACTAACAGACCCCATCACAAAACTACTATAAATAATAATAATATAAAAAAATAAAAATAAAAATAAAATATTTATAAATAATAATAATAATAATAATAATAATAATAATATATGGAAAACTAATAATAATAAGAAAATTAATAAATAATAAAATAGTTTGCCAGCTAAAAGGAGCCTTAGTCATGCACAAAGAAATACTAGTATGAAAACAAATGACATGACTGATTTGAGCATGAAAACTATTGATACCCGCTCAATAAAATGCATGGTCCAAGTAAAAAAACATAAGTAGATACACACCCATTCTCGTCAAAGTCCGAGATCTCGCTAAGAGTTTTTAAAAGCGATAGGCAAGATGGTATTTGCGTCTGTTGAGAAGACAATCTAGAGAAGTAAAAATTTCTAGAGTATGTTGTATAGAACACGTAAAAAAAAGCTTGTCTTATAAAGGAGGACGCTCTAGACAGAAGGCGTAAGGTAGTAACGGGAAGTAGAAAAGACTGATGTGAGAAGATTCTGTATTAAACACACAGGTAGAAGGACTATATTGGGTGGTGCAGTGTTGGTGGTATTCCCAATTAAGGTAAGCGTAGATTTAGCAAATTTCCACTGTCAAAAAAGCTTTTATTTTTATAGAGGGTTAATAAATGCCTTGCTTCCAAAACACAAATGCCCTCTCTCTCTCCATCTAAAACTACACCATGCGGTTGTCTACGGAGGGAATTCCAAACCAAACTTACCTTGCGTACTAAGCAAGTCTAGCCTTCAAAAGTAATGATTCTTATGTTATTACCTGTCTAACTACAACTAACAACTTTCATCTATCGAATACAATCTAAATTACAGATAGAGAAAATCATGTTAGAAATGTGGGACTTTGATTTACCAGAAGCAAAGCATACAAGCTGAAGCAACCTCCTACCCCCATTTTGCAAATCCGAAGCCAATGGAAGAATATGGATGTAGAGGAAAAACTTCACGTACAGAATATTGTTGCTAAAATAAAGGAACAAACTCAGACTAACAACAACAATTAATAAATCAAAGAATGAAACACACAATGATCAACAGAAACACTAGATACTGTTAACAACATAAATAAATGCATTCATATCCAAAGAGTCTGGACCTCCCCAAACCTCCGAAATTACGCAACCTAGATATGGAAATCTCATGACTAAACCCAAAAGCACATGAGGGATACAAAGGGAAAAACAAAGATGTAATGGATGATCTGGAGAGAGTAAGTTGAGAGAGAAAAGAAAACTTACTTATTCCATTACAACATGAAAAAAAAAACTTATTCGCTCACGTATCTTTGATTGTTCAAGAAAAAACAACTGGTACCTCCAGGTGGGTTATTGTCATCTGTTGTTGAAGAGAAGTGCTCGTGATAGTTGATGGGAAATTTTGTGGTGTCGAAGATGTGGTCTCATGTCTTATCTAGCTTCTAGAGAGTATGTGAAACAAATCTGCATCCCGGGTTTGATCAACATTCTTTTCCTCTTCTTAATTTGTTTTTATGAACGAAAGGGCTATGAACTCTACCTATCTAATTTCCCTATTGACATTTTTCAATCTAAGAACTATATACTCACTCAGTAAAATCCCTTCCCTTCATAATGTAAGAGGAGAAGAAATTGATGACAATAACTTGAAATTGATGCTGGATGATTAGAAGGCAAGTTCCACACTAATTGGATTGATAAAATAATAAAAGCAGTAACAATAACTAGAAAATTTGATATATATGAAAGTAGTTATAGATGTCATCTAAATATATGAGAAGAAAATAGCTTATCTACTGAAACAATAAAAAGCATTCATATGCATAGGTTGAAAGTTCTTAAAAGACATTAAAAAGAATTGAAGAAAAAACTAACATACCAAAACTTTATCTCAAAATATCAAAGCACTAGATAAATAAAGTAAAACTCAATATAATATTTTATAGGAGAAAAATAAAACATACGTCAACAGCACATAACAAATGCAAGGCGGACAACACCTTAAGAAAAGCAATTTAAAAAAAGACATAAACAAGTGAAAGGCAGAAAATACAATGTTTTCTTCACTATTCATTGTGCACTGTCTATATGTGTATGCACATGTGTGTGAGATTGAGAGATTGAGAGATAGAAGAAAAGTGATTTTGACAACTTATTAATGGAGAAAGCATACTATACTATGTAATATAATATGTAGTGCATTTCACCATAATGCACCCTTAGATGAACGACAATAGAGGCATCAGTTAAAAAGAAAGAGTGCATTTAAATAACAAAAAAAATGATGCTATCCTGATAGCTACTATGCCACAGTTTTAAAACGATGGCTTACGAGATTAGTCTTTTGTAATGCATTTATTGGCTTAGTAATTATGATTAATAATTGGACAAAAGAAACAGTCAAATGTAATGTCACCCAGTCATTTCATTTCATTAACTCCTTTAAATGAATAATAACGAAAGCGTGCGAGTATTTGGTGTAGTTGTCCAAATGAATGCATTTATATTCAAATTAAAAATAACGAGAGCCAGAGATTTGATCAAAAGTGTTGATTAAGTAGGGGAGTTTGGAGTTCCCTACGTTCGTAATCTTCTTTTGTTAAACAAATTAACTGGCTTTTCCGTATCTATTTTTTATCTTGATTTTCTTAAACGATCTTGTTACATTTGTTCTTCCGAACTTCGCTATCCATAACACTTATAATAAATGTGTGAACTATTGCCATAAATTTAATTAATTAATCAATAAATTATATTTTAAATTATTTCATTAATTAATTATATTTTATATTTCATTATATTTTTACCAATCAATCAATTTATTATATTTTAATTTGTCAGTCAACAAATAATATTTGAATTAATTAAATATTTTTAATTATATTTAAAAGCTATAAAAATTTAAAAAAGTTTAATATATAAAACAATTATGAAGTAAAAGATATTCAGGAATTTTTTAAAGGTGTTCAATTTTTATTTTATTAAATAATAAATTTTATAAGTCATAGAAATTACAATATAAACATATTGTAGTAGTTAACGACAACAATAATAACACTCAGACGGAGTCCAGCTGAAGTGCAAGATTTTGAAAAGTCTAGTAGTATATAGCCTTATCTCCACCTGATGGAAAGGTTGTTTCCAATGATTATAATAGCCATTTAACAAAAAAACTAATCTGACGTAACTCATTATGTTATTTATATTAACAAAAGATTTAATATTGGACAATTTTCGTAAAAATTCAAAGTTATGGTACTTTAACGTCACTTTATAAAATTTGAGTTAATATTACAAAATTAAATAAAATTTAATTTTTATATTAACCTTTGCATGTAAGTAAACCTTTTTTTGCTCAAAATTAACAACATTTTATGTAAAAAGGGAATAAAATATTCTTTTAACCTACAAAATCATTACTATGACGTTGCTAAAATTCTCCCTTATTAGATTATGATCATGTTCAACAACTTTAATTCACATAAAAAGATTTGTAAAATAAGGTTGAAGATCCTCCTGCGTAGAATAGTTAAAGAAAAGGATAGCTTATCCTTACGGAGAAGCTATTTTTCTTTTGGTCCAAACAAGAATGTCTCTAGGGTTTTAAGGTTTTTTTTAAGAGAAAAATACTCAAATTTTCATTCATGATGATAAAACTCAGTTAGAAACTGAGGAATAGAAACCCAAATTCGTAGATGCGCAAATCGAATAAATGCTCGAGCTAAAGAATAAGCACATCTATTGGCTTGCCTACGAATCCACCTATAAGAAATATTTGGTAACGATAATAACAAAGTCTTACAATCACAAATAACAGTACCCAACTCGGAAAGATCAAAGTCCGGTGAGTTAAGTGCAAAAAATAAAATTTGAGAATCCATAAAAATAGTGCCACCGCCTTCAATGTGTTGCTGTCTTAGAAGTTGCAAGGATTGTCGAAGTGCTAGTGCTTCCGCAATCAAAGGGTCCACACCACCAACATAATGACCAGAAAAAGCTCTAATAGACTCTCTCTCAGTGCTCTCCAACAATGCTCCAAATCCAAGCTTACCTTCATGATGAAATACCGCCCCGTCAATGAAAAGTTGCCAACCGTTATTGCTGCTGTCTGTCAGAGAAAAAGATGAAAAACGTGGCAATAATCTACTTGTTGATGAAGAAGAAGCCGACGCAAGTATCCTAGAATGATTCCAAAGCTCCAAGAAATTTAGAGCTTCCAAATGCGTTGTGTAGCAAGTTGTATTTTTGTGAGTCCAAAGCATATTATTTTTTGCCATCCAAATGTGTCTTGCATAAATCACAAATTTTTGGACCTGAATTTTATCACCCCCTTGAGTACCTGCAAGAAGAAATTAATAAAAAAAGGGTTAGTATCTTCCCTCACAAACCCGCCTTGCCTCCAAACTCCACGAGCTTTACAACAAGACACAAGAACGTGATTCAAATCCTCCTCTTCACTACACCATGGACAACCTAAATCCACCTCAACTCCTCTCCTCTTTAATCTCTCCTTGATTGGTAAAAAATTCCGCAAAGCACACCACATAAACTCCTTATCCTTTGGTGAGACATCTAACTTTCAAATTTTCCCCCACCAATCTCCCTCAACTACCTCCCCATTATTTCTTATAGTTAAAATTAAGTAATTAAACATTATTTATTTATTTAATAATAAAATTATCATTAAACCAGTCATTATAGTTTTTATAAGTTATGGAATAAAAATACACCTCGTAAATTATGGATTCACAAACGAAAGCAAAATAGGAAGTAGAATATAGTTAATTACTAAACAAAATATACCCCACTGACCAAAACCACATAGGAATTCCCCTAAAACGTAATATATAAAGCTCAGATGGTGAGAGAATGGCGTAAGCAGAATTGTGAATGGAAGATGAAAATGGGATAACGCAGTTTGACACTTCTTGTCTACATCTGCAAGGCCCTCATTTAGCTTAATTCTTTCATTAACGACAATAGTTTTATACAAGGTTTTACTAAGCTGACACCACATCACCCTTGACACTATCCTTCGCCCTCGCTACTCGTAAAAGAATTTCACATCCAATAACAAGACTGACTCGTGTTAACCTCAACAGAGAATTTCTCAACAGTATTTGATAATAAAGATATGAAATAAACAACTCAACTACTTAAACAATAACCAACATAAACAAAGATAACACTTGAGATAAAAAGCAACTCTCCTAAACATGTCGCTTCATCAATGTAAGAACGGGAAGTTGTCCATTGAAAGATCTGCTATGAGGCTTCAATATCTTCACTAAAAATTCCATGCACAACAGTCATAAAAGCGTCTCAAATCAACAAATGTTTCTTCACCGAAATGTCATACATGAAGGACTGCAAAAACACCAAGGTTGTTGGAAGTTTTTTGCATGAAAAAACTATCATCAACAGCCCAAAAATTCCTCACAATAGACAGAAAACACAATCCCCTAATCTAAAAAAAACCTTAAAAATCAACTTGCAACAATCACTCAAAATCACCCAAATTTAGCTGCCAAAGATAGCTCAACACTTCCGAAAATACAGCTGCAAAAATCATAAAAACTTCTGGAGTTTTCCCACATCAAATCAACAGTCACACAGCCCTTAATGATGATTCAAAAAGAGAAGATTGTGCAACTACCAAATCACCCAATAACAGAACACGCAATAGAGAAAACTCACAGCTGATTTCACACGCCATCAACGAACTTGCATAAAAACCCCATAGAATGACAGCTGCAGTTGCTACCATAAACTGTGACTTCTATATCGAAAACATAGTCGAATCACTTAAAGACCAAAGGTAGAACATAGTTGCACGCACACTCCATCAATGACGCACATCAGCTTTTTGTTTTGTGTTATTCACCAAAAACCCATCAACTCCACAGACATGCTTTCACCACCCAACTCCAATATGCCTTCAGCTCTTTTTCTCGAAGTCAAGCAATACTTACACAAAGAAATTTTCATTAATGCTTTTCAACCATACATCAACGTAATCTATGATACCTCTTCTCAAGATACATATCTAATGATTCTATAACATCTAAAACATTATCCAAAATAACTTTTGAATCTAAGTCAAACAAGGATTATTGGTTAGCTATTATCATCCAATTAATATCTTATAGATCCAATTAATAAAGAATGTCAAAATTAATTACTTATATATATAACATATATCTTAATAGTTTTTCCATGATCTCATGTTGCAGGCTCTATTTGATGGATTCAAATTTTCATAAATATCATTTGTTAGTATTCTTACTTGTTAAAATTTGGATATTAGACAGCAACGAGCAAAGGTTTTGAAGTGACCATAGTATAAGCTTCCATATATTTCCTTTCTGTGTAAGAAACCTTGGTATTTCTCGGGATAATTGACAAGAGATAAGCTTTTACCATAGTATAAGCTTCCATATTTCGTTTCTGTCATCTCCTATGCAACCACTAATTCTGAGATCTCATATTCCTATTATGATGAATCCATACTCAAAACTAATGCCAAGGCAAATTTTCTATGATGTGGATCAGACATTCTGTGACTGTCACGAAATGAGAACCAAGATGTCAGGTCACAAGCATTGGGCCAATGAACAGAAACGAGCTTCCATTGGAGAAATCCTGACTATGTGCTGGGCTAAAGATGTCAGAGAGATGTTTATTTTTTGCCTAAAGTTCTGGTTTCTTGAAACAAGACAGTCCTTTAAGTCCTCTGTGCTCAAACAAAACCTAACGGAGCTAACAGCCAATAAAGATAAGGATAAGGATAGAGGATATAGAGAGTAGACAGACAAGGAAGTTTAATAGATGAGACAAATTTTCAAGTGATGTAAATTGTCTCTCTTGTTTCTACTCAACCAATTATGACTCAAGGACTTTTAGTAACATGGATTTTTTTTTCAAAGGCCTAAAGCCCATAAGTCAAACTAACAAACACTTGATGTTGATTCTGTCTGTGATAGTGCTGAAACAAAAGATTTGACTCATATGCATCATTCATTTGCTTTGTCTTTCATCTTGCTTATGATTCTTTAGCTTTGTCTTTTGTAAGTATGCTTTCAAGCTCCCATCAATCCTTCTTTTGTATGTTTTTGCTTTTAGTTTTGATTAACGAATAAAATGTTAATGCTTGCTTTATAAAACAAAGCAGCGACCATTTGAGGTGATAAAAAATAAAAAAACGGGATTTGAACCCGACGTGAATCGAACACGCAACCTTCTGATCTGGAGTCAGACGCGCTACCATTGCGCCACGGATCCACTTGTTGCATGAATCTAAAGTTATAAAATATTTACAAGTGTGTAAAGGGAAGAAGCAAACCTACCCAAGGACAATTCAAAAGCATGTGAATTTGTTAGTTTACTTTGTTCGGTCCAACACAAAACCCTAAAAGATCGTAAGGTATCTTCAAATTCAATCATGGAAACTACTCTACTCTACCCAAGAGATTTTCCCCTACAACTACAAACCCACCATTAGGCATTAGGGATTTAGTTCCCACACTCCCACGCCCAAAATTTTGCAAATAATCTTCAGTAAAATCCACCACCATCATCATCATCATTTAAAACTCTACAGAAACCCTCCCAAAACCCTACACTAGTCAAACTCCCATCTCTTTCCCTTAGTAACCTCCCACCTCCTTGGCGTATATCAGATATCAGAAATGCCATGATGGTCTACCCTCCTACAGTATCTCTCAGCCTTACACCTAAAAGATCTCTTTCTTTAACAACACTATTGTCTCTTTCACACACACACACACAGAGAGTTACGCGTAATAAAACTGTGACTACAAACAAAAACGCTCCCTTAAACTGTCCACCTACATGGGGGCTCTTTTGGTTTTTGCTTTTTTCTTGCCATGTATAACTTGTTATTGGTTTTAGCAAAGCTGTCGATCTTTGCACTTTAATGTGGGTTTGGAGTGATGCCAGAAACAGTGACATGCACAGTGGCATGAAAAGGATCTAAACGCACGCTCGTCTGAATCTTTAGGCTTGGAAAGATGCCAAGGAAAAAAACAAAGAAATCTTTTAGAAAGAGTCAAATTTAAGCATGAAATGATGCAGCAAGCGACAAAAGTTGCAGTGGACATGCAAAGCTAACTCTGATACAAACACCAAAAACAGAGATTATAATAAATGTTCACTCATAATTATATTATTAAGTGAAAAGAAAAAATAAAAAAATCACGGATAGAAATTAAGCACGAGGCTCGAAAATACAGTGCCTTTAAGAATGCCTCGAATTTCAGACCGCTGAAAAGCGTAAAACCCTCAAAACAGAACAGAACTACAGAACTGAACCGAACCGAACCGAGTCTTAATTATGACATGCATGTATGTCGTGTATTATGTAATATATATATGTATGTATGTATGTAACCTATCATTTTCATCCGATGCCATACGCTTTCCATGCATGTTACTTGAATGAAATAGATCCATATTTAAAAGGTTAAACAAATATAAGGGTAAGGCTGCGTACTATCAGACTTTTCCAGATTCCGCTTTATTGCGAGATTTCAGACTAAATGATGATGATGATAATGATGAAATAATTTAAATTATAATTGAAAGAGATTATTTTCAGGTCGTTTGGAAACTTTCGAATTAGATTCAAGTACATTTGTGCGATTGAATTAAATTCGATTTACAGTGTTTGAAAATAAATCTATAAATATTAGAATTAAATTTAATTAAAAAATAAGATGTCAGTTAAAATTATAAAGAAAATGAGATTTAATTACGGGTTGAATTCAAGTTATTTCCTTTTTAACATTCCAATATATAAAATTAATGAATTGAATCCAATTTCTAAACAACTAGGTAAATTTTGAGTTTTTTAATTAGAAAGATTGTTAAATGAAATTAATTGATTTGCAGTAATTTGTAAAAGTTTATTAATTTTAAAAATTGACCGATTAATTAATAAATTGACCCATTTTTAATAATAAAAATTATTAAATTAAAAATTAAATAATTTAAAATTTTATAATTAAATTGACCGAATCGATTCAATTTAATAAGATTCATCCATCACAAATAAATAGCTCAGTTAAATGGAATCACTGCAAGAGTAAACATTTAGGTAAAGAGTAAAAGTATTCACTACCACCAAAATTTGAACTTGACAGTAACTACAATTTCATGGTTAAGAAGCAAATACCTCATACGACGTCGTATAGGAAGATCTTTTCCGATATTTGACTTGTGGCGTGGCAAGCTATGGGTGGATGAGCAGAATCTTACTGTGGGACTGAGGTGCAGATCCTTGGTTCCTACTCCCAAGGTTATTTAGCGGATGGACCACAGTACTTTGTGTGCGTTATAGTAACGTACTACATTGTCTGCTATTCTCTGTTCGTTGTTACTTGTCTGGTCTTTCCTCCTCATTAATTTGCTCCCGGACCCAAACTTGAAAGCGATAACTGATAAGGGATCAGCTCAAAGTTGACTTTTCCCATAATCTAAACACTTCATTTTCATGTAATGTCAGTTTCCATCATTTCTAAAGCTGTATTAAAGTCAAAATGATAATGTTTGAACCAATGGTTACAACACTGTGGTGAAGATGAGTCAAAAGGACTGTTTATCTGGTCCATTCCACATCGTTACATTGACCATTAATGAACTGTGGAAAAGGAGAACAGAACAGGAATGCAAAAATGGGAAAAAAGGAGTGAACTAGTTTGGGGGTGTGATTCTCTGCTCGGATGATAGATTTCATTTAATGGAAAAGTAAATTAGACCTGTTAATTGCAGAGGAGAGGAGGTGAGCTAAAGCTATGACCTTTCCTTTGCCCAAAACTGCCTCCTGAGAAGTACTGTTGTTGTTAACGATTTCTGTTCTGTTTACTATTTTCGTGACTGAAGAGTAAAGATTACTGTGGCTGGCTGGGTACAAGTAGGCTAATAGCATCTCACAGACTTTTTTGCAAGCTCTAGCTTAGCTCTTCCCATGTTGATTTGGTCCCAACGTAGCCAAGATATGACGAAAGACGATACAGTGGAAGTGTACCTGTGTGATGTCTTGTAATAATAGATGTGACAAAAGCTAAAACCACAACCTACGTCTGCACAACTTGTCCTTTCTTGGCGGATAATAATTATGGTATATCCATATGAACAGACGGGATACAGTACTGTTTTGAATTACAGTCGTAACAGGGTTAGCAACACCTGTCTCGAGTGCTCTTTAAATCTGAAGTTGCAAGGGGTTCGATTAGATGAGTTATTTCTGAAAGCAATTACCAGAAAAAGCCTTAAGAAGAATATTCAACGTTCTTGGTTTTGCCTAATAGTGACGATACAAAAGCTTGATAGGTGGACGTCGCACCATAATGTTTCCAGCAAGCCAACTAGCTAGCTACAATGAATAAATAAGGTCAAGTGGTCCCTCTGCTGCCAACCTACAGCCCGACCAGTATCAATTATTACTGGGAATTCGGTGAATTTGCAAGAGACTCGGGACATAATTGAAAAGGACAGAATAACCATAGCCTTGAACGAAGAAAGCACACGTGCAAGTACATAGTTCATAGAAGTTCTTATGTATTATGCAAGCATTACTACAAATACATGTCACTGGGCATTAGAGGTAAACAACATACGTAATAACTTAATACATAGCTATGTAAGAACTCTTCCAACTATTATTATCAGACAAAAGACCAGCTCATGAACATGAAGGCCAGACAATGGTTGGAATCATCGTCATTCAGAACCTTCCATGCAATAGCTTGATCGTAGGACACTGGTCTCCCCATGCTCGAAGCACAGATTCCGGCTGGCAAATATGCAAAGCCCTGAAGTTCATTATAAATAACCCGAATTAGGCACAAACCAATTTCAAGAACGTAAGAGCTACAAAAGCACACAATATCCAAGAATGGGATTTGGATCTTTGATGATAAATCCCATAAAATCAATTTGAGCTTAACAAGTTCATGATCATTTAAAAGTAATTTAATAACACCATCACTCTAGGTATTATCTACCTGCTGCATTATCTTTGAAAACTCGGAACACAGAATCTTGCGGCCAGCTTCATTGAGAACCTTGTCCAGCATAATATCTTGAAGGGCCACAAGAGTAGTTTCAAGCATGTCCAATCCAGCCTGGTTGGCAAATGTGAAAACTGGGGATGCCTGCAATTATGTTCCACTTTCTTAGTTAAAATGTTCTCGTACAAGTATTTCATTATAAAAGCAATCCTTCGTCAGACATTCATACAGTAGGATGAACAGAAACAACTACATTGGTTTTCAAAGAGCAGCACATGATTGCATCTGAGTGGTTCCAGAGTTGTTTCAGCAAAGCATCACCAGCTTGGGAGTCGATTCGGAAGAGTTCTCCTCCAGTGTGGACCCTACAATATGCAGATGTTCACAAAATGGTGCTAGAAAAATGAAATTTGCCAACGAGAAAACAAATTGCAAACCTGTAGCTATGATAAATCCATCGTGCCAGAGTCAGAGCCTCCGGAGAGCCAGGAAGGGATTTTGGCTCCAAATGGGAGCTCAGCCTTGACGGGGAAATAGCCATTGCAACCCTCTGAACTGAACCAACTACACTTCGCACATACTGGCGTGCCATAGCAGCTACATTGTCTCGCATGTGGTTCTCAAAAGTAAACTGGAATGCAATTGTGAGAACAGACCTCAGGTTATAGCTACTGGCATCAGCTTCACTTGCCGGACGTGTACCACCGGGTCCAACTTCAAGTGTCGAAGCCAGATCCAATGTTCGAGTTGCAGGAGCTCCTTCCTACATTCCATTAAAAATCAAGGCAACAAATGAGCAGAAAAACCCTTCTTTTCAGGCAACTTTGAAATTAAAAGTACTTGGTAAAAGAGGACAAACTGACAGACCACAGAAAAAAAAATAGAACATAACAATAAGAGTACTTTGAAACGGATAAGAATTTATGCATGTTCCGTTACTTAAAAGAATCAGTTGGACTATTTTTTCACACCATTTCTGAAGTATGATTTCTTCTTTAATGACCATGGAAACTTTTGCAGTTTAGTTTAAAATATCTCTCCAACAAGAACTGTAAATGTCACCCAACTGTTTTTGGATCAAGTGGTATGACTCGGAACCCAGAGGGCAGTAAAGGAGCATCATCAGCAAAAGATTCATCAATAGGTGCAAAGACAAGCTGTGCACATGCACCTACAGCATTTTCATCAACCCCACTACAAAGCTGCAAAAACAGATTTATAGACATTATCAGTCCATGAGGGAAGAAGAGTATATCAAATACAGACGAAACATTTGTACACCAACCTGTAACAAATACATATCACGTGCCAAGGCAATGTCCTCTGGGGAGAATGCATGACCTTCTAGCCTGACTACCTCCAAGAACTTTGGGAGAAAATGATAGATTATCATGAAGATTGAAAAAGAAAGGAAATTAAAGACCTGAATTAAATCATATGATTATTACCTCCTCATTTTCCACGGTATGGGCAAGAGGTAAAATAACCTGGCTACTAGGGAAGCCACCAGGTCTAGCACAAGGCACAGCATAAGGGCTAGCCTTAAGGCATGCGGCAGAGTAAGTATCTACTGCATAGTCAGCCCATTCAGATCGATGCTCCCTTAAAAAGCGAACAAGTAAACCAGGGGGCACATTCTGCAGATTCATAGGAACTGTTAGGTTGCTAAAGATAGATGGCTGCATAAGATATAAGAGATGGCAGAACAACATGTATCATAATTGGCATTACTATTTAGCCTACTTAACACTCAAGATACCTGCAGCAGCATCGATGCCTTTGCACACAGCACTCCTCCATAAGTTGAGAACATGGATGCATTATATTGAGACCCAAGAAATTTATTTGGAGATGAATTTATGACAATTGTCACATCCTCCAAACCATCTCCACCAAGAATTGACCATCCATCATCCACAAATCCATTGACAGCATCATTGAAACCCCTGAGATCCATTTCACAAACATAAATCAGTAGGAAGAAAAACTGGACTTTACATTTCAGGTTTTGAGCACAAAAAAGAGAGTAAGAGGCCCAGACAAGTTATGGTTCAACTAAAGCATATCAACTATGAGCTTTAAAAGTTGAAATCCTAACTTCCACACCATTAAGGTTAACAAAGGCTAGAATTATAAGTTACCTGCAAAGTCGCTGACTAAATGTCCTTAAAACTGCAGGCTGACGACCACCACCATACTGGACTTCCCCACTAGTCTCTTGAGCAATCTGTCGAATGTGTCGCAAGGCCTGCATCATTAAACAAAAAGACAGGGACAGGTTAACTTGTTGGAAATTTTATGAACGAACAACTTTATTCACGATGTAGTCCATACAGCCATAGTCATTTTCTGAGCAAGAATCTTGGATGATTCATAGAGAGGCCTCAGAACCTCGGGGACACTCCAAGCCTAAAACAAAATGTAATTAAGTGTTAAGGTGGCTTGATGAGTGAAAACTCAGAATAGTCACAAGAAAACAATAGCAATTAAGCTGGATCATAATCTCACATCCAAGTCAACATGGTCAACAATGTGTAAAATGGATCCACCACCCTCACAAGGACGAATTAGATATCCACTTGGAAGCATTTCAGCTCTCACAAAGCATGAAGCAGGAGGCCCTGTTGGGCCACCAGTCGAAGAAGTTAAAGACCTTTCACATATCTGCATTTGTTGACAAGAATTAGTATGCAACAACATTTTAATTCTGCCAAGCAACAAAGAAAAGAAAATTGAGTGGATACAATGATTAACTTACCACAAGACTCCCATCTTCCAAAGTGGAAGTATATCTTATTGTCCAAAAGTCACGGGCTGCAGCCAGTGTTGTAGGTGCATAAGTCTAGCATACAACATCCAAAATTTTAAAACAAAAAAGGAACAGAAACATCAGTCAAGGTCTAAAGGGCATTAAGCAAACTGTATTATCAATAAAAATGATCCAGCAACCTGCATGTATATAAGCTCAATCGTTCCACCATTTCCTGTAGGAATAGCATTCAATACATCAAGGCATCGACAGTCACGAAACCAAGATGGACGATCTTTGAGGATTTCAGCAACCTGTACAGATGCATATTCAATGGAAAACTTACAATAGAGCATTGGATCATTTATTAAAAGCCATGAGGAATTAAAGAAGAGAACCTTCGTGGGCTCTAGACTCACGAGGCCGCAGGCTCGTGCTGCTACCCCACAAGAATTGCGGGAAACAGCAACGATTCCAATAGAATCCGGACCAGGCTACATATCATGAGAAAACAAGTTAGGTTTCGCACCAAACACATTAACACAAACCATTCTAACACATGCAACACAAGTGTCCCACATAGTTCAACAGTTATTACCTTCATCCCAATCATCTGGACCCAGTCGACAGCAGTTCCTGTAGCCTTGGAAAGGAACTCTGCCAAGGTCTCCTCAGCTATGGCAAGAAGACTGATAAACCATACAAGACTTGTGAGTTTGTAGAATGGACAAGACAAAAAAGCTTAAACTCACCAGAACAGACAGTGATTACTTACCCAGCTGGGTTGTTAGCATCCCTATGGGGATGCTGAGGTGTTGGGTTTTGCTGTTGTTGGTTCTGACCACTCATGACCACAGACTCACAGCTATTGTCTGTGGTCGTTGCTGAAGCCTGATAAAAGTACACCAGATTTGAAATGAAAACAAGAGATGGGATGTAATGAAGTACGTCCAAAATCCAGGTAGTGAAAATCGTTCATACACTTAAACAACTAAGGAATGTGTCAATACAGGAGAGTTTAACACATCAAAAGGTAGCTCAGTTGAAAGAAAAAGCTTCTGATAATAGTTCAGGGTTTGTATTTAATTTGTCAAAGGAGCCCGAGTGGCTTACACTATGCAGCTGTTGGCGCATGAAACCATTCTCATACACTAAATGAGAGACCTGCTTCTGCAAACGATCATTCTCTTCCATCAACAGCTTGTTCATAGCAGTCAGTTTCCTGTTCACTGTCTGCAGGCGAGAAGCTTCCTTTCTCTGCTTTTCACGGCATCTGCCAGGATAAATGAAAAGTTAGAGACTTTCAATATATTCTACTTGAATAAAGAAATTGTTTATCATAGATCCTACGGAGGAAAAATATGTGGCATACTTTGACAGTAACCATCATTGACTGAAGATTGCACAACTTCAAGTTACCATCCAACTTCCATTTGAGTGTACAAATTATGCTTCACTCAGAATCTTCACTCAAGATTTGCATAACTCTATGTGCGTAATAACAAGCCCATAAACATATTAACTAACAAATTATGTCCAATGGTGGGCAGTTAAAATTTCTCGATTTTGGCTACCAAAGAGGAGAAGAACGTAACAAAACTAATTTTCTCCAGAAAGAAAGGAAACCAAATACTTCAGAAAACAAAAACTTTTAGATGTCACAATCTTTCACTCGTTCATAAACCACAACGTAGACATTCAACCACTAAATATCCCTTTTCAGTAAATTCCATCCACACAATACAAGAGACGAAATTCTGCAGAAAGAAATTAGCAAGTCCATCGATCTGTAAAAGCATAGACCGCGCGGAGATCTTAAATTTAAAAGGAATTATCGTCTCTTAGTTAATTTCAAGGAAGCATCAGTTTTTATATAGCACAAACTAAAGCTGTCCTCAGTGTCCAAATATTAAAGACATTTTTGTAGACAGTATCAAATGAAAACACAGAAAAGTAACAACATGATTTCATGCCTGGTTTCAAAACCTAATTTTCTTCAGAGAAGGGAAGCATATGCCAAAAGAGAGCCGATAATTCAACCAGCTCCGTCCATTTCAACAACTTACTACTTTCAGGTAAATAAAAAAGATTCCATTTTAACATCAGAACACGACTGGTGACTGTCTCACAGAAATTAAGGAAACAAAAAGGAAAAGGCTTTAACCAAAAACTAAAAAGTTTACGTCTGATTTTCATTTTCCAAAGACAGAAGTCCTCAGGTAAAACACTACCATTGCAAAAGTCACTATATGAGGTAAAGATCGTTTCTTTACAAAGAAGGCCAGCGGACAACATCTGTGCAATGCTCCGGTGACACAGAGAGAGAGAAATATTTGTGATTTTGCAGCTTTATGCTCCTTGTGAATGTAGAATGAAGTGTATTACAATTACCTACGGTTTTGAAACCAGACTTTGATCTGTTTAGGCTCAATGTTGGCGAGAATAGGACACTCTCTAATGAGCTGCTGTCTTCTCAAAGAACTAGGCTTTGGGCATTCTGTGTAGAGCCTCTCCAATGCCTCCACCTGTTCTGGTGTATACCTCACATACTTGCTTGTATCCATCTGTTTATTGCTAGCGTCGAGTTTGTGGTGCATAGAAAGTGCCATACGAGAGAAACAGCCTTCAATGCAAACGAGCCAACCTAAAAGATCAAAAAGACCAAGATACAACGGACGCTTTTGGGTGCTTACCAACTAAAACAACAGAGACCCAGATGCTGATTTCGATTTTTAGAACAGTAAAGATGGGTTTGGTTCTTGATTATCTTCTTCTTTGTTGGTTGTAACAGTTATGTTGGTACTGTTGGTATCAGGTAGGCTCTCTCCTCCAAGAGAGCCTCCTCTCTCCTTCATCAGATTGATAATAGCAAAGTTGTTTGTTTCCTCTGTTTCTCTTTCACTCACTGCTCATCTCAAGCACCTTTGCTTAGAAAAGAAACGAGCTTTACTTAGGCAAGGGCCCTGTGGTTTTTATCTTACGACGCCTATCTCGAGATTCTCTATACCCCAACAGGAAGAGAGAAAAAGAAAACAAAAACAAAAACAAAACCACGGAGACAGACACAGGTTTTTAGATAGGAGAAAAAAGAGAGGTTCTCGAGCATGAAAATGACAGAGAACAGATAGAAACAAGAACAAAGACAAGAGGGGAGCCAATGATAAATGAAAAGCCAGATGTGATTTACATAATTACTGGCAAGTTAATAAACTTTTTCTAAACCTTTTCTCAAGGCTTCTCTAGAAAAACCAAAAAGAAAAGCAAAAAGACAGAGAATAAATGAGAGGGCAGGCAGGCAGATAGCATAGGGAGGGCTGAAATGTGATATCTTTAACCTGACACGGCTCAGAGATCATGTTTTTGACGAAATGGGGTTTTTAAGTTTTAACCTTCTGAGAATATATTAAAAGAAATAACAACAAAAAAGTGCTCACTAGTCAGTAGTCACTCACTGCTACTGCTACTAGTATTGTGTAGTCTCTGTAGCCGGTCTAGACATAGACAGAGAGAGGGAATTGTATTTTGTGGGATTCAAGGTGATGCTCTGTGCATGCGTTTATGAGGTTTAGTAAGTATAGCATGGGTATGGCCCTATGTCCATGTGTTATAATATCCTGTTTGCCATGATCATGATCATGATCATGCATGGTTTTGATACCCCAAACAATCCATAAATAAAAGACTCCAACTTTGGCCTCTCTTTGCTTGCACATGGAGGGCGTGAAGAGAGAGAGAGACATCAGACATGCCTTGGTTTGATGGTTTCTGCCATTCGGGTCAATCAGGTTTGTGCTTGACCACGGGCTTTCCAGGTTGAGGAGGGTAGCAAATTTACGTGGAAGAAAAGGCCCAAAAGTTAGAAAATTGTTATGTTATCATAACTTGCATGGTTCGTAATTAGGATTAGTGATTTTCATGTAAACATGTCTAGGCATTTGCTAACTTGCTTGGTTTAATAGACACAAGTATATAAGTTGCATGCAGATGTGATTTAATAAGGGTTGAGATAGTTCTATCTCATGCTAATCAAGATCTGTCTAATTTGGTTTTAACACTTTGGCATCTAAGGGTTATTGTACACAAGCCAAGTTGAAGTCAAGTAATCAACTAACCTATCATCTACATTAATCCATATCTTAATGAACGTATGAAAGATTATGCAAAAAGATTGTCAAGTAAAGTTAATAAAGAAAAGGGTGAAAAAGAAAGTATCAGTGATGCGTAAGAAACCATAAAATGCATGGCTAAGGTGATGAGGATTGCTAGAAGTGGAGGTAGATTAACAAAAACAACACTTCAATCAAATTGATTTGACTTAGTGGGAAGGTTAAATTGAAAACACACTAAGGTATTAGCCAGCTGTTACTTAAAAACAAAAGTTGGAAATTTAAGTGTTATTACTATGTATATGATTGAAAAGATGAGGATATTTTCAGTGTACTAAAACAATATGATGATCCTGAGTGACTAATTAAGCTGTGACTTGATAGATGCATAACTATAAACATGGCTGCTTTACGCGGGTAACTCTTGTTCTAGGTTTGGAAACATGGCCACAAATGTATCCATGTGAGTGTTACCCATATGTGGATTTAGATTTCAAGTAAACCCTACATGATTTCCTTTTTTCTTTTCTAAATTTTAATATATATGCATGTGGAGTGTCATCATGAGCACAACTTCATACGTGCTTTTGCTTCTCTACAAGTTTAAGTGGAATATTTAGTTAGCATAAGTACTAGGATTTTTAGGTCTTAATGCATCAATATTGTATACTATGTTGAGCTCATGGTTGAGCCTGGCTACAGTTCTGACCATTAAGCCAGTCTCAACCATTAAATTAACCTAGATATAGGCTTATAAACCTAAACCTTCACTGCTTTTTGAAGTTTAAGTGTCGACCAGCACCAACCAAACCACTTCTTTTGGTGACAATTGAGAGTGTTTCCCACCTAGCTCCATCCCTTCACTCGTAAGAATCCAATAGAAAGAGAAAGACAGTAAAAGAGAGATATGTATCAAAGAAAAGCTTTGGATGCTTTGTAAAGATACCAACCACTTTATGGCAAATGTCAACCTTGTGAAATCTAAAAGTCAATTGCTTTTCTCACCCATCATCTTTCTATCTCTCTTGCTCAAATTTGCATATATGTGTTATGTCATAGAATTAATGGCTTATGATGATGGGGTGAGTGAGGGAACTCTATCAACGTCTACACACAATAACTTTGTTTCTTACTATCTCCATAACATGGTCGGTCTCATTTTTTGTTTTACCTTTGTATGAAATGAATTCACATAAATGATGCATGTTCACTTAGCTAGGAAAGGATTACTGTTTCCTCCATATCCCATTGCGTGATTGTACAAAATTAACAACTTTAGGCATTAGGGTGTTACCTTTCCAGCTCCATTTATATGGTGAGGGACCCTTGGGGAAGAAGGTATATATTGTGGTTTGGGGTTGGAGGAGATCAAGTGACCCCATTCTTTGTCATGCACCAAAAGAGTCCATAAATATTCAGATTGACCCCACCATGCACATTTCTCACTCTAGAATTGTGTGCTCTTTTATTCTGCTTTGCTTTGCTTTGCTTCCATTTTACACCTCTGATCTCACTTCCCTCTCTCTTATTCTGTCTGTCTCTCATTTGTCGACTTGTGTGAGGTGGTGTGGAGGGTCCATGCATGATAGGAAGTGTAAAGGTATTACATGGACAGAGAGCAACACTAAATCGACCACCCCAGATTGCAATTCATATCTATAGATAATGTGAGGCAAAACCAAAATCTTGATATCGATTATCTTTTGCCTACTAATTATGTCACACTCAATATACAACACTTGTAATGATTAGGAGTAGCATTAAAGTATACGTATTTTATTTGTCAAACCCATACAAAAGTATGATAGAAACATTTCATGAAGCGAGACTCTGCAATTAACATACGACTAGCTCCAATTAGTATATATATATCTTTAATGTATATGCTTTGCTTGTTTGAGTGTTAGGAGCAATCTCCACATGTTCACTTGTTCTTTAGGCTTCCATGTATGATGTTCTTGCTTTTCGTTTTCCTACTAAAATTGAGAGGAGAAATACATGGAAATGACATAGTGCTTAGAATTGACATCTAATTGTTTAATTCCTTGAGCAAGTCTTAATTATCTGATCTAATGCTAGATGTGTGTGGATGAGGTAAGTGAATCATTCAAATCAGAACAGACTTCTATTCAAAGAATTAGTTCCAAGTTCACTTCAGACTGGTTAATTTCCTGTAGCAAAGCTGTGTCTCATGTTGGCCAGCAAAATTAGGGACTTGAAATCCCACATAATTAGTTTGGAATCCAAGAAAAATGTGTACATCATCCAACTAATCTTTTAACGATGGTCCAACTCCATTGCATATTGTCTTGGTTTTGGTCCTTCAATTCTTCAACCACTTTGTTGCTTAGTTAAGCTTCTAGTTCAAACATCAATGTTCATCATGTGTAGATCAATTTGTTGTGTAACCAAAAGGAAAAGGACTCTTAAATAACAAGACTCAACCTTTGTTTTGTCTGTAAAAGGTAATGCTGTAATTATTACCTTCTTAAACTCTGTTGACAAATTCATTAGCCAATCCAAAATAACCAAAATTAAAACAGTCCAGTACTTAATTTCCTTTGGATCTATTGAGTATGCAAACGCATGCCCTTAACTTCCCTCGTAAACTCTTCAATGGCCTTAAGTTGTAAGGTTTTAAGATGATACATTCAAAAGAAGCTTCGTTGTACAATCTTCAGTAGCTTATGGCTCCTGTGATCGTTTTGTTAAAACCTTGCTTGGATTTTCTAATCATTATATGAACTAATTAACACTAATGCATGATCAAAACAGTAAGCAAACAAAGACTATCTAACTAAAATTGTGTGTGAAGTGCTTGGAATCACGATTGATGATTTAATTAATTGTCTATAATAATTAGAGTTACCAAAAAGCTCAAGGTCTTCAAGCTAGCAAGCCAAATGACAGATGTTTTGTCATGCTTAGGACTAATATGGGCCAGTCGCCTCTTACTATCTGAACCCTTGAGAAGCTAGTCAAGACTATTCCTTGTAAAACCTTAGAGTTTTTAAGATTGGGTTCTCAGAATTGGCGGTCGAGATTGGCTTCCTAGGGACTTATCTCTTCTAAACAAGAATGTGTTCAAAAAGTAGGAATACATTCTTACAATTTAAAACTCGAACCAATTCAATCGAACTAATAGTAAAAAATTTTAACTGGCTAATTTTTTTGATTTAGTTTTGAACTTTTCGATTTGATTTAATTTAAAAAAATTTATTGTTAAAAATCAATCAATTTATTAATTAATCAATCAGAGTTTTATATGCTAAAATAACTAATTAATTTTTATTTAACAGTCTTTTTTAATTAAACTTTAAATTATCCGAAAGGTAAAGATGATCTTCTTTAATTATTTTCCAAATTCTTTAATGTTATTCAATCTTTAACTAGTTTTACGACAGTTTAATACTGGTTAAACATTTTAAACATTAAACCTCTTGTCTTACTAGTTTATGGGGTGTTTGTTTCCATTTTTGTCTTTGATTTTTTGTTTTACTTTTTTGTTTTCAAATTCATTACAAAAAAATCTGATTATTTGAGTTTTTGGTTTTGATTTTTTTCTGTTTTCAAAAATTATAAAAATCATAAAAAGAGATTTTTGTTTCCTACTTTTCTTTTTTTTCATAATCTGATTTACTATCAT